>JANAVB010033216.1:11716197-12078582 GCA_029216955.1 Iris pallida
AAGATACAAAGTATGTCTTCACTTCTTGATAATGTTAGAGACACTTCTTCCACTGATGCCACAAATGAAGTATCGAAGCTTAAAATAAGCTTACACGATGCTGAAACACGTATTGAGCAACAAGCTCAAGAGATCACTACTCTTAACACGTTGCTTGCTGAAGAAAAGAGTAGACACAAAATCTCTATGACTAAGATATATGATTTGAATACTAAAGTTGATGAATTGCAAGCTGTTTCTAAAGATTAGAAACTAAATTGGGAAAACAGGTTGCTCAACCTCAAACCCAATCACATGGGCACAACACCACTCATGCTAGTCAATCTCATCATTCTCATAAAACACATAACCATGCTTTTATGTACACAAACTTTCAATCACGTGCACGTAAGAATACTCCTCATACACATCATACTGCACAAAGACACAGCCAATATCACTCCACATATAGTCATCATTACCATGCTAACTCTTCACATCATCCTCATCCTGGTACTTATAGATATCATTCACATGCTCCCAGTATAAATAAAAATACTATCTGTACCTACTGTGGATCACATGGACACATCTCACCACAGTGTAGAGTTAGAAGACTTGTAGACAAGAAAGTATATGCATGGTTTCCGAAGACTAACTTTTCAGGACCCTCAAGAAACTGGGTACCAAAGGTCACATCTACTCTTGATGTAGGTGGACCTTCCCTCTTCAACTGAAAGTAAGTGGATTCTCGATAGTGGATGCTCGCGACATATGACGGGAGACGCAAATCTTTTTGCATCACTATCGATGAAAAGAGAAGGATACGTATCCTTCGGTAACAATCTCAGAGGGCACATAATAGGTAACGGTATCATTGGTCATCCTTCTTCTCCTGTCATAAAGGATGTCTGCCTGGTGACCGAGTTAAAGCATAACCTGCTCAGCATTAGCCATCTTGCTGATCATGGATATGATATTAACTTTGGACAAAACTGTTGCTATATCTATGATAGGTCAACAGGAGACATTGTTTTTGAAGGGAAAAGAGAGGACAATATCTATATTTTCTATCTCTCTATAAATACTAACCATGCAGGTAGATGTTTATATGCCCACAAAGACGAACGACTACTATGGCACCAGCGTCTTGGTCACGCTAATATGGATACTATATCCAGACTATCGACCAAGAAGCTAGTAAGAGGATTGCCAGAAATCACATTCAAAAAGGACACGGTATGTGCAGAATGTGAACTAAACAAAGCCACAAAATCCTCATTTTATTTCATTAACTCTGTAAGTACCACTAGACCTCTGCAATTACTTCATATGGATTTATTTGGGCCTAGTAGAATAGCTAGTCTTGGTGGCAAGCTATATGCTTTTGTGATTATTGATGATTTTTCAAGATTTACTTGGGTTTTCTTTCTCGCTAATAAAAGCGAAGCTATTTCTGTTTTCAAAATCTTTGTAAAGAAAGTTCAAAACGAAAAAGGCTACATGATTACTCGAATCCGAAGTGATCATGGAGGCGAATTCGTAAATTCTGATTTTGAAAATTTTTGTAATACAAATGGTTTTGATCATGAATTTTCTTGTCCGAGAACTCCTCAACAAAATGGTGTTGTGGAGCGGAAGAATAGGACTCTTGGCGATATGGCTAGAGTCATGTTGAATAAATTTTCTCTTCCAAAATATTTTTGGGCTGAGGCTGTAAGTACAGCATGCCACATTTTGAATAGGGTGCTTATTCGTCCCATTACGAAGAAAACACCCTATGAGCTTTGGTTTGGGAGAACCCCAAATGTTTCCTATTTTAAAGTTTTTGGCTGCAGATGTTTTATCCTTAACACCAAAGACAACTTAGGCAAATTTGATGCCAAAGCTGACGATGGTATCTTTCTTGGGTATGCCGCCAAGAGTAAGGGATATAGAGTTTTCAATAAACGCTCACTTATTGTGGAAGAGTCAACTAATGTGACTTTTGATGAAGATAACAGTGCAGCAAATACTCTTGATGATGATGTTGAGCCATCAACTTCCACTCCAATGAATACTCCTACCAAAACTAATTCTCTGGATGGTTTGCCTAAGAAATTTTCTTTCAAACCTTCTCATCCAGAAAATTTAGTCATAGGTGAAGTATCACGTGGAGTTACTACAAGATCATCATTAAGAGACTCTATTGCTAGCACTGCCTTCATTTCACAAGTAGAGCCTAAAAACATTTCTGAAGCTTTTACTGATGAATTTTGGATTTCTGCTATGCAAGAAGAACTCAACCAATTTGAGAGGAGCCAAGTATGGGAACTAGTTCCTAGACCGGCTAATCACTCAATCATTGGTACTAAATGGGTTTTTAGAAACAAAGTAAATGAAGATGGTTCAGTCACACGGAACAAAGCTCGTCTAGTAGCTCAAGGATACAACCAAGAGGAAGGTATCGACTACGATGAGACGTATGCTCCGGTTGCTAGACTAGAATCCATTCGGATGCTTTGTGCTTTTGCCAATCATCAGAACTTTAAATTATTTCAAATGGATGTTAAAAGTGCTTTCTTGAATGGTTTTATTAAGGAGGAAGTTTATGTTAAACAACCCCCTGGCTTTGAAAATCACAAATTTCCCGACCATGTGTTCAAGCTGAAGAAAGCGCTTTATGGCCTTAAACAAGCTCCCAGAGCTTGGTATGAAAGGCTAAGCAGCTTCTTGCTTGAGAAAGGTTTTTCTAAAGGGAAAATTGACACTACACTATTTATCAAATCTTTCAAAGACACCATTTTATTAATTCAGATTTATGTTGATGATATTATTTTTGGGTCTACTGATGAAACTCTTTGTCAAGAATTTGCCAAGTGTATGCAGACAGAATTTGAGATGAGCATGATGGGAGAGCTCAACTACTTTCTTGGTCTGCAAGTAAAACAACTGGCTAATGGAACTTTCATCTGTCAATCAAAGTACACCAAGGACATGCTGAAGAAGTTCGATCTTGATAGCATCAAACCAATCAGTACGCCTATGGCTACTTCAACCAAACTTGAACCAGATGAGAGCGGCAAACCGGTTGATCAACGTAAGTATCGAGGTATGATAGGCAGCTTACTATATTTGACTGCTAGTCGCCCTGATATTATGTTTAGTGTTTGCCTGTGTGCTAGATATCAAGCAAATCCTAAGGAATCGCACATGACCGCAGTTAAGCGTATCTTTCGATACCTTAAAGGTACGGTTACAGTGGGCCTGTGGTATCCCAAGTCAACATCATTTGACCTCATTGGTTACTCTGATGCTGACTTTGCTGGATGCAAGGTCGACCGTAAAAGTACGAGCGGCACGTGTCATTTGCTAGGAAAGGCTTTAGTCTCATGGTTTAGCAAAAAGCAGAATTCTGTCGCACTATCCACAACAGAGGCTGAATATATAGCAGCTGGGCGTTGTTGTGCACAAATCCTGTGGATGAAGCAAACCCTTGAAGACTACAATTTATCTTTCATGCATATTCCTATATTCTGTGACAATACTAGTGCCATCATTTTAACTAAGAACCCTGTCTGTCACTCACGCACTAAACACATTGAGATCAGACACCACTTTTTGCGTGATCATCAGCAAAATGGCACGATTAACTTAGAATTTATTGACACTGATCATCAGCTAGCAGATTTCTTTACTAAGCCACTATCCGAAGAGCGCTTTAATTTTCTTTGTCGTGAACTTGGAATCTTAGATGAAGCAGTCATAAATTGAAACTCACCTGCGTAAATATCGAGTATATTGTGATTCCTTTACGAAGAATTTGGTATGGGTACAAGCCGAAAGGGCCCTTCTGACAACAAGGCGTAAAAGCCTAAGCGACACGGTGCACTAGTCTTCAGGACTACCGCTAGCTGGGATCCGGCCCCTGCAGCTAACCCATGGCAAATTTGGACTATTGAACTGCAATATATGTCCTTATTTATTATATGGCTTGTTTCAATTTAATATTGCCTAATTGACTTTTTCTAAAAGTTCATTCTACTTTCTGTATACCTCTTATTTGCATTCAACACTCTTTGTTTTCCCCGACTATCATTTTGTTTATTTATTAAACATTTTCTTCCTGACTTTTGCCTATTTTCAGTTCTGGACTATTGAACCAGAACTCGGGCCGAACTCTGCCCCTATCAGAGTTCGGGCCGAGTTCGGTCCCAAGGGTCCAGAATCGGGATCTGTCTCAGCCGTTGGATCAATTCTCATCCAATGGTCATTAAATCACCCGACCTAAGACTAAGACCTATTTTTTTCGGGATTCCTCTCTCTCCTCCCATTGTTTCCTTCTTCTCCACCTCTTCCACCTCCTTCCTTCCAAACCCTAACCCTAGTTCTTGACCTAGAGAGCTCTATTTCTTCTCAAACTCAAGGAAAAGGGGTTTTGCAACATTCTCTTCGACTGTTTGGTACTCTTTTCAGGTATATCTTTTTCTTCCTATCATTTCCAAGTTCTCATATTTTTCTTGACAATGGCATCTCGTTTGTTCAAAAGAATGAGAAGGAATCGCAATGAGGGTGCTTCCTCATCGGTTCCTCCTCCTCCGGTTGAACAAGTTGATGAACAACAACCCATACATCCGTTGTTCAATCCGCCTCGTCCCAATGACCCTACCACTTACAACGATCGCTTATTCGTATCGCTAGAAGCCTCAAATGAATGGTTTAGCGATTTTAGAACTCGTCCTGTGTTTGGGGGTCATCCGGTCAACTTCTCTATTTTTGCTCAATATGAGTCTTTATTCCGTGATCTTTGCTTGGACGAACTTGTTGCTTCAAATTCTGTTATTTACAATAGTGCAATTCAACAATTCTATTGTAATATGACTCATGATGCAACCCGCATCTATTCACGGGTAGCTGGCATTGACATTGCATTCACTGATTCTGAGTTGGGAGATTTTCTTGCTCTCCCGGATCTTGATGTATGGGACAAGCTTGTGGAGGCACGTCAACTCCAATTTGTTGACGGTACTTCCCTTGAAGGTTTCAAGGAGGATTTATGTGCTCCTAACGTAAGTCCTCGCAAGCTGAAGGCCAAACACCTGACTCCTTACTTCTATGAACTTCATCGCATCGTGTTTAATTCTATCTTGCCCAAGGCAGGCTCTACTGATGAAGTCACTTATCTTGAGATTTCTGCCTTATACCATCTCCACTATCGTATTCCTTTCAACTTTCCACGGACTATGATGGATTGGATGATCACCTGTCGGAAGAAACCAAGAGCATTGGTTTATCCTCTGTATCTTCCTTTAGTCTTTCGTGCTTTCATCATTCCAATCCATGATTGTCCATTTATGCCTGCACCTGCTTTTCTATCCAAGGCGCGACGCCTTCAGCCTGTCGCGGCCTCTCCCGAGTCATCTGAGCACTCCGCTGATGAGGAGCCTGACGCTCCTCCACTCGGTCAGGATGCCCCTCTTCCTCCTGCCACCCTGGAGTCTATTCAGACTATGCTTCGCGATCGATTTGCTATTGAGGATGATCGCTGGACGCAGCTGGATTACCGTACCACCTTGCAGATCAGTGCCCTTGGGAACTCTCTGCATGATATGCGGTACTCGCTTGCTCGTCATCCTGATTTGCATGTGCCTATTGAGCGGGATCCAGATCGCGCGGGTCATCGCATAGACGATCCGTGGGTCATGAGGTATATGGATCCGGATGATGCTTTTGTGGACCCTCGTCGCTCCTTCCCTGGTCCTTCAGATGTTCCAGGACCCTCTCGTGCTCCGTGACGGAGATTGGCTTGTTTGATGTTGCCGCTGCTGATGATCGTAGTTTCCTAGTTGCTTTAGTTATTTCAGTTATTATGGATTACTGTACTGAATTTATGTCTTACTTTGATGATGTGCTTGACATTTTGGTTGGTGGATGACACTTTATATTTTTCATTCGTAGTTTTATTTCAGTGACTTATTTTAGCATTATACTGTTTCTTCTCTGCCTGGTGTGGTTGGCCTCCTATTCATTGTTTATACTGCTCTTTACATGTTTTTAAATATACAGTTTCTATGCGTCGTCATATTGTTAACTGACAAAAGGGGGAGAAATAATGTATGTGCCTTTTTGGATCTCTGTCGGTGCTTGTTGTGCTTTTGGGAAAATATTATTTATCAGGCCACAGGTTCTATGCATCTTTTACGGGGGAGCTATCTGAGTTCTAGCTCGTCACCGTTCGCTGATTACGGGGGAGCTATCTGATTCTAGCTCGGCTCTGTTTATGGGGGAGCTGTGTTATAGTGATCTGTGTCCAGGTATGAATATTGAAATATACATTTATTATTTTGTCAATTATCAATATGGGGGAGATTGTTGACACAAAGTCACAGTCAACCAGATATTGACTACATTGACTAAATAATATCTGTATAAAATCAATACGACACACGACGTCTGCATTCAGTTCAGGACAAACGACGGCTCAGCTTCCGATCTCAGTGTATTTTCGAGTCTGTACTTTTGCATTTTATTGAGTCTAGAAGTATGTACTCTGAGTAATGCTGAGCTCTTGGAACTTAGTTTATAAGCCTACCCAAAATCCCAAAGCTCCACCAAAACAAAATTGCCCACAAGTCCCTTTTGTTCCACTCTGTGCTCTGGAGACAGAGTTCGGGCCGAACTCTGCCTCCACACAGAGTTCGGGCCGAACTCTGTCTCCTAAAAATCAGGAACCCTAATTTTAGGGTTAGCTGGATTGCTAGCTGTCCAACGGCCAAATTTTTGAATTTCCCTAACCGAATTCTGGTCGAATTCTGCCTCAAAAATCAGTATAAATAGGGCATGAATTCTCTCATTTTCATTCACTCAATCTTCTCTTCTCTTCTCTCCTACAAGCTCAATAAGCCATACCCTTCCCATCTACTAGCCACAAGCCTCCTAAGTCTCGAGTGCTCAGCATCTCTCAGTTAGGAATCTTGTGCAAGAGTGAAGAAGTCGCTTGGACAATTCCAAGCAAATCGCCACTGCGATTCTCTGTAAGAAGTTGACGTGCTCTTCTGAAGTAAAGGCACGGGTTGTAACTACTATTTCACAAATAGTGGATTTAATCCTGAGCTAGAGTTCTCAGGCCTGGACTAGTCCTCCACGAGGGAAACCAGGTTAAAATCGCCGTGTTTGCGCATGCTCTCTTGTTTCTCTTTTATATTCCGCATTCTACTCTGATTATTCATTGTTAGTGAAAGAGTTATTTTTTAATTGGTTATTTTTATATAAACTCTATTCACCCCCCCTCTAGAGTTGCCAAACTGTTCTTCAATATATATATATATATATATATATATATATATATAATATTGTGTGTGTGTGGGTGATCTAATATATATATTTCATGGGTGTGTGTGTGTCTTTATATATATATGTTTGTGTGGTTTGTTGAGAGTTTGAGTGAGATATAGAGAATGTAATGTAGAGAGGGTGTTAGACAAGGAAGTGGAGAGAAGTAGAGAGTGATAGGGAGAGTTTGAGTGAGATGACGGAAAGTTGTAGTGGTGGTGTTCATGTAGTTAAAGGGGGAGGAGAGAACTGTTGTTTGGGCAGCACTGCTCGAGAGGGGAGGAGCTGTTGTCCTGAGGACAACAACAATAGCAGTAAGGAACAGCAGCAATAGCAGTGTAGGAGCATAGCAGTACCAGTCCAAGTAACAGCCTGCAATAGCAGCATTGGAGACTGCTTTGCAGCAGTATGTGAGGGGGAGCAGCCCCATTCCCATGACCCATATTTCAGCCTTCATCCCCCCAATTCAGTTTTAATTTTTCCATCATTTCAGCCCTTCATTTCATATCCATTCATTCATTCAATTCATTCTATCCCCCTACATATCAGCCCTTTCATTCATGCATCCATTCATTCTTCCATACATCCTTCATCCATTCATTCATGTATCATTCACTCAGCCCTTCATTTATTCATCAGTCCACTCAATTCAATCATCCATCCATTCCTCTATTCATTCACTTCAGCCATTCATGCATTCAATCATAATCCTCCATTCACCAATCAGCCACATATGTTCATTCAGCCACCCACCTACATATCTATCTATCCATACATGCATTCAGTCATCACACATTCACCCTTTCATTCATCATTCACTCCATTCAATTCATACACCCATTCGACCACTCATTCACCTATCTATTAATCCATTCAATAACAGTCCACACATTTACCTATCCATTCACCCAACCATGTATCCATTCAATCCATTCAATTCAGCCACCCTTTCATTTCATTCATCTATTAATCCATCCTTCCATGCATTTCAATCATCCATACAATCATTCCCCTTACCAAAAATTAGTCCCTTAACCCTAGAATATTTTGGTATAAGGGTTAGTTAGAGTGTTAGTGACCATGTTGAGGTTTGTATACTAGTGAGGTAATTGGGATTTACCCTATTTCTAGGATAAGTCCTAAGATACTTCTAGATATGAAATTAGAGTATCAAGACACCATGACATGGTATCGGGATACGAGGGCATGGTATTAGGATACCATGTTGAGGTAGAAGTGCCTAGAAACTAAGGTAAGGGGTGTGATAGTGAGTTACCTTGGTAAGGTAATAGGGTGAGTTAAGGTAAATTGCCTATAGCTAAGGTATGTGATTTAGTGTTTAAGATATGATTAGAATATAGATCCTTTGGTTGGTAATGGTCAGAAATAGTGCTCTTAGACTAGTTTTGACTTCGATTGACCATTTTGACCAAAAGTCAACAAAAGTCAACTAAAAGTCAAACTTAGCCTAAAAGTGACTAGAATTGACCGAAACCAAACCAGAGTTGACCAGTTGACTGAAAGTCAACAGTTGGTCAATATTAGCCTAGTTTGACCAAGGATTGACCTAGAGTTGACCAGAGTTGACCAGAGTTGACCAGGGTTGACCAGTTGACCAAAAGTCAACTATAAGTCAACCTTTGACCATATTGACCTAGTTTGACTTGGATTGACTTCATGTGACCTTGTTTGACCTTGGTTGTCCTAGTGTGACCTAGTTTGGCTCAGTATGACCTAGTTTAGCTTGGTGTGACTTACTTTGACCTAGTTTTGACTTAGACTTGCATATCATGACTAGATTAGCTTTTCTTTCATTATTAAATCCTGTTTGGACTCATGGTATCTCATCTTTAGGTCTGTGATTACTCTGAGCATCTGTTCACCTTATCAGCTCAGGACCACAGGCGAGTACATTTACTGATAGTTTTTATTGTCTTGATATCTGCTATATTCGATTCAGTTGTAGTGTCTTACTTGATTTCCAGACACGATAGTTCACGGACTAGTATAAGTTGGATCATGGCATGAGATGTTGTTCCTAGATTTCTTGGTATATTGGTACATTTTCTGTCTTGTTCCCTGTACTTGTATAGACACCGATTCCTAATGGGACTTGCTGTCACGACCCGCACCCTAGAGTTAGGGCACGAGACGTGGGTACGTCCAGCCTACGTCGCAGTGTCGGCGGTAGAACGCTGTCCTAGGTCTCATACATCTAATAGTATAAGACTAAGCAGTTTATACTCCCCGAATGGGGGTGACATAGCAGAATGTAAACTCAATCACATCTAAGGTAGAACATAATGGAAGATAGATAAAACATGAAATCCAAAAAAGATACAGCAGATAGAAGTCTAAGTGTCTAAGATACACAAACCCAGAAATACGTCTCAAATCTCGTATACAGTAATCTATAAAGTAAATACAACTCCAGACAACTGAAAATAGCTAACTAAACAACCTCTAATGTGTCTCCTCTAGGCTAGCAGACAACCTCCAAGCTATCTGTAAAATTTATCAACAGGTCCAGTCAGGACAGGAGCTAGCACAGTACATCTCAACAAAACATAGCAGGCTAGAAAATATAATCATGCAGTAAAGTAAGATACATGATCTGAAGAAAATACAGTATGTAAACAGAGAGAGAACTGTAATAGAAATATCTTCTATAAGTAGAGAACTAACAGTGGCTAGTGAGTCAGAGTACAATATAAACATGTGAATGGCATAGGAGATTCTGGGAACTATACTATAGAGTGATTCTGGGAACTGCACTACTTGAATATTATTCACATGTCTACTTCTACTCCCCCGTACCCCCAATTAATACACAAGGATCCAACCAGGTTATGTTATAATTCCATGCAAAGGCCCACAAGGGGTGATACATGGATAGCCCATAAATGGGTGATTCTGGAAATGCCCATAAATAGGGTGATTCTGGAAAGACTCTGTGATCATGAGAGTACATGTCACAAGTGATCGAAGAATCGTAAAGCATAGTGATACACCATGTAAGTGAAACGCACAGAATATGTAGTATACGATGCTCCCTGAGGGGATAACATCTCAAGAATAGATCCATATAGTACTAATCCGTGTTACCAACGTGACATCATCAAGTAAAGTAATCTAAAACAGGAAAATAATTCTAACAGGATATGAGATGATCAGAGAATGTACTCGCCTGATAACCTGAACAGCTGATAGGTATAGGGGTCCAACTGAAGTCACAGAGTCCTATTTAAAGTAACACAGGTTACAAGGTGTTCAAGTTGTAATAAATAAATCTCTACAAGCAACCTATTTTATCCTAGGTTCTTCTAAGTCAAAACAACTCTAGGTCAATAATCTAGTCAAACTAGGTCAAGTGTTGACTTACAGTTGACTTTGGGTCAACTGGTCAACTCTGGTCAATAATCTAGTCAAACTAGGTCAAGTGTTGACTTACAGTTGACTTTGGGTCAACTGGTCAACTCTGGTCAAACAGGGTCAATTCTAGTCTAATTATTAAAGATATAAAGTGTACTTCATTATTCGTACGTCGAAACTTACGACACACAAATTGAGATAAGAAGATCAACGGTAAAGTTGATAATCTTATTATAGTGATCCACGTGGCCATCTTGTCAATTTCAGTGATGTGAGATCACTGGAATTGACTGAGCTCAGTTTCGTTGTACTAATCCCGAAATACGAACATTATAAGAATTCATTATTAATTAATTATAAAAAGGTTAAACTCAGAGAAATTATCAACAAACATTGTCGGATGATAAAATAAATATCGCCAACGTGTCCAGAATAGTCAAATTAGCTAGGATAGCCTACCCATCGGTCCAATTTGGACACAAGGGCAAAAAGGCAATTTCGGGTCAAAACGGTATCCGTGTCGAAGCCGTTTTACACCGAAAAACGTGCAAGAAAATAAGTTTATAAAATATAACAAATTATATATCCATGAAACCAGAATGATGATACGAACCCAACGACATTTTCAGAATTGGATTCCGTTGACCCGATCTCAATTTGGTCCGTTGACCAGAACTTGGAATTCTGATATGCACGAAAATGCGTGCCGGAGCCAATGTTCTCAAAACTCAGCAAACTACATGTCAACGAGTCCAGAATGGCGATACAAACTCAAGGTATATCTGGAATTGGATTCCGATGAGCCGATCTCAAAATGACCCGTTGACCCGGATATTGGTATCCGACTTGCACCGAAATGCATGCCGGATCCAATGTCCACCAAAACCTAGCAAATTATATATCAATGAGTCCAGAATGATGATACGAACTCAACGGTATCTCCAGAATTGGATTCCGTTGAGCCGGCGTCAAAAAGTCCCGTCGACCCAGACTGTGGGACTCACTTTGCACCGAAAAATGTGCCAGGGCCCACGTTCTCCAAATCTAACAAATTTTATATGAAAACATGCCCGAGCGATGTCACGAGTCTACTGGTGGTGTCAGAAATTAAATCTGGAGTCCCGTGTTCAAAAATGGAATTTTACAAGTTAGAAATTACGAATTCGGACGACCAACTTTGGCGTCGAATTCAACCAATCAAACAAGCTCACAATGAAACGAAACTAGAGGGGTAGCAAGAGGGTTATACCAGCTTCGCATAGGAACTGGTAGCACGCCAAAGGGAGCTGCGGTGGAGGAGGTACAAGCTGACGAAGTTTACCCCACGAAACTGTCCAAAATTAATACAATTTAAACGGTCAACTTGGTGGCCGGTTTTGATGTATCAAACGATAAAATCAACGGATGAAAATTGACAGTAGTGAAGGTGGATATACCGAGATTGTGACGGAGCAAAGAAATCACCGATCCAACGGTCAAATTTTTCGAAAATTGTGTGCGAAGTTGCTGCGATGGGGCGCCAAAACTGACTTGATTTCGAGCGCGTCACGGCAGGAATTTGTGCGAAATGCACGAATTGTCTATACGTCGCGCTGGAGGAGGAGAGGCGGACCAAGGGAGGGTCGCCGGTGTTCGTCTGCCGCGGGGGGCCTTGGCCACGACGGTGCGTGGCTGGCGACGGTGCTGCACCGCCCGTGCACGTGGCCGGAGTACGCGCGGCTGTCTGCAGTGGCAGCTACTGCTGTTGTGCTGGCCACGGTTGCCGGCCAGCTAGACGTACGATGGTGCCTGGCCAATATACGGCGAGGCGACGGGGTGGCACGGCGAACGCGACGGCGCCGTACGGTGGAGGTGATGGCGCGCTATGGTGTTGATGATGGTGATGGCCATGGTGTTGGTAATATGGTGAAGAGGAAGAGGGAAGTGGAGTTGGCCAGGGTGGGTGGCCGGCGGCCAGGTGGTGGTCGACGGCGTCGGCCACGCCGGAGGGAGGAGGTGGTCGTGTAGCCGGGGGAAGGAGCTTGGGGTGAGCTGCTGGTGGTTGGTGTTTTGTATGGGTAATAAAATATAGTGAGAGAGAGAAATTGATGTAATAATTAATGTGTGTGTGAGTTGCGAGGGGAGGAGAGAGAATACCACCCCTAGAAGTTAGGGCCGGCTGAATGAGAGGGTGGGGAAAAATTGAATGTAGGGATTTTAATGGTTAGGATTAATTAGGAGGATCACATGGCTAGGATTAAATGGGGATTGAATATTCTTAGGGATTTAATCTATGGAATATATACTCAGTATTTGAAGTGGAAAACTAGGTTTTGAATATTATTTTTGGACACAGAAAAATGAGGGTGTCACGATGGAGGGTAGCACGAAGCTGGGCTGGACTTGGTGGAGCCGGATTGGATCAAAATCGGACATTGTATAAAAATCAAATAAAAATAGGTGTTGATGATCATGAGTAAATAAGTAGCACACGGGGATTCCAATAAATGGGACACAAGTGTCGTGCGGGTAGTAGACTCAATGTGGGCCATGTCCATATTTGGGGCTGACAGGTTTTGGTCGACAGGGTACCCACAAATCAAGTTAGGAAATGAATGTGACACCGTGGGATAAAATAAAATCGGATCACGTGTCAGGAAAGTTGTGTGAAGCAAATGGAGCATAAAATGGCGTGTCTGAGTGGGACACGAATGTCAAGGGTGAAGAGTGTCTCGAGTAGATCATGCATGATGAGTTGGTTTCAAGAAAATGACTGGTCTTGTGCTCCCAAATTAAAAGTCACGATAACGTGCTAATAATGATCAAAGAAAAGAGTGGGAAAAATAATTAATGATCAAATGGTCTAATTCGACCCAAAGTTGTGCAAAGTAAAAAGAGTACAAGGGAACAAGTTTGGATGGGATATTATATACCATCTTGAAGGTAATCTTGTCCACTATAAAACTCGTGAAGAATATTTCCAGAGTTGAACATCCCTGACACTCCAAATATCAAAGGCACGGAAAAGTACACTTAAAGATAAATAAACAGAATAATTATTTATTGAAACTAATCAATCAGAAAATTAAAATAAAATAAAATAAAAAAATCAACCCAAAATGCAGGGTGCTCACACTTGCTACCCTCTTATGGAATCCTGTGTCATGACGTGTCATATCTGGATCCTTTATATTATTCGGAGATGGGGAGTTATTAGTGGTTGTGTGATCAAAATCCCTACTTGTTCTTCATACTTGTACTTGTTACTTGTTCATAGCTATACCCTCGCTCATGATGGATAAAGCCTGATTCTACTTGTTCATAGCTTTCCATGGTGGTCGGCCTGATCCTGCTCCTTTGTACACTTGTTCATAGCCGGTCAGATGGAAAGCCTGATCATGTTTCCCAAGCTGATCACATAACGCATTAATAATTCAAGACACTTTTTATATTTATTTATCATAGGAGGCTAAGTTCTATTCAGGAAAAAGGGTTACAACCCCGGTCCTTGTTTGGTTTACGGGTTGTAACTTAGTTTCCGAATAGTTCCTAAGTCATCCTATATATTGTCGTCCTATTCAGTACTCACATCCTATTACATATTTTATGTTGTTTTTGTCTTGTATTTCATATGTTCTACATGCTCTTATGCTATATCTTGATTGGAGGTTAGGTTCTATTTGGGAGAAGGGTTACAACCCCGGTCCTTGTTTGGTTTATGGATTGTAACTCGGCTTTCGAATGGCTCCCAAGTCTTCCTATATCTTTGTCTTGTGTTTCATTATACTGTCTCTTATAGAATTTGTCAATTCATATGGAACTGCTGTTAGTGTTTGTACTTGCTCATTTTTCTGACAAGATATCGTTGATATATTACAGATATTTCTGAGGCAGACTGCTCGACCTACTATGGGGTCGAGACAGATGGAGACTTAGGCCAGGACTGTGGCCTGTTAGTTGTGCCACTAGACTTTGCACTCCCAGAGTAGTTAGCTTAGTTAGGCTTGCCTGGACTACGATCCAGCTTTTGTTTTAGACTGTAGTAGCTTATATTTATATTTTGTGAACTCACTACGATCCAGCTTTTGAACTCATTTCTTGTTTTCACATCTGTCATATTTTCTTTTCGTGCTATCTATCTTAGTATTGTTTTGTGATTGAGTTATGCTATATATATTCCTCCGTGCGGAGATGACAGGTACCCTTATATTTTATCTAGTTGTAGCATTTATAGACGACCTATACATCGTTCTACCATCGATTCTGTGGCGTAGGCTGAACGTAACCACATACTCGTGTCCCTAATTAGGGTACGGCTCGTGACACATTTTTGTGGTGGCCCACGCAGGTCAGTATCGCAATTATTGCGATCTTGTAATGGTGCTCGACTTAAAGTACTAATTACGAGCCTGCGATTAGGACATAGGATCTAGGATATGATAGGAGTTACTCAATCACATTTTAGGAAAATTCTGATCTTTTGATTACCATGACAACTCTTCTTACATTGAATTAAATTGTCCTTCCTTGATATTCCTTATCATGTGCCATATTGATCTCCTTGTTTCAATCTATCCTCCGGATGACGATTACCCGCTCTCGGGCAGCAGGATCTAGTACTGTTCCAGAGAGGCCTGATCCGGTAGGACCTCCACTTCCAGCTGTGGGAGCTGCAGTTGAGGGAGTTTCCACCTCAGTTTATGCCCTTCAGACGGGAATAGCAGCGACAGTTCTAGGAGGTCTTCCTCCTCCAGCAGTGGGACCGTCTATAGTCATTCTTGAGACTCTTCCACTGCCGCCTCCGCTACCGACATATGCACAGCAGATGATGCAGACCCAGAAGGCCCAGGCAGAGGCACAACAGCATCAGGCTGACGCATCCTACCACTAGATAGAGGTGCTACGGCAGAGTATGGAGAACTTCCACCAGCTGGCGATGGCAACAGTTGAGAGGGTAGTCCCAGGTACAGTTCAGGGTGCCCCAGTTTAGCAGCAGAGTCAGGGGAGGCCTGGCACATATCTAGATTTCAGAAAGATGAATCCGAGGGACTTCAAGGGTACCGAGGGTATCCTGTATGCAGATGACTGGTTGGAGGACGTCCAGAGGAGCCTGGAGTTAGTAGAGGTTCCGAGGGGACTATGGGTCACAGCTGCGGCGAGTCAGTTCTTCGATATCGCCTTGACGTGGTTTCGTACGGATCCTCGTGCATCGATGAGGGGTTTGACATTGGAGAACTTCAGATAGCTCTTTAAGGAGAAGTTCTACCCCGATGTGGCTCTGACAGCTCTGGAGGCCCAGTTAGTCAGATTGGAGCAGGAGAACTCGTCAGTGTACGAGTATGCAGCGGAGTTCTTCCATCTGAGTAGGTTTGTACCAGATCTGATCCAGAATGAGGGGTATAAGGCCCGTAAGTTTCGAAGGGGACTTATTCATACGGTTCGTACTTGTACTTCCGGGCGACGTGATGCGACCTTCGAGCAGATACTGATGGAGGCGCAGATAGCAGAGGAGGACTTCGACCTCAAGTCGAAGAGGGACAGTGACGTTCTTGGAGCGAGTTCCAGTACGGGGCCGGTAAAGCGCCCTCACTTCTAGCAGAGGCAGATTCAGCAGCAGCCTCAGTTACAGCTTTAGCAGGCACCAGCACGTGCCCACCAGCAGCAGGGTTAGGGCCAGATACAGGCCATACAATGTGCTTTCTGCGGGAAGCCGGGGCACACCCGGGAGGTTTGCAAGATGAGGCTATGAGTTTTTTTTATTCTGTGGAGCTCCAGATCACCAGATAAAGAACTATGCTGCTCGTGCAGCTAGACAGGCAGGTCAGGACAGATTACAACAGGCTAGAGGAGGCCAGCAGGGCCGAGCTTTTGCCATGGCAGTTGAGGGCACTCAGTCAGTAGCAGGGCAGATTGCATGTTCCAATCTTTCGATCTCATTTCTGTATTGCCTTCTTATAATTGTCTTGAAATTCGATTCCATCTGTTCCTTGATCGTTTGATAAAATTTTGTTCTTGTGATGTGATTTTCTTCTGAGATAAGTCATATGGGCTAGGTCACCTTGATTATGAGATTTTAGAATCCTCTAGGGTCATGCTAGCAGGCATAGTGAGGACATATAGTCGGATTATGGTCGTATTTCTCGGGTGTGGGAATTTAAGATTTTCGCTGCCAAGCATGCGGCAATACAAAATTTTTAAATACCATGATTCTAGAGGTATATACCTTAGTCGAGGACTCTGTGATTATCGTAGCCTTGCTCACTAGCATGACAGAGATTCTGAGTATCATGATTTTGGACAGACGTATATGATTATCGAATTGCATAATTTTCTTGTGATTGCTTTATTTTAATTTCGAGGATGAATTTTTTTAGGTGGATAGATTTGTCACCCCAAGTTTTCAAGAATAGGGGTATTTTGGTCATTTTTCATTTTTGAATATTTTTAAAATTTATTTTATTATTTATGATATTGTTTTGAGGTTATTTGAGTCGGGTTTGAATTTTAACTCAATCTGACTTGTATCGGAGATCCGGGGTAGCTTTGACTCTAGTGGAACCCACTCATTAGTTGGGCATGGCCCACATGACATTATTTTAGTTAATGTGTTAGACTAATTTTTCATGAAAAGGTTTAGTTTGATTAGAGACTTAAAACTAGACTAATTTAGCCTCAACCTACACTACAAGAAAAAAACCCTTTCACAACGTTGCAAAAATGTTGTAAAAGGTCTCTTACAACGTTTAATAGAAGGTTGTTATATCCAGGGTTGTAAAAGGGGGGTTATCTTCCACAATGTTTGTTTGAATGTTGTAAAAATGTTGTAGAAGTTCTTCACACAACAATTTATAAACATTGTGGAATTTTATAAAATCTGACAAAAAAGTTTCTATGACATTTGGCAAGTATTGTAAAAACACCTTTTAAAACATTTTGCAAGTGTTGTAAATATAATGTTAAAACATATTGCAAGTGTTGTAAATATAATGTTAACATTTGACAAGTATTGTAAAAACATTGTAAAAAGAGTTTATACAACTTTTAACAAATGTTGTATATTTTATTCAATCATGTTTACCAAACGTTGTAATATATATTTTTGTATGTTGTAATTATAACATCAACAATGATTTAAAAGTATTGTAAATAAATTTTACAATGTTTAGAAAAGTTGTTATAATGTTATCTTACAATAGTTTTGAAACGTTGTTGATTATGTTTCCATTTTAAATAATATATAATTTATAAATAAAAATATATTGATTGCAATTATACTAATACAAATACATTACATTATTCTAATTTTCACTAGGCGCATAAACAATCAGTTCAAGTTAAGATTGAACCAAATAATGAGCAAAAGGAACAAAATTACAATAACTTGAACACAATACATATTACAAAAGCAATAGAAGACTAAAGAAATGTTCTCTAACATTTTTTTACAATCATTTGCATGTTCAAAATGCTATTGCGAAAAATCCTCAGAGCTTTGGAAATTTGAAGCCAATGCTTACTCCAACTTGACTCCGCAACTCGTATTAAGTCGACTCCCATGCTCGTTATGCTTCGGTTAGTTTTAAACATGGAACAACATTCATTGATTGGAGTTCCTAATATTAATTAATAGGACAAGTGGGGTATTTTAGTCTTTATCTAATAGGACACCTATGCCATTTCATGGCCGGCCAAGCTAGAGGGATAGGGTTGAGCCTCCTTTGTTATTATCCACTCCATTTTCGCTCTCTTGTTCTTCCCCAAAAATTAGAGAGGAGCCTCCATTCTTTTCCACCGTCAAATCAATCCATTCCTTCTTTAATCCCTTTATTTTCTTCTTTATTTTTATCAAAAGGAGGAGCTAGCTAGATTTGGGGAGTTTTGGAACTTGTTCGTGTCCATTTGGAGGTCTCTTCGTGTCGGTGTCGTATCGGAAGGAGTTTCCTTGGTTTTAATCAACCGGAAGGTATAATCTTTCCTCTATTTCATTCCTCTATACATTTAGGATTAATTTGAACCCATAGGAATGGCCCCCATGGTTGTATCTCTATTTGTGTCCATTTTGTGTCCATTTTGAGGTCATAGGAGTGTCCTTTGTGTTGTGTTTTGTGTCCTAGTGGAAAACCCCCAATTTTGGACACACCTAGTGTTTGTAATATTGTGTGAATGATTTATTTGTGTTTTAATCTCAGATTTTAGAATTTCTAAAATGTTGTTCTTCATGGTATCTTAATGTATCATATTCTATATATATATATAATCTCATTTGTTATATATTAATATTGTGTATGTGTGTGTCTCTCTCTCTATATATAATATATTGAGTGTGTGGGTAATCTAATATATATATTTCATGGGTGTGTGTGTGTCCTTATATATATGTTTGTGTGGTTTATTGAGAGTTTGAGTGGGATATAGAGAAAGTAATGTAGAGAGGGTGTTAGAGAAGGAAGTGGAGAGAAGTAGAGAGTGATAGGGAGAGTTTGAGTGAGATGGAGGGAAGTTGTAGTGGTGGAGTTCATGTAGTTGAAGGGGGAGGAGAGAACTGCTGTTTGGGCAGCACTGCTCGAGAGGGGAGGAGCTGTTGTCTTGAGGACAGCGGCAATAGCAGTAAAGAACAGCAGCAATAGCAGCATAGGAGCACAGCAGTAGCAGTCCAAATAACAGCCTGCTGTAGCAGCATTGGAGACTGGTTTGCAGCAGTATGTGAGGGGGAGCAGCCCCATTCCCATGACCCATATTTCAGCCTTTATCCCCCCTCCATTTCAGTTTCAGTTCTTCTATCATTTCAGCCCTTCATTTCATATTCATTTATTCATTCAATTCAGCCTATCCCCCTACATATCAGCCTTTCCATTCATGCATCCATTCATTCTTCCATACATCCTTCATCCATTCATTCATGTATCATTCACTCAGCCCTTCATTTATTCATCAGTCCACTCAATTCGGTCATCCATCCATTCCTCCATTCATTCACTTCAACCATTCATGCATTCAATCATAATCCCCCCATTCACCAATCAGCCACATATGTTCATTCAACCACCCACCTACATATCTATCTATCCATACATGCATTCAGTCATTACACATTCACCCTTTCATTCATCATTCACTATATTCAATTTATACACCCATTCGACCACTTATTCACCTATCTATTAATCCATTCAATAACAATCCACACATTTACCTATCAATTCACCCAACCATGTATCCATTCAATCCATTCAATTCAACCACCCTTTCATTTCATTCATCTATTAATCCATCCTTCCATGTATTTCAATCATCTATTCAATCATTCCCCTCACCAAAAAACAGTCCCTTAACCCTAGAATGTTTAAGTGTGAGGGTTAGTTAGAGTGTTAGTGACCATGTTGAGGTTGGTATACTAATGAGGTAAGTAGGATTTACCCTATTTCTAGGATAAGTCCTAAGATACTTCTAGATGTGAAATTAGAGTATCAAGATACCATGGCATGGTATCGGGATACGAGGGCATGGTATTAGGATACCATGTTGAGGTAGAAGTGCCTAGAAACTAAGGTAAGGGGTGTGATAGTGACTTACCTTGGTAAGGTAATAGGGTGAGTTAAGGTAATTGCCTATAGCTAAGGTATGTGATTTAGGGTTTAAGATATGATTAGAATATAGTTCCCTTGGTTGGTAATGGTCAAAAATAGTGCTCCTAGACAAGTTTTGACTTCGGTTGACCATTTTGACCAAAAGTCAACAAAAGTCAACCGAAAGTCAAACTTAGCCTAAAAGTGACTTGAATTGACCGAAACCAAACTAGAGTTGACCAGTTGACTGAAAGTCAACAGTTGGTCAACATTAGCCTAGTTTGACCTAGGATTGACCTAGAGTTGACCAGAGTTCACCAAGGTTGACCAGTTGACCAAAAGTCAACTATAAGTCAACCTTTGACCAGATTGACCTAGTTTGACTTGGATTGACTTTCTGTGACCTTATTTGACCTTGGTTGTCCTAGTGTGACCTAGTTTGGCTCAGTATGACTTAGTATGACCTAGTTTAGCTTGGTGTGACTTAGTTTGACCTAGTTTTGACTTAGACTTGCATATCATGACTAGATTTTCTTTCATTATTAAATCCTGTTTGGACTCATGGTATCTCATCTTTAGGTCTGTGATTACTCTGAGCATCTGTTCACCTTATCAGCTCAGGACCACAGGCGAGTACATTCCCTGCTAGTTTTTATTGTCTTGATATCTGCTATATCCGATTCAGTTTTAGTGTCTTACTTGATTTTCAGACACGATAGTTCACGGACTAGTATATGTTGGATCATGACATGAGATGTTGTTCCTAGATTTCTTGGTATATTGGTACATTTCCTGTCTTGTTCCCTATACTTGTATAGATACCGATTCCTTAGGGGACTTGCTACCCTCTTACGGAATCCTATGTCATGACTTGTCATGTCTGGATCTTTTATACTATTCGGAGATGGGGAGTTATTCGTAGTTGTGTGATCAAAATCTCTACTTGTTCTTCACACTTGTACTTGTTACTTGTTCATAGCTACACCCTCGCTCATGACGGGTAAAGCCTGACCCCACTTGTTCATAGCTTTCCATGGTGGCCGGCCTGATCCTGCTCCGTTGTACACTTATTCGTAGCCGGTCAGATGGAAAGGCTGATCATGTTTCCCAAGCCGATCACATAACACATTAATAATTCAAGGCACTTTTTATATTTATTTATCATAGGAGGCTAAGTTCTATTCAGGAAAAGGGTTACAACCCCGGTCCTTGTTTGGTTTACGGGTTGTAACTTAGTTTCCGAATAGTTCCCAAGTCATCCTATATATTGTCGTCCTATTCAGTACTCACATCCTATTACATATTTTCTGTTGATTTTGTCTTGTATTTCACATGTTCTACATGCTCTTATGCTATACCTTGATTGGAGGCTAGGTTTTGTTCGGGAGAAGAGTTACAACCCCGGTCCTTGTTTGGTTTACGGGTTGTAACTCGGCTTTCGAATGGCTCCCAAGTCTTTCTATATCTTTGTCTTATATTTTATTATACTGTCTCTTATAGAATTTGTCAATTCATATGGAACTGCTGTTAGTGTTTGTACTTGCTTATTTTTTGATAGGATACCGTTGATATATTACAGATGTTTCTGAGGTAGACTACTCGACCTACTATGGGGTCGAGACAGATAGAGACTTAGGCCAGGACTGTGGCCTGTTAGTTGAGCCACCAAACTTTGTACTTCCAAAGTAGTTAGCTTAGTTAGGCTTGCCTGGACTGCGATCCAGCTTTTATTTTAGACTATAGTAGCTTATATTTATATTTTATGACATTGTGATGTTGTTTGTTTCTCTTCGGCTGTGTTGGATGTTGAACTCATTTCCTGTTTTTACATCTATTATATTTCTTTTTCGTGCTATCTATCTTAGTATTATTTTGTGATTGATTTATGCCATATATATTCCTCCGTACGGAGATGAAAGGTACCCTTATATTTTGTCTAGTTGTAGTATTTATAGACAACCTATACGGCATTCTACCGTCGATTCTGCGGCGCAGGCTGGACGTAACCACATACTCGTGCCCTAATCAGGGTGCGGGTCGTGACACCGAGCCCGTTAGGGATGTCATCGCAGGTTCTATGCTTCTCGATTTCTTTCCTGCTTTAGCATTATTCGACTCTAGTGCTACACATAGCTTTTTATCTATATCATTTGCTCTTAGACATCATATTGTCACTGAACTATTGGGTAGGACTTGCAAGATCATGACCGGGAAGGCATTATCCTAGTCAGTGATGTTTGCATGGGGCGGAGAGTTTCTTTGGGAGGTCAGAAATTGAGCGCATATTTACTCATAATGCTACTTCCGAGCTACGACATTGTACTCGGGATGGATTGGTTGAGTGGGCACTATGCTAGCATAAATTTTAGAGAAGGCAGAGTTTTGTTCACTCTACCAAGAGAGCCAAAGTTTCAGTTTGTCAGAGGAACATCTGGGTAGAGAGATGGCTTCATCTATGGTGTTATGATGGAAGAGAAGGAGTTTCCCCATCCATTGATAGCAGAGTTTTTGGATGTTTTCTCTAAGGAGTTGTCAGGAATGTCGTCGGACAAGGATGTTGAGTTCTCTATAGACTTGGTGCCAGAAGCGGAGCCTATTTTGCACTACGTCTATAGGATCAACAACAGTGAGTTAGCAGAGCTAAAGTAGTAGGTAGCTAAGCTGCAAGACAAAGAATTTATCAGATCTAGTTCTTCACCTTGGGGCGCTCATGTTTTGTTTATACCGAATAAGGTTGGATTGGTGCACATGTGGTATGATTACAGGACACTGAACAACCTCACTATCCAGAACAAATATCCCTACCAATGATTGATGATTTATTTGAACAGTTTAGTGACGTGAAAGTATTTTCCAAGATAAATCTGAGGTCAGGCTACCACCAGGTGAAGGTGAAGAAGGAAGACATTCCAAAGATTACTTTTCAGACTCGTTATGGCCAGTTTGAGTTCAATATGATATCGTTTAGGTTGATTAATGCCCTGATGGTGTTCATATATTTGATGAATAGGTATTCTATCAATGCCTTGACAAGTTCGTGGTGGTGTTCATCGATGATATTATGATCTATTCGAAGATGCCATAGAACATGAGGAGCACCTAAAAATTATGATAGAGACCCTCAGAAAGGAGAAGTTGTACGAGAAACTATCAAAGTGTGAGTTCTTCCTGGACCGGGTGGAGTTCTTGGGTCATGATGTGATAGAAGAGGAGATCTCGGTGGATCCGAAGAAGATTACAGCGGTTGAGTCTTAGCCCACACCAAGCACAGTTGTAGAGATTCGAAGTTTCTTAGGTTTGGCAGGCTACAACTGAATGTTCGTACGAAACTTTCCAGGATTGCAGAGCTAATGACCAGACTCACTAAGAAGGATGTGGAGTTCGTACGGACCGAGGAGTGCCACACTGCCTTTGATGAGTTGAAGAAGAGGTTGACTACAGCTCCTATCTTAACGTTGCCATCGGTGACAGGTGGATTCATTATCTATAGTGATGCTTTTGGGAAAGGCTTGGATTGTGTTCTTCGACAGCACATGAAGGTGATTGTCTATGTCTCCAGACAATTACATCCTTATGAGAAGAATTGCCCGACCCATGATCTAGAGTTGGCAGCAGTCATCTTTGGTTTGAAGCTATAGAAACACTACCTGTACGGAGAGCGTGTGGACATATTTACATGCCACAAGAGCTTAAAGTACGTGTTCACTCAGAAAAAGTTGAACATGAGGCAAAGACGGTGGTTAGAGCTGATGAAGGACTTCGATATCTCCTTGCAGTATCACCCAGGGAAGGCCAAAGTAGTTGCCGATACGTTGAGCAGGTATCCGGTAGCTTTGTATTTGGTAGTAGACCGTCACTTGTTGGCAGATCTAGAGAGCTTGGGTATCGAGGTAGTAGTTTCTGAGATGTAGATGTAGATGTAGGGCTTGTAGATTCAGTCAGAGCTGATGGACATGATCAAGTCGGCACAGTTTGATTATGTGACTCTGAGGAGCATTAGAAAGCATGTTCAGGCAGGATTGTTGGATGACTTCTCTATTGTTGAGGATGGATCGTTGAGGTATGGTACTAGATTGTGCGTGCCTAGTAGAAAGTTACAGGAGAAGGTTCTTCAGGAAGCACATTGTTCTCAGTACGCTATACATCCTGGTGCCAACAAAATGTATAAGGATCTGAGAGAGCACGTGTGGTGGTAAAGCATGAAGCGAGAGGTAGAACGGTTTGTATCTAGATGCTCAGTGTGCTAGCAGGTAAAAGTAGAGAGGTAGAGGCCAGATGGATTGGTTCAGCTACTGCCTATCCTAGAGTGGAAGTGGGAACACATTACCATGGATTTTGTGTCTCGACTTGTACGATCTCTAGGAGGAAAAGATGCGATTTGGATCATCGTAGACAGGTTGACCAAATCGAGCTACTTTTTACCTTTTAAGGTGGGTTTGTCTACAGAGAAGCTGGCTGAGATGTGTAAGCCCCCTGGATTTTAGGGATCTTTAAATTTTTTTTAATTGAATTATTTTCCATAAATAATTCCATTATAATTAGTTTTGATCATTAAATGTACCTTTTCATGACTTTAACTTTTGGAGTGTAAGGATGCCAATCCTTCAAAACTTCCTTCATGAGTTTTGCAGTCGACAAGATTATCTTCATTTTGATATATCGTGTCCCACTCAAACTTATTCTCTTGTATTCTATTTATATCGTACAACTTTATGGTCAATTTAGGCTATTTGGCCATTTAACAAAAAGTTGACCTAAATTCCAACTTAATTTCGAGACTCGACATCGATCCAACCTAATCGACCTAATATATGATTTTGATCTATTTTTAGCCTACTATGCACATGCCACTTATGTGCCATCCAATTGAGCTCCCGTATGCTATTATTTCATCAATGATCATAAATGACTTAATTTGTAGTCATGATCGCACCAAGCCCAAACCTAACCCAATCAAACCCAATCACCCAACCCAAGTGCAGGTGACCCCCTCATGACACACCATTTTTCCTTCTGTTATTTCTATTATTACTAATATCCCTATTATGATATGCATTATTAATTAAGTTAGAAGGAGTAATCATTGTGTGTGTGTGTGTGTGTGTGTGTCTATATATATATATATATATATATATATATATATATATATATATATATATATATATTAGAGTATAATATATATATATATATATATATATATATATATATATATATATATATATATATATATATATATATATATATATATATTAGAGTATAGATAAACATATATATTTTGAGAGTATGTATATATACATATATATGTAATTGAGTTCATGCATATACTTATATATAATCAATATATCAAAATCGATGTGCCAACAATCTCTTCCATTTTGCTATGACAAAATGTATGGGTTTAGGAGATAGTTCTCCCGTAATATGATATCTCTCCCTCAATACAATTTTTCCCCCTTTGGCATTTATACAAAATGGCATAAGGTAATATAGAAGGAAAAGTAAATAAAAAGACAAGATAGCAGACAATGATAGTAATAAAACTAAGTAGATTTAGAACATTATTAGGCATAAAACAGTACTAATGAGACCAGTACATGAGGGATGACACAATACAAACTCAAAACAACAAAATTTTAGTCCCCAAATGACTGCACAAGCCATTTATAAAAGTCCACGAAGGATAGCACAACCAAAAAGAGACCAACAAAATAGGACACTACGCCACTAAGAGCGAGACCCTTCAACTGTCAGGGGCACCAGTTGGGCCTGCTTCCTGATCCTCATCATCAGCTAGGGTCGGGTTAAAAACACCATATGGATCAACTCCATCGGGGTACATGAACCCGTAGACATTTGGATCAGTAAAGCGAGGCCCGGGGAAATCAGGATGAGGAGTGTTGGGATTGACATAAAACTTGCGCTCCTCAAGTATGTGTTGGAAGTAGTGGGCTTGATCCAGGAAGCCATGGTGAATGAGGATGCCAAGTCCTTGGGTGATCGCCTGAATGCACACCATAGTGGAGATAGTGAGGGAGTCGAACTTGCGTTCGATGTAGCGACGAACGTCGGGAGTGAGAATGGTAGCAAGCTGAGCGACAGGGTCAGTAACAGCTGCCGGAGTGGCGCAGTCACGAGCCTTAGATTTTGCAAGAAGAGTGGGCTTAGGATCGCCAACTGGGCAGTAGGTCAGGTCAAACCCATTGGCTTTGAGGATCATTGTGATGTACATTCCAAAGAGAAGAGAACGATGGGGGATTCTCGGATAAGGATCATAGTGAAGATGATTGATTTTACTAGGGAGAAAGGTTGCCTGGAGATGAGGTAGTACGTGGCGATCATCTCCTCTGCAGTTAGGCTGTCTATGTTCCCAAATTTTATAGTAATGGTGTGGCAAAGTATACGATAAAAGTTGTAGAAGAAGGAATTTAGATCCTTGTCCTCCAGCCTCTGAACAGCAGAATGGTAGCAGATGTTGAAAAGAAATTCCTCGTAGCTGAGGTCAGGAAAGATTGTAATGTGGTATAGAGCATTCGAAAGAGAGCGATAGGTCTTCCGCTCCTGGAGGCCAAGAATGATGGCCAAAGAGGAGGCAATGACAATGATCTTGACTCCACCAACTTTGGTTTCAAATTTGGGGCCGTTCTTGGCGGGAACCAAATTACAGTAGAACATCTTGATGGTATTTCGGTAGTATTCCACCTACCGTTCGAGAAGCTCGTCGATCCTAGAGAACATGAAGTATTCACGATAAGAGGGAAAAGTGAGTCAAGAAAGAGGCCTTCTGGGGCAAATAGGGGCTTTGTGGTAGAATGAGAACCACTCATGGGAATGGTGGGCGAATTTGAAGATGATAGGATTATAAATGTGAGTCGGCATAGGATACAAGTGGGTGGCGAAAGGCAGAGTGGCAGAGAAAAGGGAGCCGTCATGGCGGGTATGCTTGCTGTGAGAAGTCATAAAAGGAGGAGAGGAGTGTTCAAAAAGATAGTTTCGAGGAAGGGAATGAGTGAGAGAGAATAAAGAGGAGTAGTAGTTTTTTTAAAAATGGAAGGAAGGGGTGGGTGGGGGGGAGTTGAAGAGTTGCCACCATTTTAAAAAGAGGGATCGGATTTTGAGGAAAGTGAAGAGGCAACAGTGCTTCGTTTGATGCGGCTGTTCAGCAGAAACGAAAAATCTGACGAAAAATATCGAATTTCGGATGAAAAATCCGTTCAAAGATAAGTTCGAATTAAATGGTGGCAGTTGAAGATCAAATCAGTTTTGAAAGTATTAAATGCGAAGGAATGGCATTCTGTGCCAAATTTAATGGCGGATAATCTAACAGATTTCTGGAGAATTTTGACGGAAGATCCTGTGTGATATTGAAAATAAGCTGCTGGATGTGATCAAAGTTTCTGATAGATTTCTGCGAAAATCCTTCAGAAAATCCAGAAAGTTAAAGAACAAAATTTAAAATGACTTTTCAAGGATACCAATTTCGTGACATGTGAAGGAGAAACGGTCTTCGGCAAAAGGTTTGGTGAAAGTGTCAGCAAGTTGATGGTTAGTGTCCATAAATTCAAGACGAATGTCTCCCTTGAGTTGATGGTCACCCAAAAAGTGGTGTCGAATCTCAATGTATTTAGTGTGTGAGTGACAAATCAAATTTTTAGTAAGATTAATAGAGCTAGTATTGTCACATTTAATAAAAATAGTTTTTGAAGAAATAGCATAGTCTGCAAGCGTTTGTGTCATCCAAAGGATTTGTGCACAATAACATCCAGCCGCAATATATTCAGCCTCAATCGTGGAAAGATCCACTGGATTTTGTTTCTTGCTAAACCATGAAACCAATGATTTCCAAAGGAATTGGCATGTGCCGCTAGTGCTTTTTCGATCAATCTTGTATCTGGCAAAATCTGCATCTGAGTAGCCAAGAAGCTCAAAGGATGGAGATTTTAGATACGAAAGTTCCACGTTAATGGTGCCTTTGAGATATCCAAAATGCGCTCAACGACACATAAATGTGATTCTTTGGGATTTCCTTGGTATCGTGCACATATACAAACACTAAACATAATATCGGAAAGACTAGCAGTTAAGTAAAGCAAGCTACCGATCATACTTTGATAGTTACGAATGTCGATCGAGACACCATTTTCATCTTGATCAAGCTTGGTTGTTGTGGCCATTGGAGTTCTCATTGATTTGGATGAGTCTACCTCAAAGCGCTTAAGAAGATCCTTTGTGTATTTTGCTTGATTGATGAAAGGGTCGTAAGGTCATTGCTTGATTTGTAGACCAAGAAAGAAAGATAATTCTCCCATCATGCTCATTTTGAATTCATCCTGCATAACTTTGGCAAATTCTACAAAGTATCTTGTTAGTGGAACCAAAAATGATATCATCAACATAAATTTGGACTAACAAAAACGTGCCATTATGAGTTTTGATAAATAGTGTTGCGTCAACTTTGCCCTTAGAGAAGTTGTGAGAAATGAGAAATGAACTAAGATGCTCATACCAAGCATGAGGATCTTTCTTGAGGCCATAGAGGGCTTTGTGTAGTTTAAAAACATGATCAGGAAATTGAAAATCCTCAAAACCGGGAGGTTGCTTGACATATACCTCTTCTTTAATAACACCACTTAGAAAGACACTTCTGACATCCATTTGAAAGGGCATAAAATCATTAAAACAAGCAAAGGTGCAGAGCATTCGAATGGATTCAAGACGAGCAACCGGAGCATAGGTTTCTTCGTAGCCAATGCCTTCCTCTTGGTTATAGCCTTGAGCAACCAATCGGGCTTTGTTCCGAGTAACAAAATCATCTTTATTAACTTTATTTTGAAACACCCACTTTGTCCCGATAATAGTATAGTTGTTGGGCTTAGGAACGAGTCCCAAATATTGTTTCACTCAAATTGATTTAGTGCTTCTTGCATTACAATTAGAGCTGTCAAGTGGGCCGTGTCGGACCGGCCCGACACGAATTTGAGTGGGCCGGGCCGAGCTTGAGCCGGGCCTCTTGAGCCCATGAACTGTAGCGGGCCGGGACGGGACGGGATATGGATGAAAATTTTAAACCCAGCCCGGCATATGACCCACGGCACGGTGGGCTTTCGGGTCGTGCCGGGCCGGGCCGGGTCGCACTGGAGGCCATCATTTAATTCAATTCAATTCAGTATATATATATATATATATATATATATATATATATATATATATATATATATATATATATATATCATTCATGGGTCTACATAATTTTGTATAAATGGCCGTACATGGTTGGCCATATATAAGTGACCAAGTGAAGTGAGACATGCACGGTGAAGCTTATAGCTAATGGCAACCAACTACGACTTTGACTAAATTGATGTATGGATGCATTCATGTATGTTGTTGCAGCAATTTGCAACTAATATATATTGAAATGAATTGAATTTAAATTCAATTCAGTTCAGTTCAAACATCGATTTCAATTTAATTCACTACTACACTATATTAATCATAATAATAACAGAGGCCACCACCACTTGCACTTGTTGCTTGAGGCAGTGGTATAAAACATATTTGGAGGGCAGAGTGTTTGTTGTGTACATATTTTTCTTTTCTTTTCCTTGTGAAAGTGACAATACTGCTGGTAGGATTTGAGACAAATCAAAGAGATTGTGCAGGGGATGTTGTAACCGGGCTTGGGCTTCGGGCCGGGCCTCAGACCGTACAGGGCTTGGGCTTCGGGCCGGGCCTATATTATGGGCCAATATACATGGCCCGGCACGACCCAATATATGGGGCCGTGCCGGCACATGGGCCATTTTTTTGGGCTGGACTCGTGCCGGGCTGGGCCAGCCCGGCCCAATTGACAGGTCTAATTACAATCATCCCAAATTCATCTTTAAAAGCATCAACGACATTTTTTAGGTTCTATTTATGAAATAAAAGCCACATTTTCATAATGATCACGTGTGGTGGATCTAGTGCTAACCTGTGAGGAAGGGTTACCAATGATAAGCTCATTTGGATGATGGGGAACAAATCTCCATTCTTTAGGAAGATCCTCTTGAGAAGGTTCTATTGGTAGAGAGTCTTTGGGTGGAGTGGTATCGACTTCATTGCTAGATGAAGGAGTACTAGTATGTCTAAGAGAAGAGTTTTCCAAACCAAAAGAATGTCATCAGCATCATTCGAGGAGATGGATGGAGAAGTGTTAAGTTCGTCAAAAGAGACATTTATTGACTCTTCGACAACGAGACTTCTTTTGTTAAAAATACGAAAGCCTTTACTATGCATAGAGTAATCGGGGAAGATACCTTCATATGCATTTTTTTCAAATTTGCCTAGTTTATCCTTGGTGTTCAATATAAAACATTTGCATCCAAAAACTTTGAAATATTCAATAGAAGGAATTTTGTAAAACCAAAGCTCATATGGAGTTTTCTTAGAAATAGGTCTAATTAAGACTCTTTTTATAACATAACATGCCGTGTTAACGGCCTCCACCCAAAAATATTAGGGAAGCTTATATTGGTTTAACATGACCCTTGCCATCGCCAAGGGTTCTATTCTTTCTTTCCACAACTCTATTTTGTTGTGGAGTTCGAGGCAAACAAAATCATGACCAAAACCATTTTTGTTACAAAACCTTTTAAACTCGGCATTGTCAAATTCTCCTCCATGATCACTTCTAATTTTGTTGATCATAATGCCTTTCTCATTTTGAACACGTTTAATAAATGCAATAAATTCACGAAAAGTATCACTTTTATTTGCAAGAAAAATAACCAAAGTAAATCTCAAAAAATAATCAACCAAAACAAAATCATAAAGTTTTCCACCAAGGCTAGCTACTCTACTAGGACCAAATAAATTCATATGAATAATTTAAAGTGGTCTAGTAGTGCTCACCGAGTTGATGGACTTGAAAGAAAATTTTGTTAACTTACTCTTCTCACATTCTTCACATACTATGTCTTTTTTGAAAGGAATGCTTTGGAGTCCTCTAACAAGCTTCTTCGTATCTAGTTGGGAGATGGTGTCCATGTTGGCGTGTCCAAGCCTTATATGCCAAAGCCAACTCTCATCATTCTTTGCTAGTAGGCATCTGTCATTGTTAGTGCTTTCAACAACATAAAGAATATAAATATTATTTTCTCTAATGCCTTCATAAACAGTAGAGCCACTAGTTCTATCAGTTATGAAGCACTTGTGTTTAACAAAGTTGATATTATAGCCATTATCCGTAAGATGGCTCATGCTAAGAAGGTTATGCTTGAGATTTGTGACAAGACAAACATTTTTAATGCAAGGATAAAGAGGGGATCTGGTATTACATTTCCTATGATATACCCCTTTAGATTGTTGCAAAAGGATACCTATCCTTCTTTCTTCATCGATAGCATTGCAAAGAGTGAAGCATCACTGGTCATGTGTCGTAAGCAACCGCTATCGAGGATCCACTTGCTCCTAGCATGCGAGGGAGGGTTCACCTACAACACAAGTTGAAGATGAAGGCTTTAGTACCCAAGAATGTTTAGTTCATTGATTGTTAGTTTTAGGAACCCATTTAAACATTCTCATATCAACATGTTTTCTTATTTGACAGTAATGAGATGTGTGTCCAAGTAAACCACAATTGTGGCATATCATTGGTGTTATTGGTCTAGAGGAGAGAGTGAGTGAGTGTCTTGTGTATGAGAAGTTCTAGTAAAATAAGGAATTCTAACATAAGCATTATGGTGATGATAATAGAAGGCATGATGTGAAGTGTTTTTCTTTTCAAAGGGTCCTTTTCATATGTGTGTGCATTTGATTAGGGTAGGACCTATGTGTTGTGTTCTTGTGAGTGTGATTCGTATGACTAGTGTTATGATGTGTGTTGATGTGCCTTGGATTATGGCATTGTGTATTTGTGTGGGCCAAGTCACTATCAACTAGCTTCTTTCCATTTGCAAGAAGGTCATTATATTTGATAGAGGTTGCATATTCTTTTTGGTTAGCAGCAAGTGTCTTGTGCATAATAAATTTATATCCTTCTTTGAGGAATTGAATTTTGACGTCCTTTTTCTTGATGACATCTTGGGATTCTTGGAGCTTGAGTCGCAGAGACTATATCTTATCCGTGTCAGAAGTAGGAGATTTTCATTTTTATATCAAAATAATGTTGGAAAGTCTTTCTATTTCTTGTTTATGAGTATCAATCTCTTTGATAGATTTTCTATACTTGCTTTTTATAACCTTGTGTTCGTCGTATAATTCATGAATAGCATTTTCTAATTCAGTGTAAGAAAGAGCATTCATAGACAAGTCATTTAGTACCTCAGTTGCCATAAGACAAACATTTGTATTATGCTTGCATTCCTTGTCGTTATCCGAGTCACTAGCATCACTTTCACACCAGATGCTAGTGTTGGCATATTTTCTAGAAGATGAGCTTCCTTTACTGGAATTCTCGTATTTGCTAGATTCTTTTCTTGTTATAGGACAATCTCTCTTGATGTGTCCGGTTCTCTTGCAGTTGTAGCAAGTGGGATCTTCATCGTTGTCCGTCTTGTACTGTTTGCTTTCTTGAACTTGAAAAACTTTTGGAAGTGCTTGGCGGTGAGAGCAATTTCTTCATCATCTGATTCATCATCGTCGAAGCTATCTTTTGAAGCGAACTTGGTGACCTTGAGAGCAAGAGACTTTTCTTTTTCCTTCATCTTCTTCCTTTTTCTCTTGTATGGAGGATTCCTCTTAGTCCTTCATGTCTAGCTCGTGTGTCATAAGTTTTTCCCATGAGGGTCTCAAGGTTCATAGTTGTTAGATCGTTTCTCTCAACGATGGTAGTAGCTTTACGATTCCATCCTTTTTATGAGTGGAATATTCCTTGTCAAGAGAGGAGAGAGGGTTCATGATATCAAATAATCGAGTAAACATGAAAGTAATAGATTCATCTTGTTTTATTTTAAAAGATTAATTCATATTCTTGTGTGAGTCTACTAATCTTTGATTCCTTCACTTGAGATGTTCCCTCGTGAGTGACTTCCAAAAGTTTCCAAATTTTATTGGAAGTTTTGCAAGTAGAGATCCTATTGAATTCATTGCTATCAAGAGCGCGCAATAGAGAGCGTTCATAGCTTTTGCGTCTCGACTAGCAATCTTCTTATCGTTCTCGGAGAGTTTATTTCTAAGAGTTTCTGAAACTACTTCCTTAATAACTATGGAAGATTTAGGAATGTCATTTACTACACAATCCCATAGATCGAAGTCTAGAGATTTTAAGTAAATGCCCATTCTAATTTTCTAATAGTTATAGTTGGTTCATCAAATAGAGGAGGTCTATTTATGGAGTGTCCCTCATTGTAAAATGAGTTGGTGCTAGGGTTAATGGCCAAGGATCACTCTAAGGAAGTAAATCCAAATCAAGAGAAAAGGCTCTGATACTAATTGTAGAACCCTAGAGGGGGGTGAATAGGGTATTAAAATAATTACCAACAATAAATATCAATTTAAAGGATAATAGATAAGGGAGAGAATCAAACACTCGATGTATCCCGGTATCCTCCCAAAGGGCACTCCAGTCCCGGAACTCTCTTCGGCTTTAATCCACTATTTGAGTAAATAGTTACACACGAGTTTGGATCCGAAGAACTCGCCAACTTCTAACACGAGTTTGGATCCGAAGAGCTTGTCAACTTCTTACATACGAGTTTTCCTTCGAAGACTCGTCAACTTCTTACATACGAGTTTTCTTTCGAAGGCTCGTCAACTTCAACTTTAAGAAAAAGAGAAAAGGCTTTTGATCTTCTTGAATACTTTGAAGATCTACAACACTTGAATACTCTAGCACTTTTAATTAGATGACAAATGAAAGCATTGCAGAGTAATGGTGGAGCTCTTTTGGTAGTTAGAAAATTTAAGGCTCAAATGGATAAGTCTTTATGAAGAAAGAGGATACATATTTATACAAATCTAAAGTCATAAAGAGCTTTCAGCCAACAACCGGATTATCCGACGAATTTTGGCAAAAATCCTTCAGATAATCTAGACTATAGTAACGGCTAGAAATAGAGTCGTTGGATGCATTTAATGCAGATGATAGATGTCGTTAGATTTGAATTCAAATAAGGCCAGCAAGGCATCCGATTATCCGACGGAACAACGCGAAAGTCCAGCGGATTATCCGAACTTTTCCTCACATACTTGCTGTGTTTGATCAGATGATCTGTCTGATTTCTACGGAACTCTGGCAAATTATCCAAACTTTTCAATACATACTTATTGTGTTTGATCGGATAATCCGTAGGATTTCTATGAAACTCCGACAAATTATCCAAACTTTTCCACACATACTAGCTGTGTTTGATCAAATGCTCCATCAAATTTTTATAGAAACTCGGAAGATTATTCAGCTCTTCATAGATACTTAGTTTTAGATTTTACACCATATTCGTTTGTCATTCTTACTAAAGGGCGTACATAATATCCTAGACACTTACAGACTCTTAGAAAGATAGAGGAGCTTTTGATCTGAAATTTTATAGATTTGCTAGTGTCTCCTTGAGTGCTTTAAAGTGTTTACCTGGCAAGTTATTTTTCTTCTTCGTTCTGAAAGGCTCCGTGGGTATTGTTGGAGTCGTCTTTCTTCTATCTTTGTCTGTCTTATTTGTTTCTATAGAATGATTTGGGCTAAAATAATACAGAGATTAATTATAGTCAATATATCAAAACTGATGTGCCAACATGAACTTCTCCATGAGCACCACCACCGTGCGACCACTACGTGCATGCGCCAGGGCAGTACATCAGTGCACGGTAGCATGCGAATGCACAAAAGCGTAACTGTAGCAGCCGTAGCAGTGGCGACGACTACGCAGTACGCCGTCGCGTGGCTACCTCGACCCCCCCATGCCAGCGCATGCTTAAGTGACCTCCTCAACGTGGCCAACGTCCTCCTCGATGATCCACATATACGATTCGTATGTTTTCTACGGGATCCCGTCGTGACACGCGCGTTTAAAACTCAGACATCGTGCTTCGTCACAGCGACTTTGGGCAATTTTTGGGCCAATTCGACCATTGGATCGTCAATCCGATTCTTCCATCTCAATTTCGATATATTCTTCTTCGCTCATCTAACCTTTCAACCATTAATTCGATCATTTGATAGATCAAAATTGACCTCCAAGTTGCTCGATTAAATTGTATTATTTTTGGACAATTTTGTGGAGCCAACTTCGTGGATTTATTTCTCCGTCATCGCAGCTCTTTTTAATGCATTACTAGTCCTGTTCATAGCAAGTATAACCACCTTCGTGTCATAAAAAATTTAGCTTCATAGGATATCGTTTAGTTGGTTGAAATTGACGCCAAAGTTGACATCTCGAAACCGTAATTTTCAACTTGTAAAATTCTAATTTTGGACCCGGAACTTCGAATTCCAATTCTGCCACCACCAGTGGACTCGTGGCATCATTCTGGCTAAACTTCATATATAATTTACTGAGTTTGGAGCAACGTGCCCCTGACACGTATTTTCGTACAAATTGGGTCCCTTTGTCCGAGTCAACGGATTATTTTGAGATCGGCCCATCGGAATCAAATAATGGATGTACTATCGGTTTGTATCGTCATTATGGACTCGTTGACATATAATTTACTAGATTTAGATGACTTTGACTATGGCATGTATTTTCTTACAAACCGGATTCCAAGGTCCAGGTCAACTGGTCATTTTGAGATCGGCTCATCGGTATCCAATTTCGGATATTCCGTTTGGTTCATATCGTTATTCTAAACTCGTGGACATATAATTTGCTAGAGTTGGATGACTTGTATCCTGGCATATTTTTTGAAGCAAAGCGGATCCAACGACGGATATCGTTTTGACCCAAAAATTACCGTTTTGCCCTTGTATCCAAATTGAACTTATGGGTGGGCTATCCTAACTAATTTGACCATTCTGGACACGTTCGTGATATTTTTTCATCATCCGACAATGTCTGTAGATTTTCCCTTAATTATAATTAATTCTTGTTATATTCGAATTTCAGAATCAGGCCGTCGAAACTGAGTTGATTCCACTGATCTCACATCGCTGAAATTGATAAGGTGACCATTTAGATTGCCAAGATAAGATTGTTAATCTTATGGTTATTCATCTTGTCTCAATTTGTGTGTCGTAGGTTTCGTTGTACGAATAAATGTGCAAACTTGATATTTTAATAACCTGTAACTTGCCATTCATATTATTGGCAATAATGATTATAGAGACTAGTGTGACCTAGTTCTAGGCGATATAATTACAAGTGTCTAAGATAACGTAAGGTAATATGCGACTAGAACAACCCAAGCTCTCTAGGTGGGAGTTATGAGTTATTCATGTGCTTTAGTGTGTGATATATGTTTGTTTGTGATTTGGGTTGATAGATATTTACATGGAGTACGGTTCATTGGCTCAAGGGTAGTGGGATAGACTTTGGTATTGCAGTCTCATCACAGATTGGACAAACTTCAGGCAAGTATACCTTGCCAACATGATTTACAATATCTATATGTGTATAGTTTCTTATCAGTTGATTCATACTGGATATACTGTACACAATATTTATGTTCATTATCAGTACAATGTCATGATTTTTCCTGCTAACACATAGACCTGATACACGAATTGGTACTTCATGGCATATAGGTGACTCTTATGATCTCTGGATGTTAATCATGTTGGATCTCCTGTGTACATGTTTTGACTAGACTTTTGGACTTATCTTTCATTAGAGTCGGACTGGATGTGTCATGGATATGACACAGACAGTAGCATTGGATAGGAAGGACAGTTACTAGGAGTGAGGCTACTAGGCATATATCTCTATGTACTTATTATTATACATCCTTATTCGAGAGATTTTGTAACTAGAGTTACGTGCCTCTCATATTTATCGGTGACTTATACCAGAGATATGACGATATTTATCAGGAGACTCTATACCGGAGCTACGATCCTGCATCCCGGGAGACTATACCGGAGCTACGAATTTTATATTTGGAAAGCCTCCATATTGAAAGTTGTCCTTATTTGCATACCACACAGACGAGATGGTTGGCCTAGTAGTAATGTTACTTGATCACCTGTGTATTACCCTGGATCACATGCTTATACCTACACATGTTATTTATTTTACTTTATATCGGCATGTATGTTATGTATCTTGCTATGTCCCGCTGAGGACCTGGTTTCCTTCTAGGTTAGCTGAGTAGGTTTGTAGAGCGCCTTGCTGTTGTTGGTGTTTATTTTGTTTCAGCTATATACTCTTTCATAGTTTAATCTTCTGATATTACATATTTCCTCAGTTGCGTAGTATTTATAGACTCATAATATTCTTTTCGAGTCTACTTGGTCGAGTATGATTATTGGGCTGCAGACTAGTATTCATATTTTTCTTCCTTATGTTTCTATTGTCTGGATTAAGATATAGAGTTGATGTAGTGATAGTTACACCATTTCGAATAGCTTATACGTATTCTAGTCAGACTAGAGTCTGGTTGAATACGTAGCTGGCCTATGCCACATGGTTCGGTCCTACGTATTTTAGGACTAGAGCGTGACAAGATGTACGTAAGGAAGATCATCAGGTTGTACGAGATTCCTGTGAGCATAGTCTCGGATCGGGATAGTCGTTTCACTTCTTACTTCTGGAGGAGTTTGCTGGCTAGCTTTGGCACTCAGCTCAAGTTCAGTACCGCCTATCATCCTCAGATGGATGGGCAGTCGAAAAGGACTGTTCAGACTTTCAAAGATTTGCTTCGCACTTGTGTGCTAGATTTTGGGGGATCTTGGAAGGACCATCTCTATATGGTAGAATTTGCTTACAACAACAGCTACTAGGCCAGTATAGAGATGTCACCATTTAAGGCTCTATACGGTCTGAGGTGTCGTACCCACTTGTCTTAGGACTATGTTGGAGAGAGAACCTTGCTTAGTCCGGAGATGATTATGGATGCAGCGGAGAAGGTCAAGTTGATTAGAGATAGACTTCTTGTGTCACATGATAGACAGTGGCATTGGGCCGATAGCCACCGGAGACCTTTAGAGTTTGAGGTATAGCTTTAGTTCTTTAGATTGTGCTTGCTTGTGATTTTTTGCTTTAGAATTTATGTTGAGATCTTGTTTTGTGCTAGGTTAGAGATCTGGTGTTCCTGAGGATTTCTTCGATACGGGGCAAGATTCGCTTTGGTGGAGGCAAAAAACTTAGTCCACGATTTATCGGACCTTTCACTATTCTTGAGAGGGTCGGTGTAGTAGCCTATCGACTAGACTTTCTGCCTACACTAGAGGGAGTTCACAACGTGTTCCACATATCGCAATTGAGATGGTATGTGGCAAATCCTAGTCACGTTTTGGACCACTTCGAGATAAGAGGTGGACCCGAGTATCAGCTATCCAGAGCAGCCAATAGAGATTCTGGATCGTTTGGAAGAAGGTGCTCCGAAACCAGGTTATCTCTTTGATTTGTGTCGTACAGAGGTATCACTCTCCGAGTGAGTCTACCTGGAAGAGGGAGGACGACATGCACGAGCGATACCCTTATCGCTTCTAGCCTTGATGTATGGTTCTTTTTATCTTGATTGCATTCTTGTGCTAGTTTCGTCTTTTAATTTCGAGGATGAATTTAGTTTAAGAAGGGCAGATTTGTTATGGCATTTGGACCAACATATTACGTTATCCTTATTTAGACTCATTTAAGTCATTCTATGTCATGAATAAGGATTAGATTTAATTACCAAATTAGATTAGAAGCTTCTTTTGATTAACCAAACCATCATGCAACTAGGAGGGCGTTGTGGTTACTTCACATTGGCATGGAAGGATTTCATGTGGACGTCCCTAGCTAGGAGGGAGCACACTCTCTTCATTTCCTCCATTTGTGCACGTTTTCCAAATCTTGGTGCTTTTTCCAAAAAAACCTTCCATTCCTCTATCAACCTTCCATCAACTCATTTCCAACCCTCTCCTACTCTTCATCTAAGGAGTCTAGAAGCTTTGGGGCGAGGATCACAAGGAGAGGGAGCTTGGACTAGGAGCTTGTGTCCTAACCGTATCTGAATCTGTCCACCGGGCCTTGAATTGGAAATCCATCTTCCAATAGGTATACATCTAATTTTGTTCCCTATTTTTAGACTCTAATACATGCATTGGACCATTAGGAACCCACCCATGGACTAGAGGTACCTATAGGAGGAAGAACTAGGCTCTAATGACCCTTTGGATAAAAGTTACATAGAGTTTTTATGCCATTTTTGGAAAAATCTGGGAATGGTGCACAAGTGTTTGTCATTTAGTTTGATAGGCTAAACATGCTTGTAATTGTTGTGTGTGGTTAGTATATGTCTGAAAATGGATACGGGTAGGCCGTGTCATGATACTCTAGGACACAGAGTCAATTTAGAGGTTTTCTCCTCCGACACTTGTGACACACATGCCACATTTCACATGGAACTTGACACTAGCTATACATTACTCTAATTAGTCCCTAAGTATCATTGTAGTTATTTTTATGTGTTTTGGTTAGGTTCGGACAACGTTTGGTATAGGTATCTTGGGCGTATCATAAGCGTATAGTAGAGTAGTGCGATATGGGGGTTATGCACACCAAGTGTTTGATTATTTACATGTGCATGTGACTTGTATGTGTGCATGTGAGCTACACTTATGTGACTAGTGTATATGTGTATATAGATATATGTATATATATAACTTACCTATGTGTGTATATTATGTATGTGTCTAGTGTGGGTGTGTATGTTGTTATGTACTTGTGTGTCATAAATATCCATTATGTGTGTTTGTGTGTGCGTAGACACATGAGTATATGTGTTGCACATAGGGATGCATGTTTGTATACATACATATAGGAGTATGAATTTGTGTTATCTATTCTGGAAGATTTATTTGAGTATTCCGGAATATTCTTAGCTTATCTATTTTGTTAAAGTCTTCCTTATAGTAGTGCTTATTTTAATTTTGAGGACAAAATTTTCTAAGGTGGGTAGGTTGTAAGACCACTAATTTTTTTTGAATATTAATTTTATTTTATTTTCATTTATTTAATATAGATATTTAATATTAAATAATATTTTATAATCAATATTGACTATAGAGGTACTTTACCGTAGCTTTGATTTTTGAACCACAACAATTATCGATTTCTCAAATCTAGTTCCATATTCATGTTCTAGATGAGTTCATCTTCATTTTGATATATCATGTCTCACTCAAACATGTTCTCTTGCATTCTATTTTCATCGTACAACTTTCGGGTCAACTTAGACCAATTTGTTATCTACCGTAAACCTTGACCCAACTTTTAACTTAATTTCAGGACTCGACATCCATCCAACCTAAACGATCCAATATATGATTTTAACCTGCTTTGGGCCTCTTACACACCTGCCAGTGGTGTCCCACTCAATTGAGTTCCAACATGCTACTTATTTTCAAGTGGCATATGAGACCCATTTATAGTCTTTTCGGTGTTCAATTCAATTCGAATAATTGTTTGGACCATAACCTAATCTACCCAACTTAGTGGAGCTTATCTAGGATCGCCAAATTCAATTAGAGATATATTTAATTAATTTTTGGACATCTAATAGCAGCCCACATACATTAAACCCATGCATCTTTGACTCAAATCTTCCACATTTCCAAATATGGAAATCCAATAAACCCACATTGCCATATTAGTTGATTGGAAGACCAAGTCTCCACTAAATCAATTCAAACCTTATCCAAACTAACCCTAATATATAGGAGGTCCAAAAGTTATATTTTAATCTCTCATATTGACCGTTTTCTCTCCCCATACATTACAAAAACTGAAATCCCCTTCCAGCCCAAATCAGCCGTAGCACCTTGTTGCGTAACAACAATTTTGACCCATTTTCGAGCTCCCGTGAGGCTCCACAAATATTTGTTACGAAGCTAACGTGACCCTATACAATTCTATCAACCCTCCATACATTCACAGTCCCTTGTAGTACACTAAAATAAGAGAAATTTTGAGTTGCACCCCACAATATTTAACCATATTTAAGGTGCACCCCACTGTTTATCATAATGTACAATACCCCCCACTTCCGTCAAAAACTAACAGTCAACTCCGTTGACCGTTAATTTTTGACCGAAATGTCCCTTCCATTTTTTCAAGCTGACGAGGGGGAACTGGTAATAATGGTGATTTGCTTGGGGTATTTCGGTCAAAAATTAATGGTCAACAGAGTTGTCCGTTAGTTTTTGACGAAAGTGGGAGGTATTGTACATTATGGTAAAACAGTGGGGTGCACCTTGAATATGGTTAAATATTGTGGGATGCAACTCAAAATTTCTCCTAAAATAACCCTATATGTCAACCAAAGTTTGGGATCCAAGTCTGAATTCGTTCCAGCAGATATACTATTTTGCATATAGGGTTTCGTGTATTTTTCGACCTCATCATTTTGAAAAACCAAAAGTAATATCAAATACCTCTATGTCTATTTTTATTTCCAATTGGCCACCCACACAATTTTAAATGGTTTGGCCGGGACGTCCGTTCTACGAAAAGGTGTCCAGAACAGACCAGTTCTGTTGCGAGCTAAATTTCATCCACTTTTGGGCCACTTCGACCTTCTGTATATTTTTTGTAAGAAACTAGACTTCCTCAGCTTTCCAACGCATGTACTTTTGCATCATTTTTGTTTCGTTTACTATTTATTAAAAATATGGATATTTTGTCATTATATCGAAATACCAAAATTTATGAGTTCTATGTGTCCATATGCTTCGGGACTTCATAAGACATCTCCAAAATAATTGTTGTGTCTGCTTTAATTAAAAAACCAATTTTATATGACTAATAGTTTTTTTTTCTAGAGTTAATATTTATTAAGAATCTATCGTTTCAGGAGCCAAATCATGGAACAAGTCTATGCATATTGATGTAGAATCAATATAAGGCTTGTGTACATAGTTTTCTATAAATAAAATATATTAGTTGTCATTATACAACATTTATAAATATTTTTTCAGAATTAGAAGTGATATTTTATGTTGATAATATACTACTTTTATAGGTAGATTTAATACCATATATGTTATATCAAGTAGAGTGGTCAAAACTAGCATAGTGAGACGTATACATGCCAGCTACGTATCAAGAGGACTCTATCCCAGCTCAAATACGTATAAGCTGTCTAGACTATGGTAATAAGTCTAATCATGGCAAGTCAAAACTAAATCTCAATCCACATAAACTAATAAACATCGAGAAGGAACAATATGGTTCGTGATCTGCAGCCCACTAACATGTCTTCGATCAGACCCGAAGAACATGATAGGTCTATAAAGCTAGGCTATAACGGCAATAAGAGGCATGGTAATAAAGATAAATATGGAAGAAAGATAAAGAGTACCATTATTGATACCTAAAATCCTGCAGACAATCATCAACCACCTCCCTATTCTACGTCGTTGCTCATCAATAACATGAAGAGATCACCAGGTCCTCAGGAGACTAGGAAGATACATATAAACATGCCAAAATGTAGCAGTACAAATATGCAGAGAAGTAAGAAATAATCAAGAAAAAGTCAACTAAGGCACAATGGACTAAGATACCAAGATCTAAGACGGAAGAAACCTAAGACACTGGCGTGCCATACTAGAAATATGGTACTAGACGTGACTACAAGTAAGTAAATCGGGGTAACCGCAGCCCGATGGGAGCTCACAGTCCTAGTCAGTAGGCCGATGGGGACTCCCCATTACCAGAATAAGTCGTTTTAGCGACGCCTAAAGACGTCGCTAAAATGACAATTTTTGTCGCTAGAATTTTTTAGCGACGAAATTACCGACGTTTTGGGCTGGTCGCGGAAATGTAAGTCGCTGATCTTCTAAACGTCGCCAAACGTCGCAATTACCGACGTTTGCCGACGTATTTATACGTCGGTATATTGCCGACGTCTACCGTCGTGTCGTCGGTGGATTAGCGACGTATTACTTCGTGTCGCTACGCGTCGGTAATTTACCGACGGATTACCGTCGAATCGTCGGTGGTTTAGTGACATGTTAAAAGTCGCTAAACGTCGGTAAATCCTGGGAATTCCTGGGATGATTACCGACATGCACCGACGTTTACCAACGTTCTTCGACATATAATGACGTCGCTAAAACGTCGGTACCCTAGATAATATCGCATATTTGCCGACGTTTACCAACGTAAAGTTACGTCGGTGGACGTCGGTAAACGTCGCTAAATCTGCAAAAAAATAAAAATAAAATAAAATACAGAATGTCCATTTCTCCCTGCAGTTTAAAAAGATAATAATTTCTCACTGTAGAATAGGATCCAAACAATCACAGAATGTCCATTTCTTGTTGTACACAGGTTTCAGTCCCTATAACCACGTCTACAACAATCACACAATGTCCAGTTCTCAGAATGTCCATTTCTTACTGTACACAGATTTTAGTCCCTATAACCAAGTTTACAACAATCACACAACAGCTAACTAAATAACCAAATATCCAAATAACCAAGTATCCAAATAACCAATTCTACACCAAATAACAAAGTCTACAACCAAATAACCAAAGTCTACACACAACCAACAAATAGAATAGGATCCAAACATCCAAATCTACACAACTAACAAATATCCAAGTCACAAAAAAAGAATGAAACAAACACAAAGAAACAGTCCTAACTAGGACTACTAGGAATCTAGTGCAGAAGGGGCACCGCCGCGACGAAGGGATAAGAACAACTCATACTCCTCAAGTGAAATCGATACCGATGGAGGAGGCAGTGACGTCGGTGGAGTCGGTGTCGAAGAAGAAGGCGGTGGAGGCGGCGGAGTCGACGACGATGAAGGCGCACCCGGAGGACCAGCACGCTCCAATGCTGTAAGTCGTTGGTGGTACGAATCCATGATAGATAACATTCTATCACTGCTCTGGACCATCGACTCCTGTGCCAATCTTATCCTCTCGGCCATGGTCACCTGTCCTGTCTGCAGCTCCGTCACCGTGCGCTCTAACCCTCCAACGGTGCGCTCTGTCCTCTCAGTCGTCTCCCTGAGGTCCATAATGCTGCAGTCGAGTACATCCAATCGTGCTAGCAGCGCAGGATCCTTCGTAGGGTGCTGAGACTGCTTCTCGATCCGTTGTAGAAGGTCATCACGGAGAGACTCCATCATCTGGTGGACTCGGGCAGACTCCTGGGACGGCTGTGGACCATGCACACTAGCAGGAGATGTCCTAGAGGACTGGGTCGCAACTAGGGCGCCATAGGATCCCGTACCGTAGTACGTACCCCTACGGAGTCCACCAGCGGCAGCCATCCACAGCTCGTCCGCCGACGGAGCTTGAGTGGGCTGCGAGGAAGTACCGGCCTCTCCTGCATCAGGTGCACTAGCAGCCGCCCGTTCCCGCAACCTCTGATACTCGGCCTAGAAATTACTTATTATTACTAACTTCTAATTTCTAATTAATGTACTTATTATTACTAATTTCTAATTAATGTACTTATTATTTCTAATTTTTAATTAATGTACTTATTATTACTAACTACATGAATATTTATTTGCATCATATTTACTAAGTTACATTAAAATTAACACGAAGTATTATATTAAGATAACGTATTGTAATACTTACATACGTCTGCTCGGCCCTCTCGTCATTAAGGTCACTGCCGCGACGATGGATGGCCAGGAAGACGGTCACCATGTCGACGTTACCGACCTTTCTTACCTGTAATTATATATATTATCTTAGTAATAATTTATCGATTTTGCATTAAAATAATATTTCTAAAAGAGGAAGACATACCAGACGACGAAAATGTTCCGTCATCGAAATCGACCCACGGTACCACTTCGAGGCATGTTGCCTAGCCGCCTTGGCCTTCTCCGACTTCTCCTTGTACCTTGGCTCCTCAAATCGAGCCTTCATCGCATTCCACTGATCAGGGGTGATCCAACCTTGGATCGGCTTTCCGGCACGATCACGATCCTTCTGATCATTGATAGAGTCGCGGATCAGCTTGGCAGCGACGGCAGGAAACATCCCCTCGATAAGCTCGGCCCGGTGCGGTGGATAGAAAAACATATCCTAGAAGAGCGCAAACCAAATATTTATCAGTTATATATAATATACAAAAATTATATGATTCATGTTAAAAGCAAATATATTTTAACCTTGAAGCGCGCAAACCAGAAGGCCTTTCTCTCGTCCAGAGCACCAGAGTAGTTAATCCAAGCACCACCATAATTATGCCTCAGCATGTGGCCTAGATGTCTATATACCTCTGGAGGACGATATCTATGCAAACATATTATATTCATGAAAAAAGTTAATTTATGATAAAAATAGAAAGAAAAAATTATAAACCAATACACCTACTTTGTACCGTCGGCCCAGATCTCTGTCCTCCTCTCCTCCGGAGGTGCGTACGCATCATCTGTATGAAGCTGGTCGGCCGTCGGCGCCGCTGCCTCGGCCGTCGCCGTAGCCTCCGCCATCTGCTCATCCGTCTCTATCGTCGTATCAACAGTAGGAACGCTAGACGGGTGAGCACTCTCAACAAGCCTGGAACTACTCATCCCAGGAGATATGCCATGTGACATCATCCCAGCAGGCCTACCTACTGTTCGATATGGAGGAGTAATCGGCGACGAGGATCCAGAGCCGGTACCAGAATGAGGTACCGAAGGAAAACTCCGTCCTCTAGCAGTACCTGTAGGAAGTACCGGAGGAGAGTGACCTCGTTGTCCCCCTCGGAACGCTCCACGATGACCTGCCATACCTGATAACAGCATATAATAATACAACAAATAATAGAGACTAGAAATATGAAAGTACAACAAATAATAGAGACTAGAAATATGAAAGTACAACAAATAATAGAGACTAGAAATATAAAAGTGCAACAAAGACAAGATAATAACCAAGACAACATATAATGATACATTCTACAATAAACATCTAAGTCCAGATAATATATATTCTAGAAGAAACATCTAAGTTCAGATAAGTATATCACTCTCAATCATCTTCAGAATAATCATCTTGTTCGTCTTTCTCGACCTCATCTTCCTCTTCCTCCTCATCTTCACTTTCATCTTCGCATTCGTCGGCTTCGCCTTCCTCTTCGGATAATTCTTCATCTTCTACATTATGTGTCGTGTAATGCGTAACTTCCGTGGAGTCCACATCGACAATATTGGTTACAAGAGGCAGCTCGTCCTCCTGGTAAGCTTTTTCGTCAACATCAAAAGTATCTCTGGCTTTAGTCTTGCATACTGCCTACCAGTCAGACTTCGTTGCTTCCTGTCTCGGATAAGCTGTGAAGTACACGAGCTGAGCCTGAGTTGCAAGGATAAATGGTTCGTAGCCTTGATATCTACGCTTGTAGTTTATATCCAGAAGACCATGCTTGTCAATTTTCCAACCTTGATTTTCAATCGGATCGAACCATTCACACTTGAACAACACGATCTTTGCAGGTTCTCTGCCATTATTATATGACAACTCCACAATCTCTCGCAAGATGCCAAAGAAATCATTTCCTGGATCGACGTCTTTGTAGTTCGAAGACTTGATACACAAACAACTGTTTTTCGTGGAATCAAGATCCAGGAAGCTGTCTCTGATCGGAGCATTTGTCGACTTGAACCGAAAGCCATTGACATAGTAACTTGGCCATATTTTAACAAAAGTAATTGGTCCCTTGGCAAGAGTTCTAATTAATTCAATCTCGGATGAAAATAGACGATCGACCTGAATATCAAAAAAGCAATAATAAGTTATTTATTGCGCAGTTGCATTAGAAGAGGCCAGTAATTACCGAGCTACTTACATATTCGCTCAACCAAGAAGAAAAATGATGTCTCATTTCTTGTTCTAATGCTTCGTCTGTTAGGTAGGGTCTAACCAGCCTCAACTCATCATTATATGTGCTGGAAAACAATGAAGCAACCGTCGATTAGTACAATAATATTAGCTTATACTATTACATTGAGATGACGTAAACTCATCATCCTGAGTTACTTACCCTTCTAGCTTCTCCACTTCATCCTCGTCGCAATTGAATAATACATACAACTGAGCAGCCCTTAGCTCTTCGTCATTCAAATATCTCTTCTTTATTTTCCCCGAAGGCTTTCTGGACGCATTGAATACTTTCAGTATTCCATCATTAAATTCTTCATATCCGTCGTCGTTTCTCGGAGCCCTCGTTCTATTCGTAGCAACATGAGGTTTGAAATAGGAGGAGCAGAAATTTGTAATCTTTTCGAGAATATAGGCTTCACAAATAGAACCCTCGACCCGAGCCTTATTTTTCACCTTTCTTTTTAGGTGATTCAAATGTCGCTCGAACGGGTACATCCATCGATATTCGACGGGTCCACCAACACGTGCCTCGTAGGAAAGATGAATCGGCAAATGCTCTATAGAGTCGAAGAATCTAGGAGGGAACACCCTCTCTAGCTTGCACAGTGTTACCGCAATTTCCTTCTCTTGTTTTTCTAGACGATCAACGAGCAATTTCTTAGAACAAAGGTCCCTGAAGAATATGCTAAGCTCCGTCAATGGATCCCAAACTGCCTGCGGTAAGAATTCCTAAAATGCAATCGAAATTAACCGCTCCATGAATACGTGACAATCATGGCTCTTCATACCTGTCAGTTTTTTCTCCTTGAGGTCGACGCACCTTCTTAAGTTCGAAACATACCCATCTGGAAATTTCAGATCTTGAATCCACCTACAAAGCCTCACTTTATCCTCCTTCTCCAGTAAGAAAATTGTCTTAGGCTGCTTCAACTTCCCCGTCCTCTATCAAATGCAATGCAGGACATCTACATATTTCTTCCAAGTCCAATCTAGCCTTTGGATTGTCTTTCGTCTTCCCCTTTACGTCCATTACAGTATTAATTATGTTGTCAAACACATTCTTTTCGATATGTATGACATCAAGGTTATGTCTAATCAGATTGGTGCTCCAATATGGAAGATCCCAGAATATACTCCTCTTCGTCCAGTTATGAGTGCGACCAAATCCGTCATACTTGTAGCCCGTAGCAGGCTGCTCAATAGCTCTTGGTAAATCTTTTACCTCTTTCTATATCGTGTATCCGGTCCACCTTGGCGGGGGATTAGCCTTCTCCATAACGCCAGCACGAAAAGCATTCATGTTCCTCCGGTACGGATGATCCTTCGACAGGAATTGGCGATGACAATCGAAGAAGCACGGTTTTCCTTCGTGTTTCAAACGAAAATCCTTAGTGCTGTCCATGCAATACGGACATGAAAGACGACCATGCGTGCTCCATCCATATAACATTCCATAGGCCGAAAAGTCGTTGATGGTCCACATAAGTGCTGTCCGCATCCGAAAATTTTGTTTTCTAGATACATCGTACGTGTTGGAACCTACTTCCCACAGCTGATTCAACTCATCATTCAACGGCTTTAAATACACATCGATGTTCTTTTTCGGATTGTTCGGACCTGGGATAATAACGGTGAGAAACATATACGGAGTCTTCATACACATCCAAGACGGTAGATTGTACGGGATGACGATCACAGGCCAACACGAATACTGGGATCCCGAAAGTCCGAATGGAGTAAAACCGTCGGAGCAGAGACCCAATCTGACATTATGCGGATCAGAAGCAAAATCTCGATACTCTCGATCAAAGTGCTTCCATGCTTCTCCATCAGATGGGTGATCCAACACTCCTTCGGTATGTTCCCGCTTATGCCAACTCATGTTTTCTGCAGTTTCCTTCACCATAAACCACCGCTGCAATCGTGACGTCAACGGCAAGTAGTGCATCGAAGAGGTAGGCTTCCTGGCATCGACAGACTTTTCTCTACCACATGCCTTGTAGCGATGGACACCACAAAATCTGCAGGCATCTTCATCCTTATCGTCTTTGTAGTACAACATGCACCCGTTGCGACAGGCATCAATTTTTTCGTATCCCATCCAGAGTGATCTAACCATCCTCTTAGACCGGTAGAAGTCTTTAGGCAACTTTGTACCCTCAGGCAATATTTCTATAAGCAACTCCATAAGACGGTTGTAGCAATCTTGCAACATGTTAAAATCGGACTTGATGCTCAACAATCTTGTAACCACCTCCAACGGTGAATGATCCTCACAACCAGGATATAATGGAGTCCTTGTATTCTCCAGCAACTCCATGAACTGTGTAGCATCGGGGTTCGGTGCCTCCTCAGGTGCATCATGATCATCCGGATCGAAACTAGGCCCGGCCGCATCAAAAACCATGTTCACCAACCCATCGTCGTTAGGAGCGTTGTTGTGGACATCCACATAAGGCTCGTACTCCGATGCTAAAGACACAAGTTCTCCGTGCTCGCTCCATTGATAGTAATTCGGCGTAAAACCCTTCGAGTATAAATAATACGTGATATCCACTTCTGGATGATATTTCAAGTTGCGACATCTCACACACGGACACTTAATTTTGGTACCGTCCATGTACTGAGGGAACGCCTTGGCAAACTGCAGGAACTGGTGTACACCCTCTATGAATTCATCTCGCACACCGCACATGTCATCAGGATGACGGTTGTACATCCAAGTACGATTCTGCAGATAGTAATTCAGCTCCATAATTCTGTAAGATAGATACATCAAGGTAGTGAATGATATACAATTGTCAGTTCATGCGGTCTACACTTTTCGCAGTATATGTACACATGACATTTTACGTTAAATGGTCAGATATTATCGGTCATCTTCTTTTCGTATTGCTAACTTTTGTTTCGCGTGTTTGTGCGTGCGGTGGTCAGAGATTATCGCGGCGGTATATCACCCGTTTCTATAATATTTCATATAGGCTGAGTTGTATAAGTCAAGTTTTAGGATATTAGTCTATATATTATGTATAGTCCAACCGAGTCAACTCTAAGCTAAACTAGTCCAACTTGGTCAAACTAGCCATTTCTAAGTTGTATAAGTCAAGTTTTAGGATATTAGTCTATATATACTAGTATAAATTCTCCCTCCTCTCCAAATACCTGGTACTTGTTAACCCTCCCCCTTTCTCCTACTAGACACACACATACATATACATGATGTATACAACCACACCATAGTTCCCAGGTTCTTTTAACCTAACTTTCCAGTTGGTACTAACCTCAATAGAACAAACACTCTTACAGCTCAAAATACTAACACATGCTCACGCCTTACTCTTGTGACACTCCCTTTCAAACATAAACACACACCTATATGTTCCCTTACACATGTTGCCATGTTACCTGTAAAAATAGGAAACCCTTGTTGTCTAAAATAAGACACAATTCTACAAAGAGAACCATACTGTAGAACTCACACTTTAAGACAATAGATGAAGGAAGACTTGTATGGAGGATCGATAGGGTTGAGCGATGTCATTTTATTCTACAAAGAGAACCATATTGTAGAACTCATACTGTAGAACTCACACTTTAACACAATTCTACAAAGAGTTGTGATAGGGTGTTGAGCGATGTCATTTTATTCTTTTCTTCTTCTTCTTCTTGGGATTTTTGAGTATTGGATCTTGAGACATATATAGCTAGAACTTACGAAGAATGGAGTACCATACTTCAACAAATAGATGTTGACTAATTGGTTCATATATTTGTTGTCTAAAATAAGTGTAGGAATGTTGCAAGGTGAAATAATGTATCAAACACTATATCGAAACCCAAACCCAATATGCAAATCCAAATTAATACGAAAATACACAAGTGTATGTAGGGGATTAAGTGTACAGAGGTGAAATACATATATATATATACATGCTTGGGGGTGTCCACGTGTCCAACAAATGGACACAAAGTGTCCAAAACCTCACGAACACATGGTCGTAATGTGTCTCCGTGTCCATTTTGGACACAAAAAATGCCTCAATTAGGGTTAGGGTTTACCTTCAGTCTCCTCGCGGTGGTGGAGGAGGAGGATGAGGACAAGTTCGGTGGTGGAGGAGGAAGGGATTAAGTGTACAGAGGTGAAATACATATATATGCATGCTTGGGGGTGTCCACGTGTCCAATAAATGAACACAAAGTGTCCAAAACCTCACGAACACACTGTATCAGTGAACACATGGTCGTAATGTGTCTCCGTGTCCATTTTGGACATAAAAAATACCTTAATTAGGGTTAAGGTTTACCTTCATTCTCCTCGCGGTGGTGAAGGAGGAGGAGGAGGACAAGTTCAGTGGTGGAGGAGGAGGATCTCGCGGTGGAGGAGGAGAAGGGGCTCGCGGTGGAGGAGGAGGAGGAGGAGGAGAAGGGGCTCGCCGGAGGGAGGAGAAGGGGCTCGCGGTGGAGGAGGAGGATGAGCGGCGCCGGAGGAAAGGGGGTCGGGCTGTCGTCGAGGTCGGAAGAAGAGGGCGGGAACAAAAAATTTGGGGAGAGGAAGAAATGAAAAATCGAACCGAGGAAACCCTATTTAGCAGAATTTAGCGACGTCTGTAAATACGTCACAAAGCGTCGACTTTCCTTTAATATTCGGCGATGCCTTAGTCTTTGCAACGCTAAACGTCGCTGAACTAATAAAACTGGTGACGTTTTCCGACAAATCAACGACGTTGGTTTTTATTACACTAAAGGTAGTCGTAATATGTCGCTGTTTGTCGCTATCAGCGACGTATTATGATGCATACTTTTGTAGTCGCTAAATCCAAAAATATTAGCGACGTTTTAAGTCGGCATCGCTAATTTCGTTGCTGATATGACTTATTTTGGTAGTGCCCTAACTATAGTAAGGCTCATTCGCATACGATGGGAGCTCACGAACGAGATGGTCAGGTATAGTCAACATATAATAACAAGTCAAGGTCAAGACAAACCAGTACAGGTAATCGGATCAAGTCAAGGTCAAGTCGAAGTCCAAGTGATTAAATTAAGTAAACGCACTAGACACGAAAGTCTAAACTAGCATAGTGAAACATAGATCAAGTAGATGATATGAAGGATAAAACATGTAACATATAAAAAAACAAGTAAAGAGAATATCATGAGCATGTTTAAGAATCATGTGACAAGACAAGAAGAAATAAACATGAACTAGAAGTATAGAAAATAAACATGCATAAAACTGTATAATTTGGCAAAGTATACTTGTCTAGTGGTAGCACGTAGAACCAACAATATCCAATCAATCAATGAGCCACAAAAGTCAACTCCAACAAATGACTCTAGATGTTGAAACAGACATCACCAACATGTTTGGCTTAAGAAAATTGACTAATTTTGACTATCCACAAGTCCAATTCTGGACAAAGAGGCAAAACGATAATTTTAGATCAAAACAGTGTCCGTCGTTGGACCCTCTTTGTACCAAAAAATGTGTCAGGGCTATGGTCTCTAAAATCAACAAATTATACACCTATGAGTCCATTTTTTCGATATAAACTCAATGGTATGTCCATATTTGGATTTCGATGAATCGTATACAAAATCGTTTGTTGAGTCGGATCACGGGCCTGCCAAAATAATATTACGGTCAACCTTCTCAGAATTAGAACAAACTTGGCTCACAGGACCAGAAAAATAATACGATCTAGTGGCGCAAATTTTGTCGCAAGATGACGTATGTGTACGAAGTAATTAGGGTTTTTGCAAAGGGGCCGGTGCGATAATTTTTGACGGATACACATCGAATTCGTCGTGCACACGCAACCAATTCGAGTTCCATCATGAAGAACAGATAGAAAACTCTAGAGGGGGGTGAATAGAGTTTATAACAATAATGACCAAATAAAAATTAACTCTTTTCACCAACTGTAAATAATTAGAGTAGTAAATACGGAAATAAAAAGATCAAGAGAGCATACGCAAACACAGTCGTTTTAACCTGGTTTCCCTCATGGAGGACTAGTCCAGGCCTGAGAACTCTAGCTCAGGATTAAATCCACTATTTGTGAAATAGTAGTTACACCCCGTGCATTTTTTCAGAAGAGCACGTCAACTTCTTATAAAGATCACTGTGGCGATGCTTGGAATTTTCCAAGCGACTTTCTTGACTCTTGCACAAACTTCTTACTGAATAGCACTAAGTACTTTTAGGCTTAGGAAGCTTATGGCTAGTAGATGAGAAGGTTAAGGCTTGTATGAGACTTATAGAGAAGAGAAGAAGAGATAATTGGATGAATAAAAATGAAAAAATTTAAGGCCTATTTATACTAGTTGGAATGGGTAGAATTCGGCCAGAATTCTATGTCATGAATTCAAATTTTTGGCCGTTGGACAACTAGCATACATCAAACCCTAAAAATTAAGGTTCTGGAAATCAGAGGACAGAGTTCGGCCCGAACTCTGTCTCCATGCTGACAGAAAGTTCAGTTGGGCCTTTGTGGGCTAGTTTGGCTTTTGGTGGAGCTTTGGGTTTGTTTGGGGATAAGGTATAAGCCAAGAATACCCAGTGCTACTTAGTTTATATTTTGCTAGACTCAATAAATGTAAAATGGTACATACTCTGAAAATGAGTACGCTGCAGGAGAGAGACGACGGTCGTCTTGCACTGAGTTCTTGTCTTGATGTGTCATATTAAATTATAACAAGTATATTGTCAATGTGTCAATATTTGGTTGACTGTGATCCTGTTTGGGATAGCCGCGGTAAGCCCTCCAGAGAATTGGTTTCAGGGGTGGTATTCATCGGTGTGGAAGTTAATGGTTCAACATCATCATCGGGGATAGTTGCTACACTATTTTCCTTATTAAAAGACACATTAGTAGATTCTTCTACAATCATTGAGCGTTTGTTGAACACTCTATATCCCTTACTCTTGGCAGCATAGCCAAGAAAAATACTGTCGTCAGCTTTGGCATCAAACTTGCCTAAGTTGTCTTTGGTATTTAGGATAAAATAGCGACAATCGAACACTCTAAAATAAGAGACATTTGGATCCTACCAAACCAAAGCTCATAGGGTATTTTCTTCGAAATATGTCGAATAAGCACCCTATTTAAAATACAGCAAGCTGTAGTGACAGCTTCTGCCTAAAAATATTTCGGAAGTAAAAATTTATTCAACATGACTCTAGCCATATCGCCAAGAGTCCTATTCTTCTGCTCCACAACACCATTTTGTTGAGGAGTTTTAGGACAAGAAAACTCATGATCAAAACCATTTGCTTTGCAAAACTTTTCAAAATCAGAATTTTCAAATTCGCCTACATGATCACTTCGGATTAGAGTAATCATATAGCCTTTTTTTTTGGCCCTTTTTGGCAAAGATTTTGAAAACTGAAATAGTATCGCTTTTGTTTGTAAGGAAGAAAACCTAAATAAATCTTGAAAATCATCTACAATAACAAATACATAGAGTTTTCCACCAAGATTAGCTACTCTACTAGGACTAAATAAGTCCATGTGCAGAAATTGTAAGGGACTAGTAGTACTTACAATGTTTATAGATTTAAATGAAGATTTGGTTGCCTTATTCAGTTCACATTCGGCACATATCGTATCCTTCTTGAATGTGATATCGGGCAGACCTCTTACTAGCTTCTTTGTCAACAACCTAGATATAGTATCCGTATTGGCATGACCATGACGCTAGTGCCACAAAAGTCTTTCATCCTTGTGGGCGTAGAGGCATCTTCCTGCACTGTTAGTATTTCTAGATAGATAGAAAATATAAATGTTATCTTCTCTTATCCCTTCAAAAGCAATATCTCCCGTTGACCTATCATAAATGTAGCATTTATTCTTTCCAAAGTTAATATCATATCCATGATCAGCAAGATGACTTATGCTGAGCAGGTTATGCTTTAACTCGGTCACTAAGCAGAAATCCTTTATTAAAGAGAAGGAGGATAACCAATAGTACCATTACCTATGATGTAGCCCTTTAAATTATTGCCGAAGGATACATATCCTTCCCTCTTCATGGATAGTGATGCAAAAAGATACTACCAAAATAAGTCATATCAGCGACGTATTTAGCAACTCCAAGATAGAACGTCACTATTTTTTGGGGGTTTAGCGACGTTTATCCAAGACGTCGATGTTTGTCGCTAACAGCGACTAATAGCAATGTCTAACGGCTGCAATTTGTTAAATAGGAATCTGTGTCGCAAGTTCGTCGGTACACGTCGCGGATATAGCGACGTGTAGCGACGTATTTTAAGCAGCGTCGTCGTTTCTTAAATATCAGCGACGTTTAGCGACGTCCTAAAGGACGTCGCTAATCGTTTCATATAGCTGACGAGGGTTTCCTTTTCGATCTTTCACAAATTTTTCCCCCAATTTTTCGTGCGCTCCTCCTCCGCGACGCTCCTCCAGCGATTTCCCTCCTCCGGCCTCCTCCTCTGCGGCGCTCCTCCAGCGATCTTCCTCCTTCTCCACCTTCTCCTCCTCCTCCTCCTTCCTCAGGTAGCTCCTCCTCAGGTAACTCCCTCCCCCGCTTCCCAGTTTCTCCTCGTCTTCTAGCTCTCTCTCTCGCTTCTAGTTCGTGTCCACGAGAGCGTGGACTCGCTGCCGAGGATACGAGACTCACAGTAGACTTGCTGCGGGGGACACGAGAGCGTGGACTCGCTTCTAGTTCGTGTGACACCTATTTTGTTGGTTTGGACACGTCGTGTCCCACTGTGTGGAAACGAGACTCACAGTGTGACACCTATATACTGATATTGGGAGTTTTTTGGGCATATCAACTGTCAATTTGATGTTTTGCTTGGATTCTAATTCTAATTTAGGGTTTGAGCCCTATTTATTGATACTGGGAGTTTTTTGGGCATTTTCAGGGTTTTGAAATGATGAATAAATTGACTAATAATTATTATCGAGCTTTATAAAATTTTAGCTATGTCACGAAGGATGGATACTAATCCTGTGAATGAGCTTTATAAAATTTTAGCTATGTTGCACGACAGGTTACTTGAGTAACCTGGAATATTTTACCTACTGAAACAAATAGTTTGGGCAAGGGTGTGTATAGGTTTGTCATCAGATGGTATGTGATTTTTCCTGCCAAGTTCTGAACAGCAGTCCAGGCTGCCTGCTTAGTTAAAAGTCTTAATTAGACTTTCTGTTCAGTACCCTTTGACTGAATTAAGTTGACCTGAATACCATATTTTAAATCCTACAGCGCTGCTTAGTTGAAAGTCTTAATTAGACTTTCTGTTCAGTACCCTTTGACTGCTTAGTTGAAGTCTTAATTAGACTTTCTGTTCAGTACCCTTTGACTAGTTTGATTTGTATAATTATCTGCCATTCGACTGGTGAGACAGAAATCTATGTATAACATTTGCTATAAGGAATTTGCATTAATCTACGGTACGGCATCGTTATCAGGACATAGTCTCTGCAGCCATTAGACTGGCGAGGTAGAAACTATGTAGCCGTAGATAAAGTTGACTGTCCTCCGACCCCCATCCCTCGGCAATAATGATACGACAACCTATCACTACATCTTTTAGTAGTAGATAATGTCTTAGTATTACATTATGTGGGTTCATCTTGATTCTGTTATATCCTTCAGATACTAGATTCGATAAGAACATATACTACACCATATGTACAGAACATAGATGATTCAAACTAATGTATGCTAGAATGAATTTTGGGTTGTGTTCTGAGCCATTCGTCCCCACACTTGGCAATTATGCAGAACCGTTTGTGGATATACAATCGTCATCCTGATGAATTATTATCTGTGTCAATATTTGCAGAATTATCTTAAAATAGATATGAATTACTATCTGCAGAACCGTTTGTGGATGTACAATCGTCATCCTGATGACATGTGCGATGTGCGAGATGAATTTATACAGGATGTGCAACAGTTCCTGCAGTTTGCCAAGGCGTTCCCTCAGTACATAGACCGTACAAAAATTAAGTGTCCATGTATGAGATGTCGCAACTTGAAATATCATTAGAAAGTGGATGTGACATATCATTTGTATTCGAGGGATTTCATGCCAAATTATTATCAGTGGACCGCACACGGAGAACTTGTGCCTTTAGCCTCCGAGTCGGAGCCTTATGTGGAGCCTTATGTAGATGTCCACGAGCATGCTTATTACGACCAAGGGTGGACGAACATGGTTTTTGATGTTGCGGGGCCTAGTTTCGATTCGAACAATCAATATGCAGCTGAGGAGGCACCGAATGCCAATGCTGCAAAGTTCATGGAGTTGCTGGAGAATGCAAGGACTCTTTTATATCCTGGTTGTGATGACCATTCACCGTTGGAGGTGGTTACAAGATTGTTGAGCATAAAATCAGATTTTAACATGTCTCAAGAATGCTACAACCGAATCCTAGAGTTAATTAAAGATATATTGCCGGAGGGTGGCAAGTTACCTAAAGACTTCTACCGATCCAAGAGAATGGTGAGATCGCTCTGGATGGGGTATGAAAAAATTGATGCATGTCGCAACGGATGCATGTTGTACTATAAGGACGACAAGGATGAAGACGCCTGCAGATTTTGTGGTGCCGATCGCTTCAAGGCAACTAGTACAACAAGGACTTCTGGTGCACGCAAGCCAACAGATTCGATGCACTATTTGCCTTTGACCCCGCGGTTGTAGAGGTTGTTTATGGCAAAGGATACAATTGATAATATGAGTTGGCACAAGCGAAAAAAAATAGATGGAGTACTGGATCATCCATCCGACGGAGAAGCATGGAAGCACTTTGATCGAGTGTATCCCGATTTTGCTTCGGAGCTGCGTAATGTCAGATTGGGGCTTTCCTCCGATGGTTTTACCCCATTTGGACTTTTGGGCTCACAATATTCTTGTTGGCCAGTGATTGTTACTCCATAAAACTTGCCGCCTTGGATGTGTATGAAGACTCCTTACATGTTCCTAACTGTTATTATTCCAGGTCCAAAGAACCCAAAAAGGAACATCGATGTGTACTTACAGCCCTTGTTAGATGAGCTGAATCAGTTGTGGGAAGTAGGTGCAACCACATATGATGTTTCCAGATAGCAGAACTTTCAGATGAGGGCCGCACTAATGTAGACCATCAATAATTTCCTGGCCTATGGAATGTTATCGGGTTGGAGCACCCATGGTCGTCTCGCTTGTCCGTATTGCATAGATCGCACTAAGGCTTTCCGTTTGAAACACGGAGGAAAACCGTGCTTCTTTGATTGTCATCGATAGTTCCTGCCAAAGGATCATCCGTACCGGAGGAACAGGAATGCTTTTCGTGCTGGCGTGGTAGAGAAGTCCAGTCCACCGCCACGGTGGTCCGGGGACACGATATGGGAAGAAGTTAAAGAATTGTCAAGTGCTATTGAAGAGCCTACAGCGGGGTACAAGTGTGATAGATTTGGCCGCGCTCACAACTGGACGAAGAGGAGTATATTCTGGGACCTACCATATTGGAGTGACCATCTGCTCAGACATAACCTGGATGTCATGCATATCGAGAAGAATATATTTGACAATATAATAAATACTGTGATGGACGTAAAGGGGAAGACGAAAGACAATCCCAAGGCCAGGTTGGACTTAGAAGAAATATACAGACGTCCAGAGTTGCATTTGATAAAGGAAGGTAGTGGGAAGTATAAGCAGCCCAGGGCCATTTTCTCACTGGACAAGGAGGACAAAGGTAAACTTTGTAGGTGGATCCAGAGCCTAAAATTTCCAGACGGGTACGTATCGAATTTGAGAAGATGTGTTAACCCGAAGGAGAACAAACTACAGGGTATGAAGAGCCACGACTGTCACATTTTTATAGAGCGGTTAATTCCAATTGCATTTCAGGAATTCTTACCTCATATCGTTTGGGATCCACTGACAGAGCTTAGCATATTCTTCAGAGATCTTTGTTCTACTAAGTTGCTCGTCGGTCGGCTTGAAGAGCAGGAGAAGGACATTACAGTAACATTGTGTAAGCTTGAGAGGGTGTTCCCTCCTGGATTCTTTGACTCTATGGAACATTTGTTAATTCATCTTTTATATGAGGCACGTGTTGGTGGGCCCGTCCGTTATCAGTGGATGTACCCGTTCGAGCGCCATCTAAACCACCTGAAGAGGAAGGTGAAAAATAAGGCACGGGTCGAGGGTTCTATTTGTGAAGCCTATGTCCTTGAGGAGATTACAAACTTTTGTTCAATGTATTTTAAGCCTCATAATGCTACAAATAGAACAAGAGCTCCAAGGAACGACGATGGAGATATAGAATATAATGATGCATTATTGAAAGTCTTTGTCACTACCACTTTTCTAGCTTGGGGGTATTTTGGTCATTTTTCAAATTTTGGGAATTTTTGGAATTATTATGTATTATTATGATTTATTAGAATTAATATGATTTTTGGTGATTTTTAGGATAATTGATTTTGGGCCTATAGTTGACTTTGACTTGTGTTGACTAGAAGACTAACCTAGTGACTAATCTAGGTTATGGCCACTTAGTTAGGTTAAGTAACCTTGGTTTGACCTAATTTAATGAGGTTTAAGTCATTGGAACTAGTTAGGAGTGATTTGGAGTTGTTTAGGCTAATATGGCTTAAGACTTCATAAGTCATGACTTATGGTTTTAACCATTTAATAAAACAACTTAGCCATAGCCTATGTGACTTGGCCCAAAGCCCAAATTAGCAACCCAAACATTTTGTCCAGCCAACCTAGGGATTCCCCCACTATTTAATCTCTCCTAAAATCTAGGGCTAGCCTCTTCCTTAGGAATTCATTGCAAGAGAAAAAAGAGGTGAGTCCCCATGTTCAAAAATCCCTAGAAAATCTATTTTTCCTCCTTTTTAATCCAAACAAGTTGCAATAGGTTCTAATTATTGTTTTTTTGCTGTTGGAATTGGTTGTTCTCAGTTTTCTAACAATTTGGAGGAGTTTCACCATCAAGGAGAACATCACTCATTAAAGCTTTTTGAGAGTTTTGATTCATTAAGGTAACTCTCTATCCACACCATAGAATCCTGAGATTTTTGCATCAATAGGGAGCCCTAGACCTAACCTAACAGTAGGAATAGGAAACCCTAGGTTTTCATGTCCTTTCGTGTCCAAACAGGACACGTATCAGTGAAGTATGCAACGTGTTTGTGGAAATACCACTGTGGATTATTTTGTGTTATTTTTAAATAATGTCCGAATGGAAAATTATGTTTTGATGTCGCTTATATGATTTCGAATGACTGGGGTGGTTTTGAGTCATGTTCGAGTCGCAATGGACTCGCGGACACGGCCCCGCGCGCGGCCTGTGCGCGTGTCCTGCTGTGCGGGGGCTCCACAGGACACGATACTTGATCACTTGGCACGAGATTTGACACACCCCTTGGGGCACTCACTGACACGCTACGTGTAAAATTTTGTGGGCCCACGTGGCATATTGAGGGAGAAATCCTCGACGCACGGGAATTGCACTGCTCTGTACACTGTGCTTATTTGCCACTGATACGGCTCGACACTTTGGACACACGACACTGTAGGGTCGATACAGGCGCTGAGATACGTGCACCTAGACCTAAACTAGGTGTGTACACAACCACGTGTCCCAGTTCGTGTCATGTCGAGTGCACGACATGCGTGCACACACGTACGAGCCTGTGCACACTGCACAGTACCTGTGTGCACTGTTTGCGTGTTTAATTCAGTTGGACACATTTGTGTCCTCTTTCTGGGACACGAACAAGTAGTAGACACGTGCACGTGTGTTCTAATGATTTACCAACCTAAATTCTATTGGTTAGTTGTTGTTTTAATTGTGGGAATAGGAATATCCCCAATTTCTGAACTGTAGAGTATCAGTGAGTGTGCTCGCTGTTTCACCCTTTAAATTCTCTTTTAAAATGTTAATATATCATGTATATTACTATGGGTTAATGTCTGTGCATTAGGAAACATGTTTAGATTGTAGAAATTATTCTTTGTGAAGGATAATGATGAATAGGGATTCGAATTACAGTGAGGAACTGTCATCACTGATACATGAGTTTACACAAACCTGAGAATTCAGGATTTTAACATGTTAACTGAGATTTTAATTGAGATGTTATGTAAACTGAAATGGAGATTAAACATGAAAACTGAGTTTTAGTTGCTATGTAAAAACCTGAGATTATTCCTATGTTTAAACAACCTGAAAGCTGAGTTTTTGGAATTGAAATGCAATGTGGGATGGATCACTGTAAATGAAAAACTGAGATTCACTGTTGAGGTTAGAACTCAAATCTGAGTTCATGTTTGCCTGAGTTTTCAGTGTGAATCACCCTTCTTAAATTGAGTTTGTGTTGATATTTGAAAATCTGAGATTGTAGGTTTATGTTACAAGTGTATTTACAGTCTTATGAAGGGTCAATTGATGCAAACCTGATTTTGAATGTATACTATGTATAGGCTGTCACCTAGCTTGGTTTGACACCTAAGATTGACACCCATGCTCTCACACACATTCATGAGTACTGTCACACACACTTTCCACTCTTACACACACAATCATGCTACACCCACACTCACAGTTCCCTCACTCATCACCACACACACATACACATTGACACCATTGCACACACCCTCTCTAATTGCTATTTTTCCTCTCTATACATATAGGTATGTGGCTAGGGATTAGATGTATAATGTAATGTATACTTTAATATGTGTGTATGTATTATATAATATAGTTTGTGTATCCTATAGATATCTAATGTAGGTATTTTTCCAATGAGTTTATAGGTTATGTAGTGTGTATATGTCTCATGTATATATATGTGGCTTGTGTGTGTGCACTATAGATATGTATTACATATATATATGTGGGTTGTGATTAGATTACAAGTATACCTATAGTGTATTGTTAGATATAGTTTAGCATGGTGTATGTGTTAGTTTGGCCTAGGATGAATAGCCTATGGCCTGTATATGAGCCTAGTTTGGCTTGTACAGCTTTATTAGACCTAGAATAGACTTGCTAGACTAGTGTAGACTTGTTTGACCTAGTTTGACCATAGTTGACCTAGTTTGACTTCTAGGGTTGACCAGAGTTGACCAAGAGTTGACTTTGGCCTAGTTTGACCTAGATTCATGTAGAATGCATGGTAGAGCTTTATTTTATCATTTTGGACTTGTTGTGACTTGTGTTGTTCTAATAGGAGCCAAATAGCACTCCTTGGACAGTACTTTTCAGTTGGACACTCAGATACCAGGCGAGTACATTCTCTGATCATTTCATATCCTGTTAGAATTATTTTCCTATTTTAGATTACTATACATGATGCTGTCACGTTGGTAACACGGATTAGTACTATATGGATCCTTTCTTGAGATGTTATCCCCTCAGGGAGCATCGTATACTACATGTTCTGTGCGTTTCACTTACATGGTGTATCACTATGCTTCACGGTTCTTCAATCACTTGTGACATGTACTCTCATGATCACAGAGTCTTCCCAGAATCACCCCATTGTGGGCATTCCCAGAATCACCCATTTATGGGCTATCCATGTATCACCCCTTGTGGGCCTTTGTATGGAATCATAACATAACCTGGTTGGATCCTTGTGTATTGATTGGGGGTATGGGGGAGTAGAAATAGCATGTGAATAATTCCAAACAATATAATCTTGAACCACCTCTTCTGAATCACCTCTACCTGTTCACATGTCTAGCTTGTACTCTGATTCACTAGTCACTGTTAGTTCTCTACTTATAGTAGATATTTCTATTACAGTTCTCTCTCTATTTACATACTGTATTTCTTTCAGATCCTGTATCTTAATTTACTGCATGATTATATTTTCTAACCTGCCATGATCTGTTGAGATGTATTGTGCTCGCTCCTGACCTGACTGGACCTGTTAAAAATATTACAGAGGACGAGGAGGAGGCTGATGTGGATACCTATTACGGTGCCACCTTAGATGAGGTGTTGGACCTGGACCATCAGCAGGCCCCACTAGCTGTGGATGACACACCCTTAGACTAGGATGCTTTCATTTCAGTATTTCATGGATGATTGTACTTATTGATACTTGGGATCTAAATTTGTATTATCTTAGACACTTAGACTTTCTGATGTACTTGGGATTTTCTTTTATTTTAGCAGTTTCATTTATCTATCTATCAGCTGTGTTATCATCTGTTTTTCCTTGAGTTTTATATCATATCGTGCTTCTTCTTCCTTAGTTGTGATTGAGTCTACTTTTATCATGTCACCCCCATTCGGGGAGTATAAACTGTTTAAGCTTATATTGCTAGATATTATGACCTAGGACAGCGTTCTACCGTCGACACTGCGGCGTAGGCTGGACGTACCCACGTCTCGTGCCCTAACTCTAGGGTGCGGGTCGTGACAGTCTTCAATGCCCTTGGAAAGCCTTCTGGAAAACTAAAAAAGAGATATTTGAATGATGAGGAACTAAAGGCTGCCCAGTTATATATATATTACTCAACTGCGAGGAGGATGAAGTGGAAAAGCTAGAGTGGTAAGTGAAAATCTTCAACGTTCAAGTCATCTATTTGTTGATTACGTTATTATAATTTAACGAGTATATCCCGATATTTATTGATTTTCAGCAAATTTAATGATTAGGTGAGGTCAAGTAGACCATACATTGTAGATGAAGAAGTAGAAGAAGAAATGAGACTTCATTTCCCGTCTTGGTTGACTGCATATGTATGTAAGAAGCTAGTTAGAATCTTCCTCCATTCACAACTGCACAAGAAATAACTTAACATTCGAGAAGACCATTGTCCGCTAGATTGCTGAGCTGCACGACGATATGCTGAGGAGTATTGCTGAGCAGCAAGGGCCTCAGGCGCAAGAGGACGCTGCGTCGGTCACCGCACGCTTTGACGAGATCGAGCGCACCGTGCAGCAAGTACAGGGGACACAGGAGTCCATTCACGACACCGTTACTAGGATAGCGGCTTGCATGGAGCAATGCAACGCCAGAATGCGAGCCCTAGAGAAGATGCGGACGCACCCATCTCCAGCGGTTAAACTGCCTCCTTCTCCAGCGGTTGCATTGCCTCCTCCTTCATCGTCGTCGGTGGTTCTTACACCGGAGCAGTATGCTTACCTTCTTTCCAGGAGCGGTGATGCTCCTCCTGATCAGCCGTAGTCGACATATATATTGTTGTGTGATGGCCCATTATTGGGTCTTTTATGTGGTTATACATACATTATTCTTATGTGGACCATTATGTTTGACATTGTTGTTACAAATTTTCATATATCTGTGTTGATTGATGAGATTGTGTTTCAAACGTGTTCGTGATTATGTGTATATGTGTTGTTTGATACTGTGTTCGTGATACACCGTCGTTGTTGTAACAAATGGTGTAGGGGATGCTGCAAATGCTGTAAAAAAATTTCAATATTAGCGACGTTCAGCGACTCTCAGTGACGTCTAGCGACGAAGAAAATGTCGCTAAGTAAATATAAGGCACGTCGCAAACTTTGATGAATACCATCGCTGATCGTCACTAAAGGTCGCTACGTAGGACGTCGCTAAACGTCGCTATATGTCGGTACTATAGCGACGTCAAAAAGTCGCAGAACGTCACCATTTGGCTCTCAAGCCAGGTCAGCATCGTTGCATGTCAAGTCGCTCAACGTCGCTAGGTTACGTCGGTAAATGATGACATTTTCTGTCGCTGGTGGTCGCTGAATTAGCGACGTGTCCGCGTCGCTAAGTATCGTCGCAATAGCGACGTATTACGACGTTTTCATGTTTAGCGACTAGGTTAATCGCGACTACGTGCAAACGTCGCTAAATACGTCTCTAATCGATATTAGCGACGTATTTTCCCGATTTAGCGACGTCTTGTGGCGTCGCTGATTTGACAGATTTTAGTAGTGAGATTTGCGTCTCCCGTCATATGTCGTGAGCATCCACTATCAAGAATCTACTTGCTTTTAGTTGAAGAAGGAAGGTCCAAATACATCACGAATAGATGTGACCTTTGGTACCTAAGTTCTTGTGGGTCCTGAAATGTTAGTCTTTGGTACCCATGCATATAGATTAATATCAACTAATTTCCTAATTCTATACTGTGGTGAGATATGATAATGTAATCCACAGTATGTGCAAGTAGCAAGCCTATTTATGTTAGGAGCAGGTTGATAGTGATGTCTATATGCAGTATGGTGATAGTTATATGAAACAGCAGGATAGTAACTATGTGTAGCAGCAGGATAATAGTTATGTCTATGTGCAGTAGCAGGATAATAGTTATGAGTAGATTGAGAGTGATATCTACGTGCATGTGGTTTACGTGCTGCTTGGGAGTATGTGTACAAATAAGCATGGTTGCGTGCTGCATGTGTGTCACGACCCACACCCTAGAGTAAGGGTACGAGACGTGGGTACGTCCAGCCTACGCCGCAGTGTCGGCGGTAGAACGCTATCCTAGGTCACAACATCTACCAGTAACATACTAAACAGTTTATACTCCCCGAATGGGGGTGACATAGCAGTAAATGAACTCAATCACAACTAAGGAAGAGATAGCACGATATGAAATAGGACTCAAGGAAAAATAGATGATAAAGTAGTCTAAGATAATCCCAGCAAATATCCAGAGGTACATGGTCTCAGCTACTGAATGAAAGAATATATACAACTCAGAAACTCTGAACAAAAAATAAGTCTAGCTAAACATGTCTCAAGGCAACATAAAATAAGATAAGCCTAACTAAACTAGTCTAGGCAATGGGGGTGATGTCCTCAGCGAGAGCTGGGTCCTCCTGAGGGTCCAGCTCGTAAGTGTCGTCTAAGGCTGCCCCGTAGAAGGTATCCAGACAGGCATCCTCCTCGTTCTCTGTAATATTTTCAACAGGTCCAGTCAGGACAGGAGCGAGCACAGTACATCTCAACAGTTCATAGCAGGTTAGAAAATATAATCATGCAGTAAAGTAAGATACAGGTACTGAAAAAAATGTTGTATGTAAACAGAGAGAGAGCTGTAATAGAAATATCTACTATAAATAGAGACTAACAGTGGCTAGTGAGTCAGAGAACAATATAGACATGTAAATGGCATAGAAGATTCTGATAAGACACTATGGAAAGATTCTGATAAGATACTACTTGGATATTATTCACATGTCTACTTCTACTCCCCCGTACCCCCAATCAATACACAAGGATCTAACCAGGTTATGTTATGATTCCATGCAAAGCCCCCGAAGGGTGATATATGGGTGTCCCATAAATGGGGATTCTAGGAGATTCTAGGATACCCAGTAAATGGGATAAGAGATTCTAGGAGACTCTGTGATCATAAGAGATATGTCACAAGTGATCAAAGAACCAGTGAAGCATAGTGATACACCATGTAAGTGAAACGCACAGAACATGTAGTACCCGATGCTCCCTAAGGATAACATCTCAAGAAGGGATCCATATAGTACCAATCTGTGTGACCAACGTGACAGTAACAAGTAAAGTAATTTAATACAAGAAATAATTCTAAGCAGGATATAAAATGATCAGATAATGTACTCGCCTGGTATCTGAGTGTCCAATATGAAAGTACTGTCCGAGGAGTGGTGTCTGGCTTCTAATCAGAACAGCACAAGTCACAACAAGTCCAGAATGGTAAAATGAAACACTACAATGCATTCTACATGAATCTAGGTCAAACTAGGCCAAAGTCAACTCTTGGTCAACTCTGGTCAACCCTAGAAGTCAAACTTGGTCAACTATGGTCAAACTAGGTCTAACAAGTCTAAACTAGGTCAAACTAGTCTATACTAGTCTAACAAGGCTATTCTAAGTTCTAACAAGACTAATCTAGGCTTACTAGGCAATATCATGCCTAAAGAACCAACCAACATCTATACACAACTACACAAGATATTATCTATATCTAAAGCAATACACATATATATGTATAGTACATATATTTAGTATATACACAAGTTACATATATATGATACTTGTATATATTCTAATATAAGCTATACACCCATGTATGTATCTATACTAGATACCCATATATTACACAATCATAATATATATATATATATATATATATATATATATATATATATATATATATATATATATATATATATATATATACATTACATATTTATATATATGTACATTAGGAAATATATATAGAGAGGGGGTGTGTGTAATGGTGTGTGTGAGAACATGAATGTTTGTGTGTGTAGGAGTGGGCTGAAACATGTGACATAGAATGGGAATAGGTAGGAATGTGAATGTGTGCAGGGTGAGTGAAAAGAGTGAAATAGTGTGTGTGTGTGTGTGTGTGTGTTAAAGAGTGAGGGTGAGTGATAATGTACAAAACAGTGTGTGTAAACTGTGTGTGTGTAAACTGTGGCAATGTGTATGTAGGTGAGGGATAAACATGTGTGTAGGGAAATCTGTGTGTTCCAGTGTGTGTGTGGTGTAGCAGGAAATTAAGAACTAAGTGGCTGAAACTAATAGACAGTGCAGGAAACTCAAGAAAAGCTAAGACATGCATGTGGGCATGTGAGTTAAGGTTTCACAGGACTGTCAAGAGGGCAAAAGTCCTCAGATGTTTAACAGGGATACATGAATGCTATTCTCATAATTTTGATGGTGAACTTGTGTGTAGGATAAATGTGTGTAGGGGAGTGAGACATGACAGTGTCAAATATGAAGCAAGGAATACATTTGGGTGTGGGATAAAAATCTGGAAAACCCATTGCCAAAACAGTTAGCTAAAAACCCAAATCTCTGATCAGTTAAACATGCATCTACATTCATTTCAGTCAAAACATAAAGGAGTGGAAAAATCAGTTCCTGGAATCCCAGATATAGGAAACAGTTGTTTACAGTAATTTAGTTTCCTGCATTAGCTACTCAACACCATGTATCAGCCATATCATTTAAAATCTAACAAATGTCCAATACTCATTATCACTCCCAAGCCCAAAATCAAAAGTAAAAATGAGCTAAACATTAACTATAAATATGTGGGGGTTAATTAACAGTAAGGACATCACAAAACTGAGATTAAAAGTTAGGAAAAATGCTGAAAAAGGCAAAGTATCAGGAAGTATCAGCCATATCATTTACTCTATCATTCGAATCCCAAACTTTCACATAAAAACCTAACTTAATCATGTAAACTAATTCTACATAAATCATTAGACATGTTAGGATCTGAATTGGTAAATAAAAACACCATTTAAATCATATTAAAACTGAAAGAAACTGGGAACCCATATACATACTGCACGCACACAGTTTACGAACAGTGCATACACGAATCCGTGTCCGACACGACACGAGGGTTCATAAAACTCTACGAACCTCGTGTCAGTCACGAGTACAACACGTGTGTCGAGTCTCGTATCATATTATCGCGTGTCGTGTCCGCTACAACCCCCGAGTAGCAGGGGAGGACTGTAGCAGCGCGCGCGCGTGTGGGCACCGCGTGTCCACGCGTCTGTATCGACTCGACATGATATAAAAGTATGCTCAGTGCAATAGAAACATGTAAGCGAGATCAATACCTAACTTCCTATTCAAAAACAATTCACGAAATCAAACGAAATGCCCTTTGAGGCATTTCGTCGAACACATTCAAGTACACACTGATACGTGTCCGAAACGGACACGAAACCTATGAAACTCGACATGAAACTATTGCAACCACCTAGGGGACTCCTAGGGCTACCTAAATGTATAAAGAAATCAAAATTTCAATGAGTATTGAAGAAGTTACCTATAGATGAACTTTCTAGAAAATCCCCCTTTGTTGAGCTCCTCTCCTTGATATCCTAATCCAACAAATCAATATCAAACTGAAATAAAACTCCAATAACAGCAAGTATAGGTATATTAAAACCTAATGGAAGAGATTTGAATGAAAAAGGACATGAAATGGAATTTCTATGGATTAAATGAAGTAGGAACAAACCTCTTTCTAAACTTGATCTTTCCTAAAAGAGGCAACCCTAAAACTAAGAGAGTATTTATAGAGTGGGGTTCCCAATGGGGATAGGGTGACCGGCCACATAAGTCTAGGCTAGGATTTTGTAATTTCTTGGGCTTTGGGCCAATCTACAAGGCTATGACTTAAGTTGATTTATCAATGGTTCTAAATCATAAATCATGACTTATGACTTTCTAATTCCTATTGCTAACTAGAGTCTATTGATCAAACCAAGGGTTAACTTAGGTTAGACTAGAGTCATATAACCTAACCAAGTCCATACTAACTAGGGTTAGCTTCTAGGTTGGTCTACAAGGGTTAAAACTAGTCAAAGTCAACCTAGTCAACCCTCATCCAAACAATTCCAAAATAATTCCTAAAAATTCCCATAAATTCAAATAAATTCTAATAAATTCAAATTACCCCAAAATGTCAAAAATACCCTCAAACTAGAAATGTGGTAGTGACAATGTGGGTGACGTGTTTTACTATTATGAGTGGTCTGGTATTTTGTGTGTGTTTTGTGACTGTGTGATTGGGTTTGAGGTTGAGCAACCTATTTCCCCAATCTGACCTCTAATTTCTTAGAGACATCATTCAGTTCATTGCACTTAGCATTCAGACCATCAATCTTAGCAATAAAGATCTTGTGTTTGTTCTTTTCTTCAGCAAGCTCTTTGTTGAGTGCTGAGATTCTCACGTATTTGCTTCTCAATAAGTGTTTCGGCATCATGTAAGCTTAATTTAAGCTTGGTCACCTCATCAATGACTTCCGTAGGTGGAGTGTTTCTAATATTATCAAGTAAAGAAGAAAAATTTTGAATCTCTATTTCATAGCATTAATTTTCTCCCTGGCATGCTTATATTTACTAATGACTTTCTTGTGATCATTTAGTAAGTCATTAAAGGCATAGTCAAGTTCATCAAATGTAAAGTCATCAAGAGTTTCGCTAGTTACCTTCTCGGATGTTGCCATTAGACAGACATTAGACTCACTGGCTTCCCTTTCGTGCCAAATACTAGTATTGGCGTACTTTCATGAAGAGGGATTCTTGTAGGGCTTCTCATATTTGTTACCTTTCTTTGCAAAGGGACAGTCCTTTCGAACATGTCCAGTCTTTTTGCAGTCGTAGCACGTTGGTTCTTCCTCGTCATCTTCTTGTTGTTCCTTCTTTTTTTGATTGAAACGAAGAAACTTCTTGAAGTTACGGAATAGAAGAGCTTGATCATCACCTTCAGAATTATCGTCATCAGTCTCTTCAGGATCAGCCCTTCGACGATGAGCTTTTAGGGCAATCTCTTTTGCCTTTGGAGCAGGTTCGTCGAAGTCTTTGATGTCGAGCTCGTGGGTCATCAGCTTTTCCATCAATTAAGTTTCCATAGACATTTTGGTGACATATTTGCCTTCTATAATTGTTGTTACCTTAGGGTTCCAGATCTTCGGAAGCCCCCTAAGTAACTTGCGGATCTTCTCATGATTGGAGTATTGTTTGCCAAGAGATGATAGGGGATTGATACCGTCAAGGAACCTTGTAAACATTTGAGTGATCGTCTCGTTCGACTTCATATTGAATGCCTCGTATTCTTGAGTTAGACGACTAATCATAGATTCCTTGACTTGAGTGGTTCCTTCATGCGTCACTTCCAGAAGCTTCCATACTTCGTGCGAGGTGGTGCATGTTGAGACCCTGTTTAATTCATTTCTATATATTGAACAGAAAAGAGCATTAATAGCTCTAGCATCTAGACTCGCATGTTTCTTTTCCTCGTCAGAATGTTTGTCGTTGGGTTTTTCGATGAGATCTCCCTCGACAACTATTCTGGCGGGCTTTTTGTAACCATCGGTGACAATGGTCCACAGGTCAAAGTCTAGAGACTTGAGATAGAAACTCATCTTAGTTTTCCAATAGGTGTAGTTGGTTCCATCAAATAGGGGTGGCCTATGAGTAGACTTTCCCTCACCATGGTTGGAAAACATAGGTTGTGTGGTTTCCATGGATCAGCTCTAGGATGTTAGTCCTTGTTAAGAGAACAGAGCTTTGATACCAATTGAAGAATAGATAGGCAACTCTAGAGGAGGGTGAATAGAGTTTATAACAATAATGACCAAATAAAAATTAACTCTTTTTACCAACAGTAAATAATCAGAGTATTAAATGCAAAAATAAAAAGATCAAGAGAACATACGCAACACAGTCGTTTTAACCTGGTTTTCCTCGTGGAGGACTAGTCCAGGCCTGAGAACTCTAGCTCAGGATTAAATCTACTATTTGTGAAATAGTAGTTACACCCCGTGCCTTTTTTTCAAAGAGCGCATCAACTTCTTACAAAGATCGCTGTGGCGATGCTTGGAATTTTCCAAACGACTTTCTTGACTTTTGTACAAACTTCTAACTGAATAGCACTAAGCACTTTTAGGCTTAGGAAGCTTGTGGCAAGTAGTTGAGAAGGTTAAGACTTGTATGAGGCTTATAGAGAAGAGAAGAAGAGATAATCGGATGAATGAAAATGAAAAAATTCAAGGCCTATTTATACTAGTTGGGATAGCAGAATTCGACCAGAATTCTGTGTCATGAATTTAAATTTTTAGCTGTTGGACAACTAGCATACAGCAAACCCTAAAAATTAGGGTCCTGGAAATCAGGGGACAGAGTTCAGCACGAACTCTGTGTGGAGGCAGTATTCGGCCCGAACTCTGTCTCCATGCTGACAGAAAATTCAGTTGGGCCTTTGTGGGCTAGTTTGGCTTTTGGTGGAGCTTTGGGTTTGTTTGGGGATAAGGTATAAGCCAAGAATACCCAGTGTAACTTAGTTTACATTTTGCTAGACTCAATAAATGTAAAATAGTCAGACACTAAAAATGAGTACGCTGCAGGAGAGAGACGACGTCCGTCTTGCACTGAGTTCTTGTCTTGATGTGTCATATTGAATTATGACAAGTATTATATTGTCAATGTGTCAATATTTCGTTGATTGTAATCCAGTTTGGGTTAACACATCAAAGCCCATATGTCCGCAGCATTCGTATGCTTCTTTCGATACTCATTGGTTACGACGAAGTCGCCCGGTTTGTCGGGATAGACCCCGTATTGAGAGAAAATCTATGTTTTGAATAAAGAATTTCAATTTTTTCCTTATTTTCAAATCAATTTATCTTGATGTATAATAGATGAAATAAAAATCTAAAAATAGTGTTTAGGAGCCGTATAGGTTGTCGTTAAACCTATTCAGGTAGTTTTCTAAGTTAATCTATGGATCGACGAATATTCGTCTTCCAAAACAGCTCCCTGGAATCGACGCTCTGTTCAATTTAGAACAGTTTTTCTGCCAACTTTGGGCTCGATTTATGACGCGTACAGTGCGATCTAAGTCGAACCGTCGATCGAAGAGGCAAGAAACCCTTGATAAAGTTGGTTCGGGACTGCTGCTACTGCTGCTGCTTCAGTGTGCTTGCTGTCGCGCATGGCCGGCCACCGGTGACTCATGCGGTGATGCTCTAACAGCGACGATGTGTGCGGGGTCGTAAGGGGTGGAAAGGGCCTTCGGCTAGCTAGGGTTTCGTTTCCCTCCCTCGCGGTTTCTCTGCACACAGGGGGTCGGGTTTCATAAATTTGGTGCCCTTACAAGAACAGTATTTGTTTCTTTTTTTTTCTTATTTCTTTCTCTCTCTCTCTCTCTCTCTCTCTCTCTCCCTCTCTCTCTCTCTCTCTCTCTCTCTATATATATATATATATATATATATATATATATATATATATATATATATATATATATATATATATCCAATTAATTCCAAACCTAAATATTTTAAGTGCTATAATATTTCAAAATAAAATGTTAAGTTAGTAGAGCATAACATCTATAATAAAAAAAATTATTTATAGAATATGTACACATAAAATAATATATATATTTTTTTTACATAAAATAATATATATATATATATATATATATTAAAAAAAGAAATATATATATATATATATATATATATATATATATATATATATATATATATATATATATATATATATATATATAAAAAAAATATATATATATTTTTATATATATATATATTTGGTAGCACTTGTACCTACATCTACTTAATAGATATATATATATATATACATATATATAGCCTAAAAATCCATCAAGATGTTTTTATGAAAATTATTTACCATACTTTCAAAATATAATATTATTGACATAGCAAGAACATATATAACCACACTTTTTTAAAATTGTCTACTATGTCATTAAAATAAATACCACTTAATACATATCTACATGGACATCTTTGTACGCACTACATGACTTCGTGGACTTGGGTTTGGGTCCAGTTTGATTGGTTTAGCACAACAGGATCTCCTAAAAAGTCAATATTCTTAATAATAAATAATTAATTCGTCTATAGGGATTAAGTCGCAACTTTGACAGGTTTTTCTAGTTGGGGCGCAACTATGGCTAGGCCTTCCCTGGCATGTCTAGTATACTGGTCAAAGCACACGAGTATACTAACCGGACCAAAATTCTTAGTCGATATGTGTCTCAAAACTTAACCATGACTAAGGCCATATATATATAAAGTATTAGGCTATCATAAATATAATCATATATATATATATATATATACAAAATTGTGTTTAAACCTATTTGGCTCAAATTAAATTCATAATAATTCTACTAAGGCATGGCAACTAACATGGCTCTTCCAAGTGGGATTAGCTAGGTTAGGGTCCAAACATATTTTCTAGTGAAATCGAACTCAAAAAGTCAACCAATGAGTCTCTTGCGCCATTCACAAATAAATAGCACATGGGAACTTGATTGAGTGGCACACCCTTGGTATGTGCATCGTAGGCTCAAAATAGGTAAAAATTATACATTGGGTCAAATGGTTTTGGTCGATGTCGAGTCCCGAAATCAAGTTGGAAGTTAGGTCTAGAATTACGGTAAACGATCGAATAGCTTAATTTGACCCAAAGTTGTACAAAGTCAAAAGAATACTAAGAAAAAAGTTTGGATGGTACATAATATATCAACTTGAAGGTGGACTCGTCTACTTCAAAACTCATGAATGACGTTTTGAATGATTGGCATTTCTTATCCTCCAAAAATTAATGCTATGGAAAAGTAAATCTATAGTCATAATTAAATATAAAATCTATTTTAATAAAGAAAAATGATCCAAAATAAATAATTCCCAAAAATTAGAGTCCTTACAGTGGACATAACGAGAATAGCGAGAACATTGGAGTTGGTCAAATATACGCACATCCAGAGGTTACAGGCAAGTGTACCTTATCTTGGTTATAGATGTTTCTTTTATTTTTTGTTGTTTCTCTTGTTAGCATTAGCCTGACATAGGATTTTGATACTTAGTATCCATTTCTTAGACGAGTACAGATGCTATTATATTGACACAGAGTATTAGCATAGGCATTATATACATATTTTCTGTCCATTGACACGAATGCCCACATGACGCCGACACATTTATGATACGAAGTTTGATATGAGTATTCACGGTATTGACTTCGTAGTAGTTTACTAGATTGTTCATTGTTATTTTTATAGTGATGACTGTATGGATTTGGCATTGATACATACTAGACATCGGGTAGGGAGAACTTTACTACAGTCAAACTAATTGTATTGTGGCCTTTTATTATTATTGTGAGCCTGTATCTCTATAGGTGAGTACTGGCTATTTTTTTATTGATTGATTGATTATCCTTGGTCCCACGACATGGTACTGGGGACAATAACCTGTTGAGGTACATGTGAGCTTTAGTGGCGAAGTTTGATATTCTAGTACATATCCTCAGATGGATATTACGTAGACCGGATACATTAGATTTTCTTAGATTATATTTTTCATATATGTACCTTGGCATGTATTTTATGTACCTTGCTAGTCCCCTAAGGACCTGGTGATGGTAGTTGGTCATACAGAGATAGTCCGCTGATCATGGAGCTATTGCTATATCTGACTCAGGTACTTTATCATGCTTTCATGCTGTATCTATTATTTATACTCTGCTATTAGCTTAGTTTTATAGACCTATGTCATTCTTTGGGTCTAATCAAACATGTATGTTATTGTGTTGTAGACCATAATATATATTATTCATTCCTGATTTACATATTCTGTGGATTGAGGTAGATAGATTTATAGTTGCTTGATAGATAAAAATTAGAACCAAGATAGCTTATAAGCTTATACGTACTCGAGCTGAGCTGGAGTCCTCTCGATACATAGCTGACATGTATATGACCTTCTAGTCCTACGTATTTAGGGATTGGGACGTTACATGCTTTTGTGGTGGCCCATGCAGGTTAGAGCATATCGTTTCGATTACGTTACTATGTCGAACGAGCCTGCAACAGGATATTGTATTAGGATGTCAATCCATAATTGCTTTGAAAATCCTTTTGTTTTATCCATCGCCTTTGAGACTCATAATTAAAGTCGATCGTCCTTCTTGAACTCCTTGTCATAGACTGTTGACTTTTCCTATTTCGGAAGGGCGAATACTCGTGCTTGGTGAACCATTTGGATTACATTCCATCATTTGATAGAACGTAGTTGATAAAAGTATTTTAACCGGGAATTAGTTATCTATGGTAGTATGGTTTGGATAGACGTTTCAAATAGATAGACTGTGCAGAACCATTATTGTCTAAAAAATTATTTGAAGAAGACTGGAATATATGCTTTACAGGACTAGGTAAGTAGGTGGGTATAATATCATGGATACTTCCCCAATGAATAAGTTATAATATAGTACAGTATAAAGCCTAACCTCAATAATCAATTATAGAATTATTAGATAAATTATGCTATCTTTTTCCCAAGATAGGCTTAGGTTAGATGTACTAGAGGAATTATTATCTAACGATAGTGTCAATATGGTAAGTAATCTGATAGTGCTAGATAGAGTAAGAAGTTCTAAGTAGAATGAATGATCACATCTATACATGGTAAGACTAGTCTTGAAATGACCTATAAAGGGATAGGACTAGAAGGATGACTAATAGATTTATGTAGCCGTCTAGTTCAGCCTCGACCTTTAGCCCAAATAGGTATCAATGGTTAGACTTACTTGTAAGGATTGTATAAATTGCTTATAGGTAGGAGGAGTGGATTTCTAATTGAACTACTATAGAAGTTGGTAATGTAACTTATAGAAATATAGTATATAGTTTGAGGATTGACAAAGTTATGGAGGAATTGTAATTTTTCTATGGTTGCTCCTAGATCGCAAGAGCCAAGTTAATACCTTACCTCTAGATTTGTAACCATGTGGTAATATAGAGCGTGTCAGAGAAGTAGCATATTGTCTTGCATCGCCCCATCCTTAGAGGGAGTGTAGGATGTATTCCATGTATCACAGTAGAGGAAGTATGCGACTGATTATAGCCACGTAGTCAACAATTTTGGGATCACAGTGGGACCCAGTTTATCATTCGAGCAGACAGTTGGTAGCTTAGATACTAGTGAGAAATTTCTTATAGGCCGACGATTAGATTAGTTCGGGTTGCATGGAAGAATCATTCTCTGGAAGAATCTACGTCGGAGCATGATGATTCCACGTGGGAGCGTTCTCCACATTTATTTGGGTACCAGAACATTCTTAGTTTATCTATTTTGTTAAAGTCTTCTTTATAGTAGTGTTATTTTAATTTTTGAGGACAAAATTTTCTAGGTGGGTAGGTTGTAAGCCCCTTGATTTTTTTTATATTAATTTTATTTTATTTTTATTTATTTAATATATATATTTAATATTAAACTATATTTTATAATAAATATTGACTATAGAGGTACTTTACCATAGCTTTGATTTTCGAAGCACAATATTTATCGATTTCTCATATCTAGTACTATATTCGTGTTCTAGACGAGTCCATCTTCATTTTGATATATCATATCCCACTCAAACATGTTCTCTTGTATTATATTTTCGTCTCACAACTTTCGGATCAACTTAGACCAATTTGCTATATACCATAAACCTTGACCCAACTTCCAACTTAATTTCGGAAGTCGACATCGGTCCAACCTAAATGACAAGATATATGATTTTAACCTATTTTAGGACTCTCTCACACCTGCCAATGGTGTCCCCCTCAATTAAGCTCCCACGTGCTATTTTCCACGTGCTATTATTTTCAAATGACACATGAACCCATTTATAGTCTTTTCGGTGTTTAATTCAATTCGAATAATTGTTTGGACCGTAACATAGCCTGAAAAACTTAGTGGAGCCTCTCTAGGATTGCCAAAGTCGATTAGAGATATATTTAATTTATTTTTGGGTATTTAATAGCATCCCACATATATTAAACCCATGCATTTTTGACTCAATCTTCCACCTTTCAAAATATGGAAACCACTAAAGCCACCTTGTAATATTAGTTGATTGGATAACCAAATCTCCACCAAATAAATTCAAACCTTATCCATACTAACCCTAACATATAGGAGGCCAAAATTTTATATTTTAATCTCTTATATTGGCTGCCCTCTCTCTCCATACATTGCAAAAACCGAAATCCCCTCCCAGCCCAATTCAGCTGCAACACCTTATGGTGTAACAACAATTTTGATCCTTTTTCGACCTCCCATGACGCTCCATGAATATTCGTTGTAAATCTAACGCAGCCCTCTACAATGTTATCAACCCCCATACGTTTACATTCCTTTCTAGTACACCAAAATAGCCCTATAAGTCAACCAAAGTTCGGGATCCAAGTTTGAATTCGTTCCAGCAGGTATGCTAGTTTGTATCTAAGGTTTCATGTACTTTTCGAGAAACCAAAACTAGTGAAATATCTCTGTGACTATTTTCATTTTCAATTGGCCACCACACAGTTCCTGTAAACCCCCAGACCTAACTTTAGGATTTTTTTTAAAATATTCTTAAATCATAATAGGTCAATGTCATTATTAGTTATTTAGGAAGATTTCTTAAATAAATAAATAAGGAACCGTAGAAAGTTCTTGGTAGGATTCTTCGTGTTTTAGTAAATAAAATAATTAAAGAATTATGGTCGTATTATAAATAAAGATCTGTTTAAATAAGAAATAATATAGAGATAGTTCTTGTCCTTTAAAATAAATAAATATAATGATTATCCCAAACCTTATATGGATATGCATAATATATTTAAATTTAAGTATTAGATATATTATATTTAAAATAAATAAAAATCCTTGGAAAATATGTGAATAAATCAGAATGTTTATTTAAATTTTGATGTTGGATATATCTAGAGAGGAAAAAAAGGACTTTTAAATATATATGAATATTTTTTACATTACTAAAGCTATGGATATCAAAAGTTAGTTATATGAAGCCTTCATAATTGGTTTAGGCCTCTAATTCATAATCCTTACAAACACGTGAATGGTGGATGTGAGCACACATGCATTAATGATTGTAATGCATCTTTTGGAATTTGTTTGTATATGCACCTATCATATCATATGTAAGATTTGCCTATAAAGTATATAATATAATTTGATAAAACCAATGCCTATCCAAGTCCATAATAAGCTTATTTCAAACTAAGTAGTAGTCGACTAGAACATTTACATCTCTATCAGTTCACACACACACACACACACACACACACACACACACACATATATACATGTCATATATTCATATAATAAGGCACAAAATGCAGCTTGCCTGTATATGAAAGCTCGAACAAAAAAAGAAAAAGGGGCGAGGAGCAAAAAAGGGAAACCGTGCCGAGGTCTAACACCTCAAATAAGTAAAAACAAAAGGACCACAACACCAAACATCACAAAGAGTTCCAGAATCTCATCTTGACGTGCTTGCATAGTCTACTAGCCTTATGAATTGTAACGCCCCAGTCCCAAAATACGTAGGACTAGGAACGTAGACATGCCAGCTGTATTCATACGAAGTACATAGGCTTCGTATGGATACATAAGCTGTAAAATACAGTAGAATCATAACTAATCTCATCCACAAGAATAAAAGATATTATATAATCAACTATGAATTTGTCTTGATACAATATGTTAGGCGAAGACAAATCCACTACCAACAAAATAAGGAAAAGTACATAGAAAATGAAATGAGTGGCGAGCGAAGCGAAGACGATCCAAATGCAATCATCCTCGAAGAAATAGCGAAGATCATGGCTAGAGCTAGAACACCTGCGAAAGACAATAGCACACACCTGGCAAGACAACCAGGTCCTCAGAGGGACGTAACAAGACACATAATAGCATGCCATATAAACTGAATAAATATTGCTCAATAAATAAGTCAATCGAATTTATAACATGGTCCAATACGCACCTACTGAACGAGCGTACCATCCCCCCAGCCAAACAAGGACAGGAGATGGTAAACTAATTCACGGTAACGTACCTTCCCATGCTATGAATCCAATATGGTATCCGGACCCCAACAAGGTTCAATACCTTCTCATCGAAGTAGTAAGTCATACCTACAACCAAACAAGGACAAGATGTGACGAACTAATTCGTGACAAGTTATTGTTCCAAGCCACGATCAGATACAAGTACCCAAACCAAAAGTACTCGTACCTAACGGATAGGGTAGCCTACCGTTCTAAGTGATATGTTGTTAAGAACAATCCTTCATACGCATGGGCCCTGGCTGAATAGGATCGGCGTAGTCCCCCTTTGGGCACCAGAGGCCCCATCAGGAAGAGCATGACGTTCCGCAGAATAGTCAGTGGCCGTCAGTAATCATGGGTCATCAACCCCGTATCTCCAGCGAAGAGTCCGGGTCACAAGGGAAGTGCATCGAAGCCCATACGCTAAGGAATTGTCCTCCCCGCCCAATGCCTACTACGTTGTATCCACAACACAAACCACTATAACCGCTAAGTCAAACTAGCATACAATTTCTATTAGCGATTATTCCTATCGCACGGCTTGTACGTACTGGTGGCCAGCCAATCACGCACTTCCTTGTTCTACATGCGACACACAACTTCGTGTTACAATGTGTCAAGGCCAATGAATGCAACACACAAGGTGGTCCCTTAAATCTAGGTTTAATGTAAGAAAAATAATACATAGCAGGAAAGTAAATGAATAGTAAGTTCTAACAGTTATGCCATGTATCATAGTTTATTTTGCATAAAGAAAATAAATAATGCATGAATATGAGCTAAAATAATTAAATAGCGAATGGCAAGGTGTCTTGCCTGGTATTACGCCTGGTGTGCTGCGAATATCACCGTGGCACAAACTGCAACTTTGGTACAACAACTATACAAGGTGATCTCGGGTGGTGGCACGGACAGTTCCATTGGGTCCAGAAGGGTCAAATTAGTTAGGGTGGACATAAGGTAGTCTCGAAACGGGCGAAGGAATATGAATAATAGGACTGGTTACGGACAGGAAAAAAATCAAAGAATTAATCGATAAATATTATATATACGAGTTTTAGAAAATATTTAAAATTCCTAAAACTAGTTTTCATGAGTAAAAAATATTTTTAGGAGAAATACAAAAATACTTAAAGTCGAAAAAAACCGTTTTCGGCAAAAATTCTAAGTTTGTAAAAGTATACTTTTTAGGTAGAAAGCTATATATTTTATTTTTGTAAAATAAGAAGAACAGAAATTATTCTATAATTTGGTATAAAATTTTATTACTCAAAAATATTTTTAAAAATAAAAAAAAATCTAGAAGATGTTTTGGGGCTAAAACTCTTGTTTTATCAAAATAGGATTCACTTTTAGGTAAAACTAAATTATTATAATAATATCTTTAAGTCAAGAACTATATATAGAAAAATAAATAAAAATAAAGTAACAACAAAATATAATCTATTTAATCATGTAGGCCAGGACCAATACAATATTCCCTCAAATAATATTAATAATAATAATAATAATAGTAAACAAGCAAATAATAAGACAACAAGGAAGTCTAAAAAAAACAACAACAACAACAAAAAATAAAAATAAAAACAACAAAAATAATAATATTAATAACAGCCCCTACCCTACTATTCTTTCCCCAAAAAGTGTTTTTGTAACAGAGGCTCAGAGAGTGAGAGATGGGATCGGGAAAAGGGAGGAGAGTGATGAGCGAGAGAGAGAGAAGAAAACTGAGGTGAGAGGGAGAGGGTTTTGAGAGGAGCGGGAGAGAAGGTTCGGTGGAAGTGGCGGGGCCTTGATCGGCGGACGGCGAGCGGAGAGCGGCTCGCGCGGGTGGTCGGCGTCGGCTGAAGAGGGTCTCAGTCGGGGTGCGCGCTCGCCGGCGCTGTCGAATCGGGGCGGCGCACGGAGGAATTGGGGGCGAAGTCGCCGGAGGCTGGTTCGCCGGCGGCGGAAGGGTGGAGAGGAGGAAGAGCGGTCGGACTATGGCGACGCATCTCTGGCGGCCTGGCGCACAGACGGAGACGGATCTAGGCCGGCGGTCGGGCGTGGTCTGCCGGCGAGTGGAAGCTAGGGCGAAGGTTTTCAGCAAGGCTGAGGGCGGCGGTCACGGCGTCGACGGAGGTAAGCTTAGGTTAGCTTTTTCTTTCTCTCCTCCTCTGTGTGGTGGCGACGGTGGCGGCGTGGGCTGCCGGTGGCTGTGGTGTCGTGGCCAGGGGCAGGGCCGATGGTGGTAGGGCGGTGGTTGTCGCGGTGACCGGGGCTGGTTGTGTTGGCGTGGCGTTGGGTTGTGTAGAGGAGATGGGTGTTAGGGGTTCTGGTTGCAACGGCAGTGGGGTGGTGTCGGGGCGAACCGCGGTGATGACGACGGGGTTGGGAAGATGACGACGGTCGGGGTGTTGCGCTGTGGCAGGGCTGGGAGTAATGGGGGTGGTGACGTCGTGGGTGATGGTGCTGGTGCGGGTGCGCCACGGTGGTGGCTGGCTGTGGATACGGTGGTTTGTTGGCAGGGATTTTTGGTTGCGGTGTCGATCGTGGTGGTCGAGAGTTAGGTGGGTGGTGGTGATGGTAGTTGTGGTTATGGCGGGGTGGCCGGGCTGTGGCGAGGCTAGTTGCTGCGGTTTGAAAGGGACGGAGGAGACGGGTTGGGGTAGTGGTTAGGATTTGGTGTCGGGTTTGGGTTAAATTAGATTTAGGAATTTGATTATGTCGGGGGGTGTCCGACACGAAAAAGATGAAGCTGTATATGTAAATAAAATATGGAATAAGAATCTGGATGGACACTGACACGGTGCACGGCACGTTTGTGGAGAAAATTGTGGATGAAAAATGTGGAGGAGTACCTGCCTATTTATAGGATGTGGGAATTCCCAATTTGGATAGGATTAGGAATAGATTTAAACCCAAAATAGATAATTCAATACTTAATTTAAATAATTCAATAGATCAAATCTCAAATCAAATCCAATTTAAATCAAATTAAATTTTAGTTTAAATCAAATCAATAAATCAAATTCTAATATGGATATCTATTTAAATAAATCCAAAAATCAAATCACGTTTTAAAGGGCCAAAATAACTTCCAAATATATTTTTCAAAATACCAATAATAATAATTTCAAAAATAATAAATATTTTTAAATATCTTTCTGAATAATAAAATATTAATATTAATAAATCTCGAAAATTAAAATTTTATTTAAAATAGACCAGTAAATAATTACGATATATATGTATGCAAAAATATTCTTTACATAATTATGCTTTTCTAGTATACGAAAATATTATTTATTATTAATAACTTTTACAAGTTAGAAATGATAGCAAAACTATTTATTATATTATTTAAAACTATAAAATAATAAATAAAATATTTTTCTAAAATATGTACGCTCGCACATATTCGCACTCGTCGAGCAAAAATAATTTCGTGCACGACGTAAAATACGACCACGCGACGTACAATACAAAATTGTAAATCGGTACAAATTTTAATAAAAAATATAGTAGAAATTTAGGGTTTTTACATCCTACCCAACTTAAAAGAAATTTCGTCCTCGAAATTAAGAATTTGTAGGGGGTGAGATGACACAAGAGGTATCGATGGGGAACAATCGATAACAAAATCATGCCGTAAGAATCGCGATCTAGATTATAGAAAAATAATACGGTACGGTCGGAATGAATGAGGGTCACGATTAAGAGAACGAAATAGATTCGATTTAATTAAGCGATTAGAGGGTCTTTGATAGAGTCGAGTAGTTTAGGATAGCAATATCGGGTGAGAATGGTCATAGCCGATAGGAAGGCTAGAGGGAGTGCTAGTATAATGCCTTCGTCTTTCTAAAATGGGTGAAGGCGAAAGCAATATAGAGTTCGAAGGAGGCGTTATTGAATACGAATACGTGATTCAAAAACGACCGAAAAGAATTTCAAAGAAATTGTCAAGGCAGTCGTGGATGGGATTGTAAGGGCCAAGTTTAATTATGTTTCCATCCACGTAGAGTAATAGACAAAAGCGAACCAAAGTGCACTCGGTTGATCAGACCATTATGCACTGGTTCTGATTAGACAATCTGTTAGTGGAGGCCTCCAATAACATATGTCATGAACAAGCTTGATAAAGAATTGGGCTTGCAAAAACTAGGCTACATTAGCATCATTAGTTTAGACAGTAAAAATATAGGCACGATGGTAGATGATTAAAAACAAATATGAATAGTCTAAGAGTCATAAGGATCTAAGTCTTGGTACTCCTATACCATCATTCTACGATTTTATTGACCAATGCTTGGTTGACCAAATAGGGTTAACTTCTTCTAGTCTTTATGGTCTAGGTAATACTATTTGTATTCCCTTAATGATCAAGGGTGTGTCAAGTCGTGGGGTATTCTACTCAACTTAAAAGAATTAAGCTAAGGGTGTTTGGGACATCTAACTAGTAGGGTCAATCTCTAGCAAGCACGAAGGGAAGATACGAATATGGATGGAAGGAAGCAAGCAAGATACAATCGATGAGTCAAACGGTAGATAGAATCTAGGAAAGAGGTCAAGTATGTGGATGAGATCCTAGACTTCCAATCCTATACGCAGGCTTGCTTGGTACGGTAAAGTAACCAAACAATTTATCTTGACCTGTATGGGCCACCACAAAAACATGTAACGCCCCAGTCCCTAAAATACGTAGGACTAGGAACGTAGACATGCCAGCTGTATTCATACGAAGTACATAGGCTTCGTATGGATACATAAGCTGTAAAATATAGTAGAATCATAACTAATCTCATCCACAAGAATAAAAGATATTATATAATCAACTATGAATTTGTCTTGATACAATATGTTGGGCGAAAGACAAATTCACTACCAACAAAATAAGAAAAAGTACATAGAAAATGAAATGAGTGGCGAGCGAAGCGAAGACGATCCAAATGCAATCATCCTCGAAGAAATAGCGAAGATCACGGCTAGAGCTAGAACACCTGCGAAAGACAATAGCACACACCTGGCAAGACAACCAGGTCCTCAGAGGGACGTAACAAGACACATAATAGCATGCCATATAAACTGAATAAATATTGCTCAATAAATAAGTCAATCGAATTTATAACATGGTCCAATACGCACCTACTGAACGAGCGTACCATCCCTCCAACCAAACAAGGACAGGAGATGGTAAACTAATTCACGGTAACGTACCTTCCCATGCTATGAATCCAATATGGTATCCGGACCCCAACAAGGTTCAATACCTTCTCATCGAAGTAGTAAGTCACACCTACAACCAAACAAGGACAAGATGTGACGAACTAATTCGCAACAAGTTATTATTCTAAGCCACGGTCAGATACAAGTACCCAAACCAAAAGTACTCGTACCTAACGGATAGGGTAGCCTACCGTTCTAAGTGATATGTTGTTAAGAACAATCCTTCCTACGCATGGGCCCTGGCTGAATAGGATCGGCGTAGTCCCCCTTTGGGCACCAGAGGCCCCATCAGGAAGAGCATGACGTTCCGCAGAATCGTCAGTGGCCGTCAGTAATCATGGGTCGTCAACCCCGTATCTCCAGCGAAGAGTCCGGGTCACAAGGGAAGTGCATCGAAGCCCATACGCTAAGGAATTGTCTTCCCCGCCCAATGCCTACTGCGTTGTATCCACAACACAAACCACTATAACCGCTAAGTCAAACTAGCATGCAATTTCTATTAGCGATTATTCCTATCGCACGGCTTGTACGTACTGGTGGCCAGCCAATCATGCACTTTCGTGTTCTACATACGATACACAACTTCGTGTTATAATGTGTCAAGGCCAATGAATGCAACACACAAGGTGGTCCCTTAAATCTAGGTTTAATGTGAGAAAAATAATACATAGCAGGAAAGTAAATGAACAGTAAGTTCTAACAGTTATACCATGTATCACAGTTTATTTTGCATAAAAAAATAAATAATGCATGGAATATGAGCTAAAATAATTAAACAGCGAATAGGCAAGGTGTCTTGCCTAGTATTACGCCTGGTGTGCTGCGAATATCACGGTAGCACGAACTGCAACTTTGGTGCAACAACTATACAAGGTGATCTCGGGTGGTGGTACGGACAGTTCCATTGGATCCAGAAGGGTCAAATTAGTTAGGGTGGACATAAGGTAGTCTCGAAACGGGCGAAGGAATATGAATAATAGGACTGGTTACGGACAGGAAAAAAAATCAAAGAATCAATCGATAAATATTATATATACGAGTTTTAGAAAATATTTAAAATTCCTAAAACTAGTTTTCATGAGTAAAAAATATTTTTAGGAGAAATACAAAAATACTTAAAGTCGAAAAAAACCGTTTTCGGCAAAAATTCTAAGTTTGTAAAAGTATACTTTTTAGGTAGAAAGCTATATATTTTATTTTTGTAAAATAAGAAGAACAGAAATTATTCTATAATTTGGTATAAAATTTTATTACTCAAAAATATTTTTAAAAGAATAAAAAAAATCTAGAAGATGTTTTGGGGCTAAAACTCTTGTTTTATCAAAATAGGATTCACTTTTAGGTAAAACTAAATTATTATAATAATATCTTTAAGTCAAGAACTATACTTTATATAGAAAAATAAATAAAAATAAAGTAACAACAAAACATAATCTATTTAATCATGTAGGCCAGGACCAATACAATATTCCCTCAAATAATATTAATAATAATAATAATAATAATAATAATAGTAAACAAGCAAATAACAAGACAACAAGGAAGTCTAAAAAAAAACAACAACAACAACAAAAAAATAAAATAAAAACAACAAAAATAATAATATTAATAACAGCCCCTACCCTACTATTCTTTCCCCAAAAAGTGTTTTTGTAACAGAGGCTCAGAGAGTGAGAGATGGGATCGGGAAAAGGGAGGAGAGTGATGAGCGAGAGAGAGAGAGAAGAAAACTGAGGTGAGAGGGAGAGGGTTTCGAGAGGAGCGGGAGAGAAGGTTCGGTGGAAGCGGCGGGGCCTTGATCGGCGGACGGCGAGCGGGGAGCGGCTCGCGCGGGTGGTCGGCGTCAGCTGAAGAGGGTCTCAGTCAGGGTGCGCGCTCGCCGGCACTGTCGAATCGGGGCGGCGCACGCGGAGGAATTGGGGATAAAGTCGCCGGAGGCTGGTTCGCCGGCGACGAAAGGGTGGAGAGGAGGAAGAGCGGTCGGACTATGGCGACGAGTCTCCGGCGGCATGGCGCGCGGACGGAGACGGATCTAGGCCGGCGGTCGGGCATGGTCTGCCGGCGAGTGGAAGCTAGGGCGAAGGTTTTCAGCGAGGCGAAGGGCGGCGGTCACGGCGTCGACGGAGGTAAGCTTAGGTTAGGGTTTTCTTTCTCTCCTCCTCTGTGTGGTGGCGACGGTGGCAGCGTGGGCTGCCGGTGGCTATGGTGTCATGGCCAGGGGAAGGGCCGATGGTGGTAGGGCGGTGGTTGTCGCGGTGACCGGGGCTGGTTGTGTTGGCGTGGCGTTGGGTTGTGTATAGGAGATGGGTGTTAGGGGTTCTGGTTGCAACGGCAGTGGGGTGGTGTCGGGGCGAACCGCGGTGATGACGACGGGGTTGGGAAGATGACGACGGTCGGGGTGTTGCGCTGTGGCAGGGCTGGGAGTAATGGGGGTGGTGACGTCGTGGGTGATGTTGCTGGGTGCGGGTGCGCCCCGGTGGTGGCTGGCTGTGGATACGGTGGTTTGTTGGCAGGGATTTTTGGTTGCGGTGTCGACCGTGGTGGTCGAAAATTAGGTGGGTGGTGGTGATGGTAGTTGTGGTTATGGCGGGGTGGCCGGGCTGTGGCGAGGCTAGTTGCTACGGTTTGAAAGGGACGGAGGAGACGGGTTGGGGTAGTGGTTAGGATTTGGTGTCGGGTTTGGGTTAGATTAGATTTAGGAATTTGATTATGTCGGGGGGTGTCCGACACGAAAAAGATGAAGCTGTATATGTAAATAAAATATGGAATAAGAATCTGGATGGACACTGACACGGTGGATGACACGTTTGTGGAGAAAATTGTGGATAAAAAATGTGGAGGAGTACCTGCCTATTTATAGGATGTGGGAATTCCCAATTTGGATAGGATTAGGAATAGATTTAAACCCAAAATAGATAATTCAATACTTAATTTAAATAATTCAATAGATCAAATCTCAAATCAAATCCAATTTAAATCAAATTAAATTTTAGTTTAAATCAAATTCTAATATGGATATCTATTTAAATAAATCCAAAAATCAAATCACGATTTAAATGGCCAAAATAACTTCCAAATATATTTTTCAAAATACCAATAATAATAATTGCGAAAATAATAAATATTTTTAAATATCTTTTTGAATAATAAAATATTAATATTAATAAATCTCGAAAATTAAAATTTTATTTAAAATAGACCAGTAAATAATTACGATATATATGTATGCAAAAATATTCTTTACATAATTATGCTTTTCTAGTATACGAAAATATTATTTATTATTAATAACTTTTACAAGTTAGAAATGATAGCAAAACTATTTATTATATTATTTGAAACTATAAAATAATAAATAAAATATTTTTCTAAAATATGTACGCTCGCACATATTCGCACTCGTCGAGCAAAAATAATTTCGTGCGCGACGTAAAATACGACCACGCGACGTACAATACAAAATTTTAAATCGGTACAAATTTTAATAAAAAAATATAGTAGAAATTTAAGGGTTTTACATGAATATGCCTTTTGACCTCGGTAATCAAACGTGTACTGTTGTACTGATACCCTTCATATCTGTGTTTGTTTTAATTTTTCTAGATAACCCAAGTGATGGCCGCTGCAATAATCTGGTGTCTGTAGGAAGCTTTGCCCCAAATGGATAAAAGTTCGACGAAGCCTCCGTTGACCGAGTTCGAATGGTAAGTCGTCTTGAACCAACGCCACACCTCAGTCGCAAGGTTACCCTATGAGAGGATGTGATTCGCTGTTTCAGTCTGGTGCTCAGTGCAACAATGGAAAACTGACACTTATTTGAAGCCGATGGTGGCGAGGACGTTGTCGGTAGGAAGTTTCAGGTGGAATGCTCTCCATAACAAAATGGACCACTTCTTAGGGATGCAAGACTGTCAGAAGAGAGCAATGATGGGGGATGTCAGACCGGGCTCGTGAGCCATACGCCAAGACGATGCAAGGGAAAATAAACCGTTATTAGTTAGAGTCCATTGGAAGGAGTCAGGGTCCAACTAATCCACCACTCCGGAAGCGGCTAAAGCTTCCGTAGCCGCCTCGTCGAGACACGCCCGTGCCCGTCTCCAGCTCTAATCCCCGTCAGTATCCCACAGGTCCTTAATAGAGCTGAAAGTGGGGACGCCCGGGGATGGGAGAAGAAGGTCGTCCTCCAACTACCGCTCGAATATGAGAGAAGACTCGCCTGATCCCAGCCGAAGACGAATCAGGGGTTCGGCTAGCCTCCAACCGTTAAGGATGCGATGCCAAAAAGCCAAGGATCTGCTATTAATGGTGGCTACTGAAGGATGAGAATGCCTGAAATACCTAGCCTTCATGAAGCGAGACCAAATGGTAGGATTCGTCCCATGTTTCCATCACATCTTCATCGAACAGGCATCGACAATGTGCGCCAATCTGCCGAACCCTAGGCCCCCCTCGGATGTGGGGCGAGCCATAGAGTCCCAGCTGGCCCAATAACGCTTATCCTTATCATCGCAATATCCCCAGAAGAAGTTGGCGAAGAGTTTTTCTAAGTTGGAGAGGACCTTCTTACGGGGGGAGCAGGCGGCCAAGGTATAAATCAGAATAGAGGAAAGAACGTGCATGATGAGAATTGCCTTCCCACTAGGAGAGAGGATTGTATTGTGCCAACCCTTAACCTTCTTTCGAATTTTACCCAGAAGATTGTCGAAAAGTCCTGAATTGGCTCTATCGTACACCAGCGGACACCCTAAGTAGGATAGAGGGGGACATGAAACAGAGAAGGATGTGATGTTAGTTAACAGAGCAGTATGGTCCCTTTTGGCTGAGTGGTGAACATAGATGACACATTTGTTGGTATTGATACGCTGACCGGAGCATCGGGTGTATCTCTGTAACGTGTTGTTAACCACCTCAATGGACCTGACATCACCTGAAGAGAAGATAAGGATGTCGTTGGCGTAGGTGAGGTGGGTGATGATCGGGCAATCGCTCGTAGTGTGGTAGTGATAGAAACATGGGGTGTTGGCTATGTGGTTGAGATTCCTGCTCAGAGCTATGGTAACAATGATGAAGATGGTGGACGAAATTGGATCTTCTTGTCTGACACCGCGTGTCGATTTGAAGAAGCCTTCAGCTTAACCGTTGACGACGGTGGAGAACTACGTGTTACTGATCGATCTCTAGACGATGTCGATCTAATCTCTGAGAAGCCGAAAGCCCTGAACACCCAGATCATGAATTGTCAATCAAGCCTATCATAAGCCTTCTCCATGTCCAATTTGATGGCAATATTATTGCCTCTAGCCAAAACTTTATGTAGCTGATCATTTCTTGTGCCAGCAAGATGTTGTCTAAGATGTTGCGGTCGCGGACGAAACCACTTTGCTCTTTGGATATAATTTTGGGGAGTAAACCAGACATGCGGTTAGCTATAATCTTGGAGATAAATTTGTTAGTGAAATTGCACATACTCAGAGGGCGAAAATCTTTGAAAGTCTTCGGATTGTTTTTCTTGGGGTTCAGAATTAGGTTGGCACTAGATATCGATTTAGGGTACGTAAATCCTTGAAAGAAAGCGAGCACCGCCTCATGGATGTCTGTCTTGATGATGTTCCAGCAGGATCTGAAGAAGACCCTAGTGAAGTCGTCCGGGCCTGGGGTTCTATGCTCGTTCAGCGGCCAGACGACGTCTTTAACCTTGAATTTGGAAGGCTAGAGCTGCAGCAGGATGTTGTCGTCGTCCTCGATCAAGCGAGGGATGGCTACTAATAGTGCCTCATCCTTGTATATGATCTCTTTGGTAAACAACTTGGAGTAAAAGGAAGAGGCAGCCGTCTGAATCTCCTATTGGTATTTGAGAGTGTTGCTGCATTCGTCAATAATCTGATGGAGAATGAGCTGTTGCCTGCGGCTCTTGACGCAAGAATGAAAGTAGTTTGTGTTCTTATCGCCCTCGATGTCCCAGGACAGCCTTGCTTTTTTGTTTCCAGAATTCTTCCTCAACTTCGAGGCGATACTTTAGAAGCATTCTGGTGAGGTTGAGGGAAGCCCGAGCCGCAACAGAGCCATTGCGGGCATACAAAAACTTTGTGCAAGAAACGTCGTCTTCAGCAGATCGAACAGCCTGAATGATGTCGTCAAAAGCTTCCTTGCTCCATCGAGCAAGCACTTTTCGAGTGCCTTTCAGTTTGGCGGCCACGCGGTGTAAAGGGTCGGGGGCGTCGTGATCGCTACAAGCTGTCAAAACAGTATCCCTGTATTTTGGGTGGTGGGTCCATAAAGCAAGGAAGCAAAAACTATTCTTGGGTTGGCTGGTCTTTCTACTGACCTCGATAAGGAGTGGGGAGTGGTCCGACTCGGTAGAATTGAGGTGCGTGATTCTGGTGTTGAGCTCAAGGTTCGCCCAATGCAAGTTAATGAGGGCACGGTCAAGACGGAAGTATTGGCGACGAGCACCTTCTTGCATGTTGCACCAAGTGAAAGCACTACCGGAGAACTGAAGAGGGGACAAGTGAGCATCAAAAATGAAGTTGGCGAAGTAGTTCATCGCTGACGAAGGAGGTGGCCGGCCTCCTGACTTCTCCTCCCTGTAAGTGATAATATTGAAATCCCCAACGCAGAGCCAAGGAAGGTTGATATATTTATGGTGGTGACCGATCAGGGATTCCCAAGGCTGTTTACGTTCGATAATATCGCAACTACCATGAGCACCAGATAAGAGAGACCGTGTATGAAGAAAGTGGTGTTCCATCCAACACGTCATCACCTGCCTCAAGTCTGCAATAATGTCGTACCTCACGTCCACGACAAAGAGGATCTAGATGTCATGGAAGCCAGCGATGGCAAAAGGAAATCCCAACTACTGCTGAATGGACTTGAGTTTCTTTTGAGGAAGTTTGGGTTCGATGATAACCAAAATGTCAATTATGTGGAGTTTATTGAGACTTCTTATTCTTCTCATAGTAAGTTTGTTGTCGAGATCCCAGATGTTCCAAGATAAAATGTTATGCTTTGGAGTATTGGGAGAGGGGAGTGTTAGTGAGTTTAGCGGCAGATCGAGTGATCATGGGCGTAAACTCTTTGGGCGTCGATTGTGGCATTTCTTTTTTTGGAGCCTATCGGGTCGCTCACCTCTAGACTTTTTTCCGTGATATAGTCATCTGCAGAAAGGGAGTCGGCAATAGGGTAAAGGTAAACCTCTCCTTCTATCTCTGCCAAAGCACCGAAGTAGTTACTCGAACTAGCGAAACCGGCGTCTAACGCTTGCTGCAGCCTGGCTACTGATTTTAGACTGATGTTGGACAATATTTTGGCGTAGATGTCGACCTTAGTGGAGGGGTCTGGATGAATTTCCAGATTGGAAGGATGAATATTGCTGATGTCTGGGGATTCTCTCTCAGTAGAGGATTGCTGCCAAACGGTGTGGTCTGGCAGTCCGCCACTGTGACTTCGAAGTGTGTTTTGAGGGACACATTTGTCGTCTGAAGGCTCCTGCTAGTTAACGGCCCACTCTTTGATGACCCCGGAGCTGTTCGGATCCTCAACCCCTTTGGAAGACAGCACCATCGCTGTCTCCATAAGAGCGTTAGCCTCCATTTTCGGAACACTGCTGATCGCAGAGGACTCATCGGAGATATCTGCCCCTAGACTGACCCCATCAAGGCCCGAAGATAAGGTGTCAAATTTATAGAAAAGGTTAATTCCTGGTGTTTTGGAGGGTACCGGAGCACTTTTCTGGGATTGTGCTTGCCCGTGAGAGTTTCCCGTACTAGCATCAAAACAAAGATGGGAGTTAGATAATGAAGGAGCCGTGGGTTTTGACTTTGTCTTCTCAAGTGGAAAGGGCCTTCCTTGTGATTCACTTTCTTCTTCAGCTCCGGGTGGGCTCTAAAGCAGACATCGGTGGTGTGCCCTCTCATGTGACAGTGCTTGCAGAAGATAATATTATTATCATATAAAATTTGTTGAGTGTGCATCTTCCTGCCAAGAGAGATCTGAATCGAGTCGGGGAGGTCCTTCATAGATCTAGCTCCATGCATATTTTAGCATAATTGATTTTGGACATGTTGTGAGGTTCATCAGCCATCGCCACGAAAGTCCCAAAGGAGTTGGCGGTCCTCTTCATCGTCGCTGGGACTAAGCATAAGAGCGGTGGGTTAGGAAGGGTGATCCAGGCAGAAACGATTGTCGATTCTTCTGTCGTGTTGAAATCTGGGGTCCACTTAATAATTTTTATGTGGTCAGAGTCGATCCTACCAGTGCCTCTAGTCTAGACATTTTGGTGATCAGCCTCATAAGATAGGTGTAAAAGGATGTGCATGGGGTCCATCGGAGCCACCCTGTATTAAGAGGAGAGGACCTAACTGGTGACAACCTCTTGGACACACGGAAGCTTCGAAATCCCATAGAGAATAGTGTTAGTCCCGGGGCTTAATCAAAGATGGTAGACTCAATGTCGAGATCAGAGGTTCAACAAACGTTCACCTTCTGATTATTCTCGAGATCCAAGAGGAACACTATAATATAAATCTGATTACAAAAGCAACAATAATCAGAAAGTAAATCTCACATTCTTCCTCGCAATCGCAGTTGCTGACGAACAGAACTGAGTTTAGAAAATAAATCTCACATTCTTCCTTGCAATCGCAGTTACAGACGGACAGAACTGAGTTACAACATAGATGAAGGAGAAGAAAGAAGAAAGAAGAAGAGGAAAGGTTCTTGCTGGGGTGATTAAGATCACCGTTGCTCAAAGCAAGATTTGCCCCAACACGATCTGCTTCCAGGAACCAGCAAGTTCACGAAGAACTTCTGGAACGCTCGTAAGTCAATATTTGAGACTTGAACGGGCTTCCTGGACTTTACAGACTCCCTTAACTCTCTTCTTGGTGCATATTTCAAAGGAGGCCAAGGGGCTCTATTTATAGAGTGGAGTTGAGAGTTCACCTCTTCTCCTATCCGATGTGGGACTAAAATACCAATACTCAAAAATAGAGTTTGATATTTTATATCATCCCACAATCAGCATAGAAGTGTGCCAATCCACGCCTACCCCCCGAACACTCCCGTGCATGCACGAGACAATCCTGGAGTCCGCGTCCGAGTCCGAGTCCGCACAACAAAAATCAACTTGCATCCTTGTTGGATTTAATCCTTTTTCCTTCTAGGAAAATACTCCCACATGGCACAAACTTGTGCCCCACTACACCTCATGTGCACACCTCAACACAAGCAATGCATTATATTGAGATACTCACCATTTGGTGTAGCCGATGTGGGACTATCTTTTCTAGTCCAAAGGCAAAAACACCAACAATCCCCTACATATCTCAATATATGGGTTGAGCGTTCCCCACAGTGACTGCCCATCATGCATTAGGAGAGATGTCGCTACGACTTGAATCTTCCCGCATAGGTTAAATAACAGCTTGATACAAGAATGGACTAAGCCTTGAATTCTGCACCATAACTGTAATTCTTCCTACTCACATAATGACATCAACTGTGCTTCTGGCTGTACATTGAAGGCCTTGTGCCAGCCCGGTTTTAGTGTATAATTTTTGGGCGTCTACAAGTTTACCCTCAAGAGACGGCCTGATATCTCTGTCCATACACTATAGGTGAGTTCTTTATAAAGAGTCATGGCATGAAGTATTGTGCTTCTTTGCGGTGCTACGCCGCTATGACATAGCTTAAAGCCGAGGATTTACCCACCTGGGTACCTCATCGTAGTGTCATACTACTGTAGCATGAGGTCACAGGCCTCTTTGTAGTGCCAAACTACCCAACATAAAGCCTTGCGCTTTCGTGCGGTGTTACGCCGCTATGACATGGCTCGCAAAGCCGAGGCTTTACCCTACCTGGTACCTCTTCGTGGTGTCATGCCACTGTAACATGAGGACATCATCCTCTTTGTAGTGCAGTCTACCTCTCTTTATTACGATTATCATACAGCATTAGGCTACCTGCCTATTTGCGGTGCTACTCCGCTGTGACTTGGCTTGCAAAGCCGAGGCATTACCCTTACCTGGGAACCTCATGGTGGAGTCACCCCACTGTAGCATGGAGTTACACTCCTTGTAGTGTTGCGCTACCGTGCTTCCTGTAAAGCACTCCAGGTATTCACTCTGCCTGAGAACTCATTAAGGCATTTAAGCCAACCTTCCCACAGGATCCGTTTTTCGCAGAAAACAACAGTAGACAACAGTGGTTGTAGGTCCGTAACCTCTCCATGTCATATAGGACAAGTACCCACCGTTCCTGATATTCTTCTGGTTAATAGTCCTCTCTTGAACCAAAAGCTAGATGCCTAGTAGATTTCTCTTTGAACTAATAGCATAAAACTTTATGGTAGGAATGTAATAACACAATATCAGAATGCCTTCAAGCCCATTTTATAAGCTGTGTCATCGACCAGCTGGCGCTTGAGGCCTTTGGTGAACGGATCCGTCAGGTTCTTCTGACTCCGAACATCAATCACTGCAATAACACCTCTCTTGATGAGATCGTTCATTGCCCTGTGCTTCAACCGCACAGTTCTCTTCTTTCCGTTGAAGAGATCATTCGATGCCACCGCTGTAGTCGCCTGGTTGTCGCAGTATATCAAAATTGTCGGTATCTGTGCCCCAACCACTGGAAGATCATACATGAGCTCCCGAAGCCACTCTGCTTCATCTGCTGCGGTATCAAGTGTAAAGAACTCAGATTCCATAGATGATCGCGAGAGCATAGTCTGCTTTTTCGACTTCCATGATATAGCAGCTCCACCCATTGTGAATATGAATCCACCTGTGGACCTCTCGCTCTCTAATTCTGAGCACCAACTGGCATCATTGAAGCCTTCCACTACCGGCGAATCTTCGCTGTAGTGCAGTGCATATGTCTGAGTCTTATTGAGATATCTCAAAACCCGTTTCACAGCTTTCCAGTACTCAATGCCTGGGTTGCTCGTGAAACGACTCAGCATTCCCACAGCGAAAGCTATGTCAGGCCTTGTGGCAGTAGTAGCATACATCAAACTCCCGATTACGCTTGCATACTCCAGCTGCCTGACGCTTTCCCTTGAATTAGGCTTCAGTTTCAGATCACATTTGTACGGCGTATCGATCCCTGGAAGATCCTGATACCCGTAACGAGTGATCATCTTCTCAACATAATGAGACTGTGACAGCGCTAGTCCAGTGTCTGTCCGGATGATCTTGAGTCCCAAGATAACATCAGCATTCCCCAAGTCCTTCATACTGAACTTCGTCGAGAGGAACTTCTTTGTCTTCATGACACAGCTTATATCCGTACCTAGGATTAGCATGTCGTCCACGTATAGACAAACGATGACTCCTCTTCCGTCAGCAAACTTCGTATAGACACACTTGTATGTTTTACTGACCCTGTAGCCATTTGACCTTATGACTTGTCAAACTTCTTATGCCACATTTTGGGAGCTTGCTTTAAACCGTACAGAGATTTCACCAACTTGTAAACTTTGTCTTCAAGATCTTTGATGACAAACCCTTCTGGTTGTTGTATGTAGATCTCTTCGGTCAGCTCGTAATTCAGGAATGCCGTTTTCACATCCATCTGATATATCATCATCTTATGTATCGCTGCGAGAGCAATCAACATTCTGATGGTGGTCATCCAGGTTACTGAAGCACACGTGTCAAAGTAGTCGATCCCCTACTTCTGAGAAAACCCCTTGGCAACCAACCTGGCCTTGAACTTGTCGATAGTTTCATCTGCTTTCATCTTCTTTTTGAAGATCCATTTACATCCGATGGGCTTTTCTCCTTCAGGTAGATCTACCAACACCCATGTGTTATTGGAGGTGATAGAGTCAAACTCGTCATTCACTGCCTCCTTCCAGAAGATAGCATCTCTGGTCTTCATCGCCTCATCATAGGTAAGCGGATCTGCTTCCACATGATAGGTGATAAAGTCATCTCCGAAGTCTTTCGGTCTCCTCGCTCGCTTAGCTGACGGCTCTGCGAGTTCTGGTACAAGAGTTGTTTTATTAACAACAGCTTCTTCTTGGACTACTGGCTCATATGAGATTTCAGTCTCATTTGCACCTACATCATTTTCCGGAATGTTCGAAAGAATAATATTTTTGTCTTTTGCAAACTTGTCTTCAAAGTATTCAGCATCGCGAGATTCGATGATATGATTTGACTCAATATCAAGAAATCTCCGAGCATCACTCTTCTCGGCATACCCCAAGAAGATCGCCTTCGTAGTCCTTGTCCCTAGCTTCTGAATCTTCAGATCTGGGAGTTTCATATACGCCAGATACCCCCACACTCGAATGACATTCAAGTTTGGTCTGACTTTGAACCAGAATTCATGAGGAGTTACGTCCGAAGTTGCATGTGGCACTCTATTTAGAATAAAAGTGGTCGTCAATGCAGCTTCTCCCCATTAGCATTGAGGAAGACCCGTAGTTAGCAGCATTGAGTTCATCATTTCTGTCAACGTTCTGTTCTTCCTCTCCGCTATCCTGTTAGATTGAGGAGAATACGGAGCAGTAGTCTCATTGATGATTCCATGTTCTTTACAGAACGATGCGAATTCATGAGACCTATACTCTACATCTCGATCACTTCTGAGTAGTTGTAGATCGGTTTAACGTTCAGCTTCATCCCTGAAGTCTCTGAACTACTCGAATGCTGCATCCTTCTACTTGAGAAGTCATGCGAACGTGCACTTCGAAAAATACTTCAAATCGGCCTCTGTGGAGAATTGATAAAAGTCACAGATATCTGAGTGTACTAACTCCAGATGATCAGTAATTTAGTTTAATCGTCTGAGCAGCTTCCCAACAGTCTTGTATCTACACAAACCTTAAACTCCTCCACCTCCTTACCCCCACATTTCGAAGATAAGGTTCCGGTAGGACAGCTTGAGTCTGCTTCTGTCATAGAACAACTCTCAGTCCACTCAATGAAGTAACTTCATCGCCATCAGCAGAAGTTCAAACATTCCTTCAGCACCGAACATCTTTTCGAAGCATGTTCCTCGTCAGAAAATTACCATCTGGCTAGTACGAATGTCCATCTTTCAAGTCTGTATCAGATAACAGACTTTCTGAGATCAGATTGCCAAAAAATCTCTGGTACGTGCAACACGCATTCCAGTGTCTTTGTCGGTGGTTAATAACCACTGTCTCGATCTTCAGAACTTCTGCTAGATATATGTTCGCCATCGAGACCTTCGTCATAACATGGCTCGTCCTTGGTGAATAGCTCCTTTGAGAGCACACGTGGTCAGATGCACTAGTGTCAGACCACTAGTCAGCTACCACGCTAGATAACTCAACCTGTGCAACAATAGCAACCAAGTTAAGTAATCAAAATAACCAAGTTTATCTATACCTGCTATTTTGGTTTGTGCTTGGATTTGCATTCACTCATGTAGTGGCCATTCTTATCACAGTTGAAGCAAGTCACGTGGGACTTGGACTTCTGTTGCTTGAACGAAGGACCGTTCACTTTTAGATTAGTGGAGTCCTTCTTCTTGTGATGAGAAGCCACCTGCTTTCCCTTGAACTCTCTTGTCTGCACCAAGTTGGCCTTAGCCAGTTGTTTGGACAGAGAGTCCATCTTCTGTTGAGATCACATTTCGTCCTCAACATAGATCTCTTGTAGAAGATCTTCCAAGCTAATGTCCAGTTTCTTTCGATGCATTCTAGCATAGAAGTTACTCCAACCGGCAGGAAGTTTCGAGACTATCCCTCCAACGACAAACTTGTCGACGAGGGGCATCTTCTCGTCATCTAACTTCTGGCGCAACTTCAGGAATTCCTTTACTTGAGGTAGCATCGCCATCTCGTCTTCGAAGAGCCACTTGTGGTACTTCTCGACGATGAAGTTTTTGGACCTGTTCTCATCATCTTCATATAGCTTACCCAAAGAATTCCAGATCTCTTTGGCCTTCACCTTCTTGGAATATGACTCTGTCAGAGAGTCTTCCGTAGAATTGAGAATCAGCAGTTTACAGATGACGTTTTCTCTCTTCCATTTGCTCTGCTTGACGAGTGCAGCAGCAATAGCTTCAACAGTTCCTCCTTCTGGATTGTCGGTTCATCCTCAATCAACACATGGTCTACGTCCACGAGTTGAAGATTAAGGGTGACCTTCCTCTTCCAGATTTGGAAATGTTCTCCGTCGAATTTCTCCAACTTGTTAAAGCTGGTATCGATGAGAGAAGCACGAGAGTTCTCCATCTACAAGGATCTTGCTTTGAGATTGTTAGTCCCGGGGCTTGATCAAAGATGGTAGACTCGATGTCGAGATCAGAGGTTCAACAAACGTTCACCTTCTGATTATTCTCGAGATCCAAGAGGAACAGTATAATATAAATCTGATTACAAAAGCAACAATAATCAGAAAGTAAATCTCACATTCTTCCTCGCAATCGCAGTTGCTGACGAACAGAACTGAGTTTCGAAAATAAATCTCACATTCTTCCTTGCAATCGCAGTTGCGGACGGACAGAACTGAGTTACAACTTAGATGAAGGAGAAGAAAGAAGAAAGAAGAAGAGGAAAGGTTCTTGCTGGGGTGATTAAGATCACCGTTGCTCAAAGCAAGATTCGCCCCAACACGATCTGCTTCCAGGAACCAGCAAGTTCACGAAAAACTACTTTACAGACTCCCTTAACTCTCTTCTTGGTGCATATTTCAAAGGAGGCCAAGGGGCTCTATTTATAGAGTGGAGTTGAGAGTTCACCTCTTCTCCTATCCGATGTGGGACTAAAATACCAATACTCAAAAATAGAGTTTGATATTTTAGATCATCCCAGAATCAGCATAGAAGTGTGCCAGTCCACGCCTACCCCCCGAACACTCCCGTGCATGCACGAGACAATCCTGGAGTCCGCGTCCGAGTCCGAGTCCGCACAACAAAAATTAACTTGCAACCTTGTTGGATTTAATCCTTTTTCATTCTAGGAAAATACTCCCACATGGCACAAACTTGTGTCCCACTACACCTCATGTGCACACCTCAACACAAGCAATGCATTATATTGAGATACTCACCATTTGGTGTAGCCGATGTGGGACTATCTTTTTTAGTCCAAAGACAAAAACACCAACAAATAGTTCTGAAAGAGAGGATATTTCAATGGGAGAGAAAGGCACGGTGATGTCATGAATGTCTATCGTAGTAGGGTACTCAAAATTAATCTAAAAGCTCAACATGAAGAATGATCGGAAAGTTTTTAGCAGAGCGGTCAGGACGAACAATATCGACAAAAGACCGATTGTGTCCATTAAGGGGTACAGAAGATGGGTCCGCCTAACCCATTTTTACAGAAGAGATTGGCATAGGGGATTTAATGCATCAGATAAGTACACAGAAGAGGTTGGGATACTCGCATCAACGATGTGTGCAGACGAGATAAGCTCCAACGAGGTGAGCGATGGTACAGACACGCATGGTGAGGGGGATGGCGCGGCAAAGAAGGTACAGACGAGTATTGCAGCTGGGTGTAAAGCACTGGACCGGGTAGCGCACCAGCGGTAGGCGCCGGGGAGAACGACGTCGGGGGAGTAGCGTCCAAGGGCGGGATAGCTAAGGATGAAAGGCGCGCGGGGAAGAAACCTCTAGCACGAAGAGGTTAGGTGCAGCAGAGAAGCACGATAGGAAAGATGCCACTCCGGGGGATGGCACAACAGAAGTGGTGCCCAAGAGAGCAGCGGGAGGGCCACCCCTACGCTAACCAAGGGGCAAATGGCAAAAAGAGTTGGGGATGAGTTTGAAGGGCGGGAAATCATTTCAAAAGTAGGTACAGGAACCGAAGATGTGACAGCCGCAGGTTGAGCCATGCGCTGACCGCAGGGTTGCACGGTGCTCAAGAAAGCATCGAACCCAACGTCGGCGTGCATTAAAGAGACGCTCACGATCGAAAAGAGGTCAGAGACCACCGACCGGCCAACTGACTGAGCTGGAAGCTACGCAAGGGCTACCGAAAGCGAGGACAAAGCGGACGGCGTAGGTGCGCCAAGCGACACCCCAGAGAGAGGGTAATGAAGGGGGGAGGGCGGGGCTCCCAGATGTTGCAAGGAGAGCTGAGCAGAGGTCCAACGCACCACCTCCGTGGCTGAAGAGGAAAGAGGAAGCAAGGGGGCGGAGACCCCAAGCCCGCAGCTCCGGTCGGAGGAACCCCGACCATGCCAGAAACCAACAGAAGACAAAAAAAAGAAGACGACGATGGCGAGGAGAAGAGCCAAACCGGATAGGCCCACCGGAGAAGAAGACCATGACCAGCGAGCAACAACCAGAGCTTACCAGACCCCAGGTGAGGGGAAGCGCCACAGCGGCGACCAGCTTAGACCAGCCGGAGAGGCAGGAGACAAGCCTGCCGAAGAGCGAGCCTAGAATTGCCCAAAAATTGCCCCATATATATATATATATATATATATATATATATATATATATATATATATATATATATATATATATATATATATATATATATATATATGTGTGTGTGTGTGTCAGAGAATAGTACAACTAACTTCCCCAAACTCTAATCATTTACCTTCCCTCCTACACTATCACAACCCACCTTGTGTGCTTTCTACCTTCAACCAAATCCACTCGCCAACGAACCGCACCAGTCTTGTCTGTCGATATTGCTTACCGGAACTAGTCGATGAGGCCAAACCTTCGTCGACCAGTCGTACGACCTTCCCTCTTTGCCGATCAGTCAGTCGATCGACCCCAGCCTCGACTTACACCACCCCGCATTGTCGAGTAGAAACCGGCTCACCTTTCTTTCAATAAGCCTACGCCCGGTGCAGTGTCGTGCCACCTTCAACCTCCTCGACCGACCATTCCACAGCTGACCGAACGGTTCTTTAGAGTTCCTTTGCCGCCAACTTTATGCAATTTTCCAAACCAAGATCGGCGCTCAACGACCCTCTACGACCATCTGTCGATCTATTGGAAACTCGCCGCCTCTACCACGTTGCCACCAATCCCGGAGGGTCACATGGCCGCTTACGAGCGAACTAGGCCAATCCTCCATCAACGTCGACCTGTTGTTGTTCGCTTTGTCCCGACGAAATCATCCATCGACGTGCCATGAAACTATTAACTCCTATTTTTTTTAATTAATTAATTTAATTATTATAGTAATTTTATGATGTTAAATTTTTGCTAAGTCTGTTACTATATTAATACATTAGTTTCTAGTTATATATATATATATATATATTTTTTTTTCTAGTTATATATATATATATATATATATATATATATATATATATATATATATATATATATATATATATATATATTATTCCTTGGGTAATAAGAATTTTACAATTTTACAATATTTTTATTTAATATGGTAAATATTATATATATATATATATATATATATATATATATATATATATATATATATATATATATATATATATATATATATATATAGGGGAGCTAGTGGAGTACTGCCCACGTGAACAGTACTCACACCAGCCCGTGCGCCAGCGAACAGAGAGGGGTTGATAAGGACAAAACTCAATTCAAAATAAAGGAATTTTTTATCAAATCCTCGGGGGATTGATTACAACCAAATGCTAATCTAGTGCTCCTCGAATTTACATCAGCCCAAAAGCCGAGCCCCCTACTAGTTAGCTTGGAAACCAATTAGGAGTCGGATTGAGCACCAGTATATATAAGATGGCGAAATAGAGAGCAAAGACAAGCCGAGCAAAACCTAAACGAAAGAGCGCCTTCCCAAGTTTAGATCACTCCCGACCTCGCGCACTCGCCCCAACATCCCTGTCCGACCCAGGCGACCCTCTGTAACCGCTGTACGCCGTCGGACCAGTCGCCATCGCCAGAAAACAGAGCACATCTGTTTTCTCACAGCCGCCAGGTAAGCCACTTCATCACTATGGTTATTCTCAATTTCTAGAGCATTTTTGACTCCATAAGTTCCTGTTAGCAGCCCTCATAACCCTCTTCAAGACCCTTCAGAAGGATTTCGACATAACCCCATAGATCGACCATGAGATCGATGCAAAGTCGAGCCAAAAACTGGTCGAAGAACAGAACCACCATCGCCCTAAACCCTCAACTTGGAAGCCAGATTTCGATATGTGTAATAGGATTTTTGGTAATCTAGTTGAAAACAGTCAACCACAACATAAACAGGATTACAACGCCCCTGTTAGAATGTCGTTTCATTTATTGTTCATGAATTTATTCAAGGTTAAAGTTGGTAGAAAAATTGTGAAAACTTGAGAAAATTTTCCGATACGGCGTGCACCCCGACAAATCGGACGACATGGTCACGCACTATATATATCGAAAGACGCATATGGATGTTGCCGACGTGTGGGAAGTGATGGAACCCGATTTCGTTGCGTGTGAGCGATGAAATCAATGTGTATTCGTCGAGATACCCCCGTATCGACCTTTTGCAAACTTGGTCCTAACTTCGTGTACATTCATCATATCGAGACAAAACTTATGCCAGCAGGACCGAATCAAAATTTTGGTCTTGTGTGTCAAGTTTGGTCCGATTCTGAGAAGGTAAACCGGAACGCCTATTTGGTAGGCCCGTGACCCGATCCAACGGGCGAAATTGTACACGGCCCGCCGAAATCCAACTTCGGACATACGGTAGGGTTCGTCTTCTCGAACCGGACCCGTAGACATGTAGTTTGACGACTTTAGAGATCATAGATACTAGCACGCATTTCGGTGCAAAACGGATCCAACGGCGGACATCATTTTGACCCAAAATTATGATTTTGCCCCTGTTCCAGATTTAGACTTTTGGACAGGCATTTTCTAGATATATTTTTTACACCGAGAACGTTCTTGATGTTTGTTTCAGCATCCGGAGCCGTTCGTAGATTTTAAGATTCATTGCTGACGTGATTGATTGCTTAGAGTTGTTATTCCCGCACTGCTATGCAAGATACCTTGCCACCTTACTATGTGATTTATATATTCTTATTTTCAGTTATTTATATTCAACAATACTTATTTGTTGTTAGTATTATATTACTGTGCATCCAAGTCATACTTGGGTACAAATGACTATATCGATCATTTTACTTGTTTTGTTTTATTCTCTTGCATTGACTTAGCCTAGTGACCACCCATTGATAATGAGGTATTGGTATATCTCATGCGGCCTTGACACATGCTTTATTACGTGTTGTGAATCACATGTAGGACACGTACTCGCGTAGTCGGCTGGCTACCGATATGTCTGAGGCGTATGACGGATAGGAGTAACTGCCAATAGAATTGCATGCTAGTAGACTTGGCAGTTATTACAGGTTCATTAGTCATGAAGATGAGGATACTAGGCATTGGATGGGAAGAACAATACCTGACATATGGACTTCTATTACACTTTCACTTGTAACCCGAAAGCTCCGCTGGAGATACGGGTATGATTATCCAATCAGGTTGGCCACTGACATTCTTGAATGTTATGTGCTTGGTCACTGGTGCCCGAGATAGGACTATACCGGATCCTATTACCAGCAAAGGCTCATGCGTCGAAGGATTGTATCTTAACTGCATATTCACAGTAAAATGGTTAGGAACCCTATTGCATGCATTCCCTTTTACTCTCTATTATCTATTACAATTTATATGGCATGGTATTTTCTTGTATCTTGTTATGTCCCTCTGAGAACCTTGTTATCTCTTCAGGGTTAAACTATTTCTCGCAGGAGTACGGAGCGACACTGGATCCTTCATACATTGATGACGAGGCATCTCCTGCTGAGTTCTAGTCTATTTATTTATTGAGACATTTAGTGGACATCTTTTATATCTTTTTTTTCTATTTTGCGGAGGTTGGACTCCGATCATTTGAGACAACTCTTCATAGCTGTTTGGAGTGGGTATGTCCACTCGGCTATCTCTTTGCTATATTATTTATTTGGACTCTTATATCTTCTGTGTTGAGCTGTGATGAGATTAGATTATTATATTCTGGCCTGTGATTATTTTATATGTATACAGCTTATGTATATATATGAGGATTCCATATATTGGGGTATTCTTCGTATATGTGCAGCTGGCATGTCTACGTATTTGGTCCTTAGTATTTTGGGACTGGGGTGTTACATGTTTTCGTGGTGGCCCATGCAGGTCAGAAAATATTATTGGTTACATGATTGTGCCCAACAAGCCTGCATATAGGAATATGAATAATATCTCATCTAGAACTACTACCTCCTTTGAACTCCAAGCTTTTTAAATTTCCTTTGACTACTTGAATTACCTCATATCTAACCCTTCCTAATATCATCCTACTTTCTTCGTGCCAACAGTATGAATCTAAGAAGCAGACGCATTTCTGCCTTGGGCTCTCACATCTGGTGAAGAGGCTACCCCGGAGGGACAGATTCCTTCGATGACTCCGATAACACCGTACTAGCCAGGACAGTCGCAACCTACTACGACTCCGACGAACGTGCACCCAGAGATCACAGTACCCCCAGTCAGCAATGTTGGGCAGACCACTACAATACCACCGGGAGGGAATATACCACTGCCTCCACCACCACCACCATTTCCTCAGCAGTTTCCACCACATTCGGGACCTCAGATGCCTCCACTACCAACTGATGGGTGCCCTACTTCCCAGTTTATGTATGCCATAATGCAGGCTCAGTGGCAGCAAACTGAGATGATGAGACAGACTATGATGGCAGCATTGGCTAGACCTCCACCTCCACCTCCGGCACCGGTACCAGCACCAGCACCAGCTCTGCATCCTTATGAAGGCTCTATCAAAAACTTCACAGACATGAACTCCAAGGCCTTCAGAGGAACGAAAAAGCCACTAGAGGTGTCACAATGGCTTATTAGTACAGAGAAGCTACTGAAGGCATCCCAGTTGCCAACTAGAGATTGGATGACAGCAGTGGACCTACTATTAGAAGATAATGCTCACTACTGGTGGAAGGCGAAAGAGAGACGATTAGGCACTGGGATCACCTTAAAGCAGTTCTATGATCTATTCTATGAGAGATTCTTTCCCATCCATGTTCGAGACGGTATATACGACCAGTTCCTTCATCTAAAGCAAGAAAATATGACAGTTGATGAGTATGACTCAGAGTTCAATCACCTGAGTAGATTTGGTGCAGGACTGATATCGACCGAGTTAGAGAAGGCGAGGAGATTCCATCAGAGGCTTGCACCAAAGCTCAAGTCTTATACGACTACATAGTCTCGAGTCTTCCATTCAGCTGTCTTGGAAGAAGCTCGTGCTCAAAAGCTTCTTTGCAAGGAGTAGCAGCTGACATCGAGACGCCATACACCAGCAGTTACACCAGCTCAAGCTGCTCAGGGAGGACCTATTAGGAGGCCCATAGCACAATACCAGCAGAGGACTACACCCTACCAGAAGCCCACTTGCAACTTTTGTGGAAAGCTAGGTCATATCAGGAATGACTGTCGACTTCGCCTGGGATTATGTATGAGATGTGTATCAGGACAGCACATGGCCAGAGATTGCCCCGAACAGCAGGCACTAGTACATACACATCAGGCCTGGAGGCCTACGGCCCAAGCACTTCCAGCACCACGGCCTGCAGCAGGAGCACCTCGCCTACAATTGTCTCCTCAAGGCGTACAGTACAACAAGGTCAGAGCTCAGGGCCCGGAATAGAATTATGAACAGGCATTCTCGCTTGCCATTGAGGATATAGAAACAGAGGCAGAGGTTATAGCATGTATGGTTTTAGTTGCTTCATTTCCTGCCATTACTTTGTTTGACAATGGATCCACTCATTCTTTCATAGCCACTAGTTTTGCCACTAGACACAGCATTCCCATCACATCCTTATCTAAGAACATTAGAATCCTTACTGGAGAAGGAGTTGTACCTGTTAGTGGTGTTTGTAGGCTTTGTCCTGTAGTAATATGTGGTAGAGAGGTGAGAGCATGACACCTTGTATTTCCTATGCCTATGTTCGATGTGGTTCTCGGAATGGACTGGTTGAGCCAGCACTTTTCTCTGATAGACTGCCATAGGGGCATTATCCTCTTTAGACCATCGAATGAGATAGAGTTCGAGTTCACCAAGGAAGCAGGAGAGAGTATTGATGTACCCATATTAGGGACTCACATAATGATGCAGGATACCCCTCAGCACCCTGTTATCTCTGAGTTATAAGAAGTATTTCCCGAGGATTTGCCAGGACTGTTGCCTGACCGAGACAACGAGTTTTCTATTGAGCTTATTCTGAGAGCCGAGCCTATTTCATCTCGAGTATATCGACTAGCACCGAAGGAGTTGGTAGAAATGAAGACACAGATTGACGACTTATTGGAGAAAGGCTTTATTCGTGCCAGTGTTTCACCATAGGAGCACCCGTCCTTTTTGTACCTAAGAAAGATGGGACAGTGCACATGTGTATCGACTATAGAGCTTTGAATGCAGTTACGGTGAAGAACAAGTACCCTTTGCCACGCATAGACGATCTCTTCGATCAACTGAGTGGAGCAAAAGTATTCTCCTAGATCGACTTACAATCAGGCTATCACCAACTAAAGTTTCTGAAGGAAGATATTCCGAAGACAGCATTTCGATCGAGGTATGGACACTACGAGTTCTTGGTCATGCCTTTCGGTTTGACCAATGCTCCTGCGGTTTTCATGAACTTAATGAACAAGATCTTTCACCAATACTTGGACAAATTTGTAGTCGTCTTCATAGATGATATCTTGATTTATTCGTGTCACGACCCGCACCCTAGAGTAAGGGCACGAGACGTGGGTGTCAAGCCTACGCCGTAGTGTCGGCGATAGAACGCTATCCTAGGTCACAACATCTAACAATATAATTCTAAGCAGTTTATACTCTCCGAATGGGGGTGACATAGCAGAATGTAAACTCAATCACAACTAAGGAAGAAGAAGCACGAAATGATATAGAACTCAAAGAAATATAGATGATCAGAAGAGTCTAAGATAATATCTCAGCAACATCTAGAAATACAAGTCTCAACTACTGAATATGAAAGAATATATGCAACCCAGATCTCAAAGACAGAAATAAAGTCTAACTAAAACTAGTCTCAAGACAACATAAGTAAGATAAAGCCTAACTAAGCTAGTCTAGGCAGTAGGGGTAAAGTCATCAGCTAGAACTGGATCCTCCTGAGGGTCCAGCTCACAAGTGTCGTCTAGGGCTGACCCCAGGTATACACACAGGTCTCCTCCTCGTCCTCTGTAATATTTTCAACAGGTCCAGTCAGGACAGGAGCGAGCATAATACATCTCAACAGTTCATAGCAGGTTAGAAAATATAATCATGCAGTAAAGTAAGATACTTGAACTGAAGAAAATACAGTATGTAAACAGAGAGAGAACTGTAATAGAAATATCTACTATAAATAGAGAACTAACAGTGGCTAGTAAGTCAGAGTACAATATAGATATGTAAATGGCATAGGATGATTCTGATGCTACACTATGGAATGATTCTGATGCTATACTACTTGGATATTATTCACATGTCTACTTCTACTCCCCCGTACCCACAATCAATACACAAGGATCCAGCCAGGTTATGTTATGATTCATGTAACGGCCTTCGAAGGGTGGTACATGATAGTCCCATAAATGGGGATTCTAGAAAGCCCAATAAATGAGAGGATTCAAGAAAGACTCTGTGATCATGAGAGTACATGTCACAAGTGATTCAATAAACCATAAAGCATAGTGATACACCATGTAAGTGAAAGCATAGAACATGAAGTATTCGATGCTCCCTGAAGGGATAACATCTCAAGAAGGAATCCATATAGTACTAATCCGTGTGACCAACGTGACAGTATCAAGTAAAGTAATTTAAAGCAGAAAAAATAATTCTAAACATGATATGAAATGATCAGAGAATGTACTCATCTGGTATCTGAGTGTCCGGATGAAATATACTGTCCGAGGAGAGGTTTCTGGCTCCTAATCAGAACAGCACAAGTCACAACAAGTCTAAAATGATAACAAGATGCAATTCAATGCATTCTAAATGAATCTAGGTCAATCTAGGCCAAAGTCAACTCTTGGTCAACTCTGGTCAACCCTAGAAATCAAACTAGGTCAACTATGGTCAAACTAGGTCTAACAAGTCTAAATTAGGTCAAACAAGTCATCATAGGTCTAAACAAGTCTAGGTTATGTTAAACTAGGTTTAACAATCATTCTAAGTCCTAACAAGTCTATATTGGTCTAACTAGTCTACATTAGTCTATACTAGGTCACACAAGCCTATACTAGCTAGTACACACCACTTCAAGGCTATCCAAGCCTAAATCAAGCCACACACATATTCATACACATATATCCACACACTACACACATCATCCATATCATATAGTTAGGCATACATACACTATACATATACTAAGCCTACATACATATGTATATATATATTACATTACACTGCCTACACTACATATACTTTATATAGATGTATGTGCATAGAGAGGTAGGGAGTACATGTGAAATGAGAACAAAGGGTAAAGAGAAATGAGTTAGAGTAGAGTGTGGCAAAGTGTGTTATGAGTGTCTAGTGTCACATGTGTGTACATAGAGTGATATGAGGGGGCAGTCCATTTCTGGACAGTTGGTGTGTGTGTGTGTGTGTACAGTGAGTGTGTGTAACAGGAAGGTGGATCATGGCAGTGTATAAAGTGTCAATGTGTGTGTATACATGAGAGGCAATGTGTGTGTAACATAGTGTAGGGTGTAATGAGAGAGGGTGAAACTGGAATTAGGATTGTGTGTGAATGCTTGTGTGTGTGAAAGGAGTCAATGTGGTGGTGCACATGAAAACAGTGAAGTGCATACTGTTATTAGGAAAACAGTGAGTAGAAAGCCCCAAACCAGTTTCCAGATAAATACCAAAAACCAAATACAACATTCCCAGATTTCTCAGATTTTAGAACAAGGAAAACTTACTCAATAACAGTTCAAATTATACAGTTTCAGTTCAGCATATACTAACCCCATTTCGAATTCAATTATCAACCAAACAACCCCAAAATTGGCATATAACTAGAACACATGTAGGAGAATAACATTAGGGCTTTAAATCATGCTAATAACAGTATTAAATGGGTTAATTTAATTGCCAAGGTTCGAATATTAAAAACTGGAAAAACTGAATATGGACTGATATTTAAGTATCAGAAAAAGTCAATGGGATTGCATGTATAAACCCAAACTAAAATGAACTATAAATGGTTGGTAAACCTAATATAGGGTGTGTTCGTGTCCAGTATACAGTTTGTGTCCCACCACAATGTGACACGACGTGTCCAACACGAAAAGACCAAAACAGATACACACACAGAACATGCATACAGACACAGCATCATGTACGAGTGTAGGCGTGTCCAATACGCGACACGGGACACTTCGTGTCTCGTGCACACACCCACGTGTTCGCCAGGTGTCAGGCTACCTACGTGTCACCCTGATTTGTGTCCACAGGTGTCGTGTCCAGACTTATCAAGCCGTATCAGTGCTCACTGACAGCAAGTGCACAGTCAGTACAAATCCGATGCACTGTAAATTTCGTGTCCGATACGACACGAGGTGTTGTGAGACTCGAGGGGGGGCCTGTCAGTGGTTGCCCCCACCTCTGTGCTAAGTGGCATGTATCCACATGGCGTGTGCTGCATGCAAACGACCCCGAGCAGCAGGGGAAGCACACTGCTCACGCGCGCGTGTTGCACCCACGTGTGCACGTGTCAAAAGCAACACGACACGACACGACACAAGAAATACCTCAGTCAACCAAAAACATGTAAGCCACATCAAAACACAGCTTCCTATTCAAACACAATCCAAAAATCAAATCGAAATGCCCTTTGGGGCATTTCATCAAACACCTTGCCTATGGGACTGATACGTGTCCATTTAGGACACGAAAAGGACACGAAACCTAGGTTTAGCTATACCTACAGTTAGGATAGACCTAGGGCTTTCCAAATATGCAAAGAAAACTAGAATTTAATGATGTTTAGATGGTTTTACCTATTGGTGTCCAAATACAAGAAAAGCCTCAATAGGGGGGTTCTTCTTGCTAGCAAATAGCTCCAAATTGTCCACAAACTGAGATTGAACACCACAAACAGCAAGTATACCTAAATTAGAACCTATTACAATTTGTTTGAGGGAAAAAGGAAATAAAATAGAATTTCTATGAATTAATAAAGTTGGAAAAATACCTCTTCTTTAAACGTTCTTTCCTAAAAGAGGCTAGCCCTAAATGGAGAAGAATATTTATAGGAGGGTTCCCAATGTGGCCGGCCAAAGTGGATTAGGGTTAGGGTTAGGGTTAGTAATGGGCTATGGGCTTCAATGGGCTTAAGTTGCTAATTAATGGTTCCAAAAGCATAAGTCATGGCTTATGACTAAATCACTATTCCACCTATTACAACTTGATTCTAAATGAATTAAATTAGTTAAACTTAAGTTAGACTAAGACCCTATCATGTTAACCAAGTCACCATAGCTAAGTTTAGGTTCTAGGCTAGTCTACAAGGTCCAAACTAGTCTCAAATCAACATACCACTTATCAATTAAATTAATTAATATTAAAATCACATAAATTCCAATAAATTCTAATAATTCACAATAATTTCAAATAAACCCAAAAATTCAAAAATGACCAAAATACCCCCATACTAGAAATGTGGTAGTGACAAATCTACCCTCCTTAAAAGAATTTTGTCCTCGAAATTGAAAGGCGAAATACAACTGATGAGAAGGATAGAAAGTATACCTCACGGTCCAAGAAGATATGGGTAACGCTCATGCATCTCATCCTCCCGCTCCCATGTAGACTCTCCTGGAGAATGATGCCTCCATACGACACGTACCAAAGGTATCACCTGGTTCCTCAGAACCCTCTTCCGTCGATCCAGTATCTCCACTGGCTGCTCTGGATAGCTGAGAGAAGGTCCAACCTCAATCTCCGAATGATCGAGCACATGGCTAGGATCAGCCATGTACCGTCTCAACTGTGATACATAGAATACGTTGTGGACCTCCACTAGTATAGGTGGCAAGTCTAGCCTGTAATCCACGTCGCCGACTCTCCCGCTGATAACGAAAGTGCCGATGAAGTGCGGGCTAAGCTTCCCGCCTCCACCAAAATGTATCGTACCACGAGTCGGAGATATCCTCAAGAAAACCTGGTCTCCAACCTAATCACAAGCAAGGTCTCAATTTAATTATGATAAACAAACATGATCAATAAACACAAAACAGACAACCTAAATCTAATCCTACTCTAATCTGTACCTCAAACTCCAATAGCCTCTGGTGGCTATCGGCCCAGTGCCGATGTCTGTCCTGCACCACGCAAAGTCTGTCCCTGATGGGCTTCACCTTCTCGGCTGCGTTAACAACCATCTCTAGTCCAAGTAAAGCTCGTTCAACAACATCATCCCAAGATAAGGGTGTACGACACCTACGCCCGTACAGAGCCTCAAAAGGTGACATCTCAATGCTGGCCTGTAAACTGTTATTGTAAGCAAAATCCACCAAATGTAGATGATCCTCCCAGGAACCTCCAAAGTCCAGGACGCACGTCCGTAGCATATCCTCAAGTGTCTGAATAGTCCTTTCTGACTGTCCGTCCGTCTGGGGGTGGTATGCAGTACTAAACTTGAGCTGAGTGCCCAAGCTGGTCTGCAGACTCCTCCAGAAATAGGAAGTAAAGCGACTATCCCGATCCAAGAAGATGCTGACCGGAACCCCATGAATCATGACTATCTGCCACATATACATCTCCGTAAGCCTCTCTGTAGACTTACCTACCTTGGACAAGAAGTGGGCCGATTTAGTCAACCTGTCAACGATGACCCAAATTGCGTCTTTCCCTCCTGGTGTACGCGGCAATCCGGATATGAAATCTATAGTGATATGCTCCCATTTTCACTCGAAAATGGGCAATGGCTGCAATAATCCACCAGGCCTCTGCCTCTCTGCCTTGATCTGCTGACAGACCAAGCACCTAGCTATGAAGCGAGCTGCCTCCCGCTTCATCCCGTACCACCAAATATGCTCCTTCAGATCTCGATACATCTTGTTGGCACCAGGGAGTATAGAGTACTGAGATCTGTGGGCCTCCTGCAAAATCTGCTCTCCGAGATCTCCACTGGGCACACATAACCTGGAATCGTGCCTCAAGATATCATCCTCTGCAAGAGAAAACTCGCCCTCCACCAATCCTGCTCGAACCAGCTCTCGGAGACACCGTAGAGCAACGTCCTCAAACTGTGTCGCCTTGATCCTCTCCATCAATTCCGAGTGTATCTGCATGCCCCACATCTGCATTTGTAATCCGGACACAATTACCTCAATCCCAAGGCTCTCCAAGTCTGCAAGCAAGTGTCGATCCAAAGTCAAACACATAGCCATCGGATACCTACTCAAGGCATCGGCAACCACGTTGGCCTTCCCTGGATGATACTGAAGTGATATGTCAAAGTCTTTCATCAACTCTAGCCATCTGTACTGCCTCATGTTCAGCTCCTTCTGAGTGAACACATACTTTAAGCTCTTGTGATCTGTAAAAATCTCTACCCTCTCTCCATACAGATAGTGCTTCCATAACTTCAGAGCAAATATTATTGCTGCAAGCTCCAGGTCGTAGGTAGGGTAGTTCTTCTCATGGGGACGTAATTACCTGGAAGCATAGGCAATCACCTTTCCATGCTGCTGTAAAACACAACCCAACCCCTTTCCTGAAGCGTCACTATAGATAGTGAATTCTCCTGATCCTGAAGGCAATGTCAGAATCAGAGCTGTCGTAAACCGCTTCTTCAACTCATCAAAAGCTGCCTGACACTCCTCTGACCAAACAAACTCAGCATCCTTCCGGGTCAACCGAGTCAACGGCTCTGCAACCCGGAAAAAATCTTGCACAAATCTCCGATAATATCCTGCCAGCCCCAGGAAACTGCGGATCTCTGCAACTGAAGTCGGCGCTGCCCATGCCTCAACTGCTACGATCTTCTTGGGGTCAACTGAGATCCTATCTCCAGTCACCACATGCCCCCAAAAAGTCAACCCGGTCCAAGAAGAACTCACACTTGGAGAGCTTTCCATAAAGCTGCTCCTTCCTGAGAGTCTCCAGCACTATCCTCAAATGCTCCTCGTGCTCCTCCTCAGTCTTGGAATATACCAAGATGTCGTCAATGAACACCACCACAAACTGATCCAAGTACTGGTGGAACACCTTGTTCATTAGGTTCATAAATACTGTTGGTGCATTGGTTAGCCCAAACGGCATAACCAAAAACTCAAACTGCTCGTACCGTGTCCTGAAAGCGGTCTTAGGAATATCCTCCCCCTTTACCTTCACATAGTGATATCCTGACCTCAGATCAATCTTGGAAAATACTCGAGCTCCGCTCAACTGGTCAAAAAGATTATCGATCCGCGACAGTGGATATCTGTTCTTGATCGTGAGGTTGTTGAGTGCCCTGTAGTCAATACACATCCGTACTGACCCATCCTTCTTTGGCACAAACAATACTGGTGAACCCCATGGCGATGAACTCGAACGGATGAAGCCCTTGTCCTGCAGCTCATCCACCTGCTTCTTCAGCTCCACTAACTCACTGTTGTTCATCCGATAGACATGCTGAGAGATGGATTCCGCTCCTGGAACCAAGTCTATCGAGAAATCAATGTCTCTGTCTGGTGTCAATCCAGGCAACTCCTTTGGAAAAACATCCATATACTCTACTATTAAGGGGTGTGGAATCGTCTGCTCCTCAATCGAGACTGCGCAGAAAACTTTGCTGCTCTGCTCCGTCTGACGTCTGGAGTACTCGAACTCTGGCTCCCCCCGGCACTCTGAAGAGAACTCTACCCCCTCTGCAATCAATGCTGGCATGGTGCCTGCTCAACCAATCCATACCGAGTACTATATCGTAGTTCGACAATGGCATTACGAGCAGGCTCACCTCCAACTCACGGCCTCCTAAAACAATACTCCGACCCTTACAAACATCACTCACGAGGATAATGCCACCCCCGATCGTGATCTTGTAAGTCCTAGACAACGATTCAGCTATAATACCATGTTTAATCGCAAAAGATACTGATATGAAGTTATACGAAGCACCGGAATCGAATAATGCAAAAGCTGGAATGGAGTCGAGAAGAACCGAACCTGCGATCAGCTCTCCAATCGCCTCTGCATCCTCAGCCGCCATGGCGAAAGCTCGCCCCTGCTAGCCTCCCCTGGCCTGTTGCTGATGCTGAACAAATCTCTGCTGCTGTGTCGGCAGGGCTGGTCCCCTCGCTCATCCCATACGGCACTCCCTCATCTGGTGGTCTGCTGAACCACACACTAGGCACTGGCCCAGCCTCTTCTGACACTCAATGGTGACATGCCCGGGCTTCTTGCAGTAAGCACAAGTGATAACCTATCTCTAGCCCTGCTAGTGCTGTCTCGGCTGCTGCTGCTGTCTCTGCTGGAACGGCTACGGCTGGAACTGCCTCGGCTGCTGGTACTGAAAGTGAGGCCTCTTGGCCTGGCCTCCGCTGCTGCTGCCCCCAACAGGGTCTCGCCCCCTCTTGAGCCTAAGCTCAAGATCATCCTCAGCCAATAAGGCTCCCGTCAAAATATCCTCAAAAGTGGCATCCCTGTTGCCCTTTGTCAAAGACTTGACTTCCTTGACCAGACCCTTCCGGAACCTTTGGGCCTTCACCGTCTCGCTCAAGACCTCTACGAATCTGTCGAGGCGGCCGAACTCCCCAGCGTACTCCTCTACTGACAGGCTCCCCTGAACTAAGCTCTCGAACTGCGACTCCAAGCGCGAAATCTGGAAAGAACTTATTCTTGAATAATCCCTTAAAATCCTCCCAGGTCTGTCCAGCTACCCCCACCCTGGGGTCTGACTGATACCAGGTGCGAGCAAGATCTCGCATCCGGCTAGCTGCTGCCTCTATCTGGAGATCTGCCGGTATCCGGGCCAGGCGAAAGATCTCCTCTATATGCTCGATCCACTCATCAGCATATAGGATCCCCTCTGTCCCCAGGAAGTCTCTGGGGCTCATCTTCTGGAACTGTTCTATCCCCGGTGTCCTCGGTTGTTGAACCACTGGTCGGGCTGCGACTGTCGTAAGGCCAACTCCATGCCCCTGTCCTGTCGGGCCTGCTGTCAGTCCATAAACTATTGGAAGTAGATGAATATTTGTGCCGCATCCACGTAACCTGTAGGTGGCAACTGCTGGAAAGGCACCTCTGAGATAACTGGGTCCTGCCTCCGAACCGGAGGAGGCATACCCCTTGCTGCTGCTGCTGAAGCCCCAATACAAGCAGAAGTGGCAGGAGTTGCAGTCTTCTGTCCCTACGAAACTGGCTGAGAGGTAGCAGACCCCTCTACAGCATCCCCATGAATGGTACGCTGTGACCGCGTCTCCACCATCCTGAAGACAGACCAACAAGAGTATCAATTTCTGAGAAAGAAGTGATATAACAAAGGTGGACAGTTAATTTCAAAAGAATCAGTTGACACTAAGGATTTAGGTGGCAATAAAAGAGTTTTTCCTAATGTGACTGAGTACCTTAAAAACTAATGTCCTATATCCTACTGCAGGCTGTAGTGATACTCTGGTTCGAATACCACTACACTTCTAGTCTAGACCTGCATGGGCCACCACTAAAAATGTGTCACGACCCGCACCCTAGAGTAAGGACACGAGACGTAGGTGTAGGACCGTTGGGCACCTCTAGAGGGGGGGTGAATAGAGTGTGTGCGTGTGCTGTCACGACCTGCTACCCAAATTGTTGGGCCAGGCCGAGGCATGCCCAGCCTACGTTGAGATAAAACGTAGTAAGCTGTTCTAAAGACAACAGGATAAGACTAAATGTGCTAACAGTTCTATAAGTGAAAAAGAATCAAAAATGCTCCAAACACAAAAGTCGTCGTATATAGTAAAATATCCAAGTACAAGTAATCTGAAATGTAAAACTGGATACATGTCCAGTTACAAAATGATATAGTCTAATACATGTCTACTCTCAAAAGTCTAAGTAAACAAAAGACAACTAGGCGAGGTTCCCCGCAGGAACATCCTCGTAAAGCAGAGCCGGGTCCTCGACGATATCTCCATAGTATGTGTCACAGAGTAACTCCTCCTCAGTAAGGATACCTACAACGTTATCCTATCAGGACGGGAGCAAGTACTAAATCTAACAAACATATAATACTGATCATGTGATGAAAAAGAAATGACATATCATGTTGGTTCAGTTTTTAGGTATGTTTTTAGCATGGCGATAGATAGACATTTTAAAGTTTAAAACTGTAGTAGGTGAGTGATCAGTCAATAGATAATCAGGATGTACAGTGGTACATATCAATTTTTTGATGTGCACATACGTACACATAACGGCATCGGTGTATATCCATACACAAACGCGGGACCAGACATACGACACAGATACATATAGAATGTAACGGTGCTCGGTAAATACATACGAAGAAGGGGGTCATGATCACGTACACTACTAGCAGTTTTTCCTTAACCCGTTATTTAAGCATGTGAGAGGGACTATGAGATACGTATAAACATGGTAGAGACTGAAAGTAATACAACATGTAAAGTTCTAACTTGCTACCCCAAGGATCAGCATTTAACATGGTTGGTGATTCACAGTTTTATGGTTTATAGCAGTATGTAAAGTTCGTAGAAAGTACTTGCCTCTAGCAAAGCAAAATAAAACAAGCTGCGATAACAATGCTATGGATGTCTGGTAGCTCGTCACTGTAGAAGTAAATACAACAACTTAGTTTTACACTAAGCTAAAACACTAGGACACTAATTGGCGCGACACGACTTGTGACTGGGCACCTAGCCAAAATGATGACTTGGCATAGGGGACCAATGTGGGGTGACACACTACTTTAACTAACTTTCCAGGGTCTTTACACTAGTGAGGGATGAGGTTTAACACGGCCAAAACTCAAGGATAGCACAAAAGCTACAAGTCGTAATTAAACAACAAATAAATCAAAAGACCACTGTGTTCTAACAATTTTAGAGATAGGCAAAAGGCCTAGTTTTTCTTAAAGTAAAGTATCAAAGTGATCTTTGTTAATCATAGAAATTTATTATAATTTTTCTGGAATTTATTATCCAGTACAAATATTTTATAAAAATTAGTTTTCCTAATTATACAGAAAGTGAGTTTTGGTTTCATATGCCAAACTAGTGGCAAAATAGTAAATTAAATACTACAAAAATTATACTAAATTAGCTAACTTAACATAGTATCTAAAACCTATTTTTCCACAATTTTAGCAGTACTTCAAGTATTTTTAGAAAATCAAAAACAGCATTGTACACAATAATTAATTATCTGCGTATTTTGTCCATGTATATAATTTGAACCAAAGTTCAAATACAGGACCCAAGGCCATGAATCAAGTCCAATTTGACTTGTACAGGTCTTGAATGTGTGAAAACACATTTGGGCCCAAATACCCATGCTAGGCTTGGACACCAAATGGTTGCAGTAATTTAAATATACTAAAAATATGATTTGGCAATAGTGCCAAGGAAATATTATTATTTTAATATGGTAAAGTTATGCATAGTGAAAATATACATACATATGGAAAAGTTACATATATCTATGTATAAGGAAAATACTTTATTTATAAAGTACACATATATTTATACAAATATGTATATATATATATATATATAAAAAAAAATATATATATATATATATATATATATATATATATATATATATATATATATATATATATATATATAAGGAGACATAAAATTATAAAGTGCATAATAATCCATATATATGAAAACATATAAATATATATATATATATATATATATATATATATATATATATATATATATATAATATTTACTAACTATGAAAATATACACACAAGAAAAATATATACATATATATTCATAAATACATATATATATTTATAAAATACTAAAGTGATATATATATATATATATATATATATATATATATATATATATATATATATATATATATATATATATATATATATATATATATAAACAGTTTATATATATAAAGTAGTATAAATAACAATACGTATATATATATATATATATATATATATATATATATATATATATATATATATATATATATATATATATATATATATATATATAAAATATATATATATATATATATATATATATATATATATATATATATATATATATATATAAAATATATATATATATATATATATATATATATATATATATATATATATATATATATATATATATATATATATATATATATATATATATATATATATATATATACAAATATATACACATGAAACTCACTAACTATAAGATATATACATATATATATATAAAATACTGGTAAAATGCAGTATATACATATATATATAAAATAAAATAAAACAGAAAAGAAAAAGGAAAAAGGAAAAGAAAAAGAAAAGGAAAAAGCGACAGTGGCCGGGCTCGAACCCGAGCCAACACAGCGCGCGCAGGGGGGGGTTTAGATTAGAATGGGCTGGCCAGGGGATCAGCCCATCAGTTGTGTTAGGGAAAGGGTTGTGTTTAATTTATTTAGGTTCAAATTAATTAACATAAAAAAAATATAAAAACCATCCTGTGTCCTGACAGTTAAGGACACAGGTATCAGCGTGTCCTCGCTTAGCACGACACGCATGAAGCGACTTGGCCGTGTCCAAGCCAACCCTAGTATTGCCCGTGTCCTGGCGAGTCTCATATGTGAAGACGAGACTCGCACGACACGAATCGAAGCTGACACTTACGTGTCCGACTTCTCCACGAAGTTTCGAAGGCGGAGGCGGCGGCTTGGGGCATCGGGACGGTGGCGGAGAGGTGGCGACGAGTTCGCCTCACTGCGGCGAACCTTATGATGGTGGTGGATGGTGGTGGCGTGCGTCGTAGGGACGGCGCTCGGGTCTAGCCGGAGCTAGGGTTTCGGCGGAGGGAAAATAGAGAAGAACAGGGCGGTGGTTGGTCGTGGAGGAAATTTAGGGTTAGGGTTTAGGTCTGGGGAGTGTGGGGGGGTTTAAATAGGGTCTTTGGAGGCGGTGGGGGCAGCCGGATTCGGCGGGGGCAGCGGTCGTGGTTGGTCGGGGCAGGGGTCAGCGGGGGTTGGTGAGAGTTCAGAGGAGAGAGAGAGAGAGAGCTGTCGTGGGGGGGGGGGTTCGGAAAGAATTGCAATAGGGCCCTTAGGAAATAGGATTTTACACAATCGAATTACTAGTGAGAGAATGCAAAACTGAATTTGCATTTCCTAATTAAAACATTTCCTTTTATTACAAACTGATATAAAATCATTTCAAAAAATTGCAAAACCTATTTAATTAATTTCAAATAATTTGCAAAGTGATATTTTTATATATAAAACTTATTTAGAAATTATAGAAAATTCCTAAAAATCCTAATAAAATATTTTAAGGCCAAAACTAACATTAAAAATTAATTAGCACTAATAAAACTAAAATTTGAAAAACAGGGGCTTACAAGTCTTCCCTCCTTGAAAAATTTCGTCCTCAAAATTCACAAGGATTGAAGACCCAACAATATTCTAACATAGCAAGCAATGCAACAAAATGACTAAGGCTACGATCGAAACTAACCTCTAAGGTATCAAGCGGGAACGGGTGGTTCCCTCGCAGCGGTTGGATCGAACAAGTAAGGGTATCTCTCCCTCATGTCCGACTCCCTCTCCCAAGTAGATTCACCTGGGGAGTGACGGCTCCAAGCTACTCGTACTAGGGGTATAACCTTGTTCCTCAGTCTCTTCTCTCTCCTGTCTAATATCTCCACTAGCTGCTCAGAAACTGTAAGGCTCGGTCCGACCTCCAACTCTGAATGATCTAGCACATGACTGGGGTCTGGAACATATCTTCTCAGCTGAGATACGTGAAAGACGTCGTGAACTCCTGCTAGATTGGGTGGAAGTGCAACCCTGTAAGCTACCTCTCCAATCCTGCCAAGTACCTCGAATGGCCCGATGTATCTGGGGCTCAGCTTCCCTCCTCGTTCGAACCGGATCGTCCCTCGAGTAGGTGATATCTTCACTAGCACCATATCACCGTCTGCGAACTCCATCGGTCTGCGACTAGCATCAGCCCAGTGTTTCTGCCTGTCCTGAGCTACTCTGAGCCTGTCTCTGATCATTCCGACTTTTTCTGCTGCATCCGTGATCATCTCTGGTCCAAGCATAACTCTGTCTCCGACATCATCCCAAAAGAGCGGTGTACGACATCGTCGTCCATATAGCGCCTCGAAAGGAGACATACCAATATTGGCCTGGTAGCTGTTGTTGTATGAAAACTCTACCAAGTGCAGATGGCTCTCCCATGATCCTCCGAAGTCCAGCACGCAGGTCCTCAGCATATCCTCCAGTGTCTGTATCGTCCTCTCGGACTGCCCATCTGTCTGCGGGTGGTACGCCGTACTGAACTTGAGCCTACTGCCCAACTCCTCCTGTAAGCTCCTCTAGTAGTGGGATGTAAATCTACTATCTCTGTCTGACACGATGCTCACCGGCACTCCGTGCAGGCGAACTATCTGCTGCATGTATAGCTCCACTAACTTCTCGGTGGAAAGCCCCACCTTGAAGGGTATGAAGTGCGCACACTTCGTCAGCCTGTCTACAATGACCCAGATGGCATCCTTCCCTCCTTGGGAACGAGGAAGCCCTGAAACGAAGTCCATCGTAATATGTTCCCACTTCCACTCGGGAATGGGTAACGGCTGCAACAAACCAGCTGGCCTCTGGCGCTCCGCCTTGACCTGCTGGCAAACTAGACATCTCGAGATAAAATGCGATACAACTCTCTTCATCCTGTGCCACCAAAGATGTTCCCGCAAGTCACGGTACATCTTGTTAGCACCAGGGTGAATAGAATATCTCGATCGGTGTGCCTCCTACAAGACTGCCTCTACCAGCTCTTCTCTCGGCACGCACAATCGGCTGCCATGCCTCAAGGATCCATCCTCTGCTATAGTGAAGTCATCCAGCAGTCCGGCTGATGCCTGGGGTCGAAGTCTGCGAAGGCTCTCATCTGTAGAATGTGCCTCCCTGATCTGCTCCATCAAACCTGACTGAATGTCAAGCGCCATCATCTGTATCACTGATCCTGGCCGAACTAGCTCGATACCGAGCTTCTCTAGATCCTCCCGCAAATGCCGATCAATCATCAGATACCATGCCATTGGATGCCTGCTCAGCACATCCGCCACCATATTTACCTTTCCGGGGTGATACTGTAAATCGATGTCAAAGTCCTTCATCAACTCCAACCATCGCCTTTGCCTCATGTTCAGCTCTTTCTGCGTGAACACATACTTCAAGATTTTGTGGTCAGTAAAGATTTCCACACGCTCTCCGTATAAGTAATATTTCTATAACTTGAGTGCAAAGATCACCGCAGCTAACTCTAGGTCATGGATAGGATAATTCCTCTCATGAGTCCGCAATTGCCTAGATGCATAAGCAATTACTTTCCCGTGCTGCTGTAGAACACATCCTAGCCCCTTTCCAGAAGCATCGCTAAAAATGGTGAAACCTCCAGAACCTGAAGGTAAAGTCAGAACTGGAGCGGTCGTCAGCCTCCTCTTCAGCTCCTCAAATGCTGTCTGGCAGTCCTCTGACCAAATGTACTCTGCGTCCTTCCGCGTCAGCTTCGTCATGGGTTCAGCTATCCTAGCAAAGTCCTGGACGAACTTTCTATAATAGCCTGCTAAACCCAGAAAGCTCCTGATCTCTGAAACTGACGTCGGAGCCTTCCACGTCTCAACTGCAGCGATCTTCTTGGGATCCATCGAGATTCCGTCTCCAGTGACTACATAGCCGAAAAACTCCACTCGGTCTAAAAAGAACTCGCACTTCGGCAATTTGGCAAACAATCTCTCCTGCCTCAGAATCCCCAAAATTGTCCGCAAGTGCTCTACATGCTCCTCTGGCGTCTTCGAGTATATCAGGATGTCGTCGATAAACACCACGACGAACTTATCCAGATACTGGTGAAATGTCTTATTCATCAAGTTCATAAAGACAACTGGCGCATTTGTGAGACCAAATGGCATCACCAGAAACTCGTACTGCCCGTACTTCGTGTTGAATACCGTCTTCTGGATGTCTGCTGGCCTAACCTTCACCTGGTGGTACCCGAATCTCAAGTCTATCCTGGAAAATACCTTCGCCCCGCTCAACTGGTCGAACAAATCATCTATCTTGGGCAGAGGATATTTGTTCTTGATAGTGATGGCATTCAAAGCCCGGTAGTCAATACACAACCGGACTGTACCATCCTTCTTAGGCACAAAGAGCACTGGCGCTCCCCATGGAGAAGCACTGGATCGAATGAAACCCTTTTTCAACAGGTCATCAATCTGCTCTTTCATCTCTATGGCCTCCTTGGGATTCACTCTATAGCAAGCCCGGGATACTGGTGATGAACCCGGCACTAAATCTATAGTGAACTCTACATCTCTGTCAGGCGGAAGTCCTGGAAGATCCTCTGGGAATACATCCATAAACTCCCTAATGATAGGGTGTGGCGGTGCTGCGTCCCCGACTGTAGCACAACAGTTCGGCTCTAGGCTGATCTCCGGCCCTGTCCTCCTGACACGAAATGGTACTGTGCCTGGGGGACTGAACAAAATACTACCCTCATGGCAATCTATAGATGCATGGGCATAGTTAAGCCAGTCCATCCCCAATATGATATCATAACCGGGGAGTGGCATCACAAAGAATCGCCTCTCGAACTCTCTCCCGGCTATCAGAATAGAGCATCTATAGCTAGCTCTAATAGGCACTGGTCCTCCTCCCGTCATTACTCTACTAATCTCCGCAGTAGATGTAGATACTAAATGATGTTCTTGCATAAACTCTAATGATAGGAAGCTATGAGATGCACCAGAATCAAACAAGCATAGAGCTAGAAAAGTATGCAAATAAATATGACCTGTAATGACGTCAGCTAAGTAATTCGGCTCCGAAACCTGCTCCGGCTTCGGCTCAATGGCTAGACTATAAACCCTCCCCTGAGGTCCCTTCTGCTGCTGCAGATGCTGCCCGAACCTTTGCTGCTGAGTCAGGAGCGGTCCTCTAGTCTTCGCTACTGGGCACTCTCGAAGCTGATGGGTGGCAGACCCACAAGCCAAACACTGCCCCCAACTTCTTCCTGCAGATAGAAGCGTCGTGGCCTACCCTCTTGCAGAATACACAAATACCTCCCTTCAGCTGCTGTCGGGGTCCCGGGGCTCTAACTGGAGGGGTCTGATGATGTGGTGTACGGGGACGGTAAGCCTGCTGGGGTGGCGTCGGTGCTCTCTGCTGGAAAGCCTGACGCTTGGACGGTCCCTCATGATGTACAGAAGCCGGCCTCTTGCATGACAGAAGACGCTCCTCGATGCTCCGAGCTAACTCTAGGCTCTGGTAGTAGTCAGTCGTACCGTTTGCCACTATAAGAATGCCAATGTCTGGAACTAGACCATGGCAAAACCTACGGGTCATCTCCTCTGGATCAGCAACTAGACTAAGAGAAAACCGGCTCAGGCGACTAAACTCTGCCGTATAATCATCAACAGAACGGTTCCCCTGCTGGATGTTCTGGAATCGTAGCCCCATGGCTACTCTAGCAGTGGTCGAGAAGAACTTCTTCTTGAATTGGGTCTTGAACTGGTCCCAGGTGGCTCTACCTCTCGCGAACAACGGCTCATTCCGGAACCAGACTCCTGCTAAGTCTATCAGCAGAAATCCTGCTGCCTCGACCTGAAGGTCATCCGGCATCCTAACTCCCAGAAGCTTCCTCTCTACCGAATCTAGCCAGTCATCAGCTACTACTATGCCCTCAGTCCCTGAGAACTCCTTGGGATTCAGACCCATGAAGTCCTTGATTGTCCCCGCTCTCTGCCGTGGCTCTACATATGGTGGGACCATGGGACGTCCCTCAGAACGCTCCATGCTCTGGCGGAGTAGGGTAGTCTGCTCCTGATGGGTTGTTAGGAACCCCTGGATCAGTGTGAGCAGCTGGGTCCCGTCGAGTGTGACAGAAGCCTGGGTGGGTATAGTGATAGGGGGTGGTGGAGGTATTGGGTCCTGTCGGGCCTGTGATGTGGAAGGTGGTATCTGGGTCTGTGGATCTATGGAGTGAGGGAAAGTGGTAGGTGGAGATGCATCAGTCAACTGGTCAGCTGACTGGATATGGAGGGCCCCATTCTCGGGGGTAACATACTGGGATGAACGAGTAAGCACCATCTAAATTACAGATAAAAGGACTTATAAGGACTTGTTTAAAGTAAGCAATCATATGCAAGAAAATCTAATTATAATAGCAAACATGTGATGTATTCCCAATGTTACAATCCTAGCATTCCTCTAGGTGTTCTAAGCGTCTTTCCTAATGTTGTCTAATTACCTTAAGTTCCTATGCTTGGTACAATAACGTAACCAAACAGTTTAGTCAGGACCTGCATGGGCCACCACTAAAAACATGTCATGACCCGCTACCCAAATTGTTGGGCCAGGCCGAGGCATGCCCAGCCTACGTTGAGATAAAACGTAGTAAGCTGTTCTAAAGACAACAGGATAAGACTAAATGTGCTAACAGTTCTATAAGTGAAGAAGAATAAAAAATGCTCCAAACACAAAAGTCGTCGTATATAGTAAAATATCCAAGTACAAGTAATCTGAAATATAAAACTGGATACATGTCCAGTTACAAAATGATATAGTCTAATACATGTCTACTCTCAAAAGTCTAAGTAAACAAAAGACAACTAGGCGAGGTTCCCCGCAGGAACATCCTCGTAAAGCAGAGCCGGGTCCTCGGCGGTATCTCTATAGTATGTGTCACAGAGTAACTCCTCCTCAGTAAGGATACCTACAACGTTATCCTATCAGGACGGGAGCAAGTACTAAATCTAACAAACATATAATACTGATCATGTAATGAAAAGAAAATGACATATCATGTTGGTTCAGTTTTTAGGTATATTTTTAGCATGGCGATAGATAGACATTTTAAAGTTTAAAACTGTAGTAGGAGAGTGATCAGTCAATAGGTAATCAGGACGTACAGTGGTACATATCAATTTTCTGATGTGCACATACGTACACATAACGGCATCGATGTATATCCATACACAAACGCGGGACCAGACATACGACACAGATACATATAGAATGTAACGGTGCTCGGTAAATACATACGAAGAAGGGGGTCATGATCACGTACACTACTAGCAGTTTCCCCTTAACCCGTTATTTAAGCATGTGAGAGAGACTATAAGATACGGTATAAACATGGTAGAGACTGAAAGTAATACAACATGTAAAGTTCTAACTTGCTACCCCAAGGATCAGTATTTAACATGGTTGGTGATTCACAGTTTTATGGTTTATAGCAGTATGTAAAGTTCGTAGAAAGTACTTGCCTCTAGCAAAGCAAAACAAAACAAGCTGCGATAACAATGCTATGGATGTCTAGTAGCTCGTCACTGTAGAAGTAAATACAACAACTTAGTTTTACACTAAGCTAAAATACTAGGACACTAATTGGTGCGACACGACTTGTGACTGGGCACCTAGCCAAAATGATGACTTGGTATAGGGGACCAATGTGGGGTGACACACTACTTTAACTAACTTTCCAGGGTCTTTACACTAGTGAGGGATGAGGTTTAATACGGCTAAAACTCAAGGATAGCACAAAAGCTACAAGTCGTAATTAAACAACAAATAAATCAAAAGACCACTGTGTTCTAACAATTTTAGAGATAGGCAAAAAGCTTAGTTTTTTTTAAAGTAAAGTATCAAAGTGATCTTTGTTAATCATAGAAATTTATTATAATTTTTCTGGAATTTATTATCCAGTACAAATATTTTATAAAAATTAGTTTTCCTAAGTATACAGAAAGTGAGTTTTTGTTTCATATGCCAAACTAGTGGCAAAACAGAAAATTAAATACTACAAAAATTATACTAAATTAGCTAACTTAACATAGTATCTAAAAACTATTTTTCCACAATTTTAGCAGTACTTTAAGTATTTTTAGAAAATCAAAAACAGCATTGTACACAATAATTAATTATCTGCGTATTTTGTCCATGTATATAATTTGAACCAAAGTTCAAATACAGGAACCAAGGCAATGAATCAAGTCCAATATGACTTGTACAGGTCTTGAATATGTAAAAACACATTTGGGCCCAAATACCCATGCTAGGCTTGGACACCAAATGGTTGCAGTAATTTAAATATACTAAAATATGATTTGGCAATAGTGCCAAGGAAATATTATTATTTTAATATGGTAAAGTTATGCATAGTAAAAATATACATACATCTGGAAAAGGTACATATATCTATGTATAAGAAAAATACTTTATTTATAAAGTACACATATATTTATACAAATATGTATATATATATATATATAAGGAGACATAAAATTATAAAGTGTATAATAATCCATATATATGAAAACATATATATATATATATATATATATATATATATATATATATATATATATATACAAATACATATATATAATATTTACTAACTATGAAAATATACACACAAGAAAAATATATACATACATATTCATAAATACATATATATATATTTATAAAATACTAAAGTGAAATATATATATATATATATATATATATATATATATATATATATATATTTATATATATATATATATATATATATATATATATATATATATATATATATATATATATATATATATATATATATATATATATATAAACAGTTTATATATATAAAGTATTATAAATAACAATACGTATATATATATATATATATATATATATATATATATATATATATATATTTTTATATATATATATATATATATATATATATATATATATATATATATATATATATATACAAATATATACACATGAAACTCACTAACTATAAGATATATACATATATATATAAAATACTGGTAAAATACAGTATATACATATATATATACTAATATATATATATATACATATATATATATAAAATAAAATAAAACAGAAAAGAAAAAGGAAAAAGGAAAAGAAAAAGAAAAGGAAAAAGCGGCAGTGGTCGGGCTCGAACCCGAGCCAACACAGCGCGCGCGGGGGGGGGGGGGGGAGGGGGGGGGGTTTAGATTAGGATGGGCTGGCCAGGGGGTCAGCCCATCAGTTGTGTTAGGGAAAGGGTTGTGTTTAATTTATTTAGGTTCAAATTAATTAACATAAAAAAATATAAAAACCATCCTGTGTCCTGACAGTTAAGGACACAGGTATCAACGTGTCCTCGCTTAGCACGACACGCATGAAGCGACTTGGCCGTGTCCAAGCCAACCCTAGTATTGCCCGTGTCCTGGCGAGTCTCATATGTGAAGACGAGACTCGCACGACACGAATCGAAGCTGACACTTACGTGTCCGACTTCTCCATGAAGTTTCGAAGGCGGAGGCGGCGGCTTGGGGCGTCGGGACGGTGGCGGAGAGGTGGCGACGTGTTCGCCTCTCTGCGGCGAACCTTATGATGGTGGTGGACGGTGGTGGCGTGCGTCGTAGGGACGGCGCTCGGGTCTATCCGGAGCTAGGGTTTCGGCGGAGGGAAAATGGGGAAGAACAGGGCGGTGGTTGGTCGTGGGGGAAATTTAGGGTTAGGGTTTAGGTCTGGAGAGTGTGGGGGGTTTAAATAGGGTCTTTGGAGGCGGTGGGGGCAGCCGGATTCGGCGGGGGCACTGGTCGTGGTCGGTCGGGGCAGGGGTCAGCGGGGGTTGGTGAGAGTTCAGAGGAGAGAGAGAGAGAGAGCTGTCGTGGGGGGGGGGGGGGTTCGGGTAGAATTGCAATAGGGCCCTTAGGAAATAGGATTTTACACAATCGAATTACTAGTGAGAGAATGCAAAACTGAATTTGCATTTCCTAATTAAAACATTTCCTTTTATTACAAACTGATATAAAATCATTTCAAAAAATTGCAAAACCTATTTAATTTATTTCAAATAATTTGCAAAGTGATATTTTTATATATAAAACTCATTTAGAAATTATAGAAAATTCCTAAAAATCCTAATAAAATATTTTAAGGCCAAAACTAACATTAAAAATTAATTAGCACTAATAAAACTAAAATTTGAAAAACAGGGGCTTACATGTGCAGCGGAAAATAATCACCAATTAAAAATATTAAGCAACTATATATTATGGCATATAAAAGATGGAAAATAAAATGCGGTAAAGTAAGAGTCAAGAATTCAAACTCAGTGAACACAACGATGTATACTGGTTTTCCTCTGAGAGGACTAGTCCAGTCGCGAGTACTCTTGCTCGCTGTTAATCCACTATGACACAAGCTTTAACTGAGCGCTTGCAACTCTTACAATGCCGTGCATGGCGACAAGTGCACGACCGACTTCACCATACCGTGCTTGGTGACGAGCGCACGACCGACTCCAGAAGGCAATTGGAAAACTAGAACGTTTTCTGAATACAACCTCCGATACAACTTTTCAACACCAAACACTAGATTAAACAGAAATTGTACTGGCTTGGCTAAGAGTCATAAAGGCTTAGATATGAAAGTAAAAGCTCAGAACACTTTAGATAGAGAAGAGAAGAGATGAAATTGGATTGTTGAGATGAATGGTAATCTCAACTCTATTTATAGTATTTTGAGGGAACCGAACTCGGGCAGAGTTCGGATGCTAGGATTTCGTATACGAACGTTGCATACAGATTTGGAGGCAATAAATATTTGAATTTAAACAGACCGAACTCGGGCCGAACTCGGTCAGAGTTCTGTCAGAGTTCTGCTCCTTCAGAACAGTAAAGAATAAACCAAATTTGCATAGGTTTTGGACCTTTTGGAATTATGGATTTTTGGGATACGTAGGTAGGCTTATTTTTGTTTGTGGACTGAGAAAAACCTAAGCCAGTACCGATCCAATCAATCTCACATTTTTTCTAGACTTAATAAAAGGAATAATACAGAATAAATATGAAAACCAATAGCCCTTTTGATGACGTCTTTTTTTTTCTGGCATTGAAGACGCATTTTTCCTTGACGACAATCATCCAAAGATAAATAGATTTGAAAATCTGAATACCTTTCGGGGGCTTCGCCCCCGAACCCCTGACGGGGGGCGCTGCCCCCTCGACCCCTGTTCGTTGATCGGGCAGCGGAACCCCCGATACGAAGCCCCGGATAGGTCGTTAGGCGGTTCAGAGAAATCTTCTTGTATAACGCCGTCTTTGGCCCATCAATAAGTCTCTATTGCATGTGTCCTGGTTTGACAAAACTTGATCATGCTTACAGCATGTCTACAAGTACATGTTAGACAAATAAAACAATATGATACAAGCTTATGTAGCTCAACAATATTGATATAGTGAACATTGAGGACAATGCTAACATTAGGACAATGCTAAGTTTAGGTAGCAACATGATAGTGATGACATGAATATTAGTGACGTCATTATGTTAAACTTAATTGATTAGCCATATTCAAAAACATGATATAATCATTGGGCTAACAATCTCCCCCTTTTTTATTATGGCAAATCCTTTAAGTTTAATACATATACAATAGATGCATGTATCACTAATAAACACAGAATATTAGAAAAAAAATCTTTGCTAACTTTAAACTTATTTCTCTCCCTTTGACAAGATCAAAAAAAAATAAGTTCACCCATAATAAGATATAAAATGAAATCAATCATTAAACAAGGAAGGCAGAAATAATCATAAATAATGATCAGGGTAGAAATTGGAAACAAACCATTCAAAACACAGTCAAAGAAAGAATATAACTATAGTTTTGAAGGATACCAATATAGTAAAAATTAATCATTGGTCATAAATAATCCATGAGAAAAGAAAAAAAATCACAGATCTAGTATAACAATAGAAAATACCAAATATAGAATATTTAGAAGATATAATAAGACGTTTAACAATGATCACAAAAAAATATGATCCATAATATGCCCATACAAATTAGTGAATCAATTCCATAAAGTGTATAATCATTGGAAAAAAAATCAAAAGATGTATACTAGAATCTATGCAAAATCGATACCAAAGTTCATGCATTTGAATTCAATTACCATAGCGTGATAAATAAATATCCACTAGATAAAAATGATGGTAATGAAGACAAAATACTTGAGAAGGAGAAATTCAGTCGACTTGAATGCTCCCCCGCAAAGTATGATCAGTCTAAGTATAGATAATCATGAACTTTGAGATAAAACCTCAATAAGAAATGCCAAATCAATTTAAGCTCAAAGGAATCATTAAATTAGGATAATTAAATATATTTGGCAAGATAACTTTTTCAAACTATAAAATGAGATGAGGGAATTAAAATTAAATAAATAATCATATATTCTCTTATAAACTCAATACGAATCCAAATATCATGACCAACTCAACAAGATATTTAAATAAGAGAATATATGTCCATGATAAACTAGGTATACCACATATTAAGGGCATAAAAGAATTGAAACAATTAATTTGCTCCCCCTTAAAATATGCGTATATAGTTCAAAAATAATTTATATGCATAAAATAGATAAAAGAAATAATCACAAGATCTAAGGGATATCCAAGATATGCATCTTTTCTTTCCTATGATCAAATGCATACAAAAATTCAAAAACAAATATCATCTTTAGGCAAGAAAAAAATAAATATCCAATAAATAAATGCTTAAAGATAAACAAACAAAATATATCTCCAATATATATATAAAAGAAATATTTCAAGACATTAAAAGATTTTAAAAACTGTCTATAATAATAACATCTGATTACCGGACAGATTCAATAAATCAAAGAGAAATCAGAAAGACTTTTAAAATGCAGAATTTATTATGAACAGATGCATAAAAAAAAGATGTTCGAATGCATCTATTTAGTCCTTAGACTAAAAGCTGGCGATTCGAATCCATAAATCATAAATAAGTCCATTTGAACAAATAAACATAACTAGATATATGTCCAAAGAAAAATGTATGGCATGTCAAGGGGATAATTAACTTGAAACAATTAACTACTCCACCTTTACATGGTTATATCCAAAAATAATAGTATAGATAAAATTTAAGAATGTCAGGGACATATTTCCAGAAGTAGAAAGCTAATCCAAAAAGTCTTCTTATCAAAGTTTATTTCTTCCTTTTAAAGCCTTAGCACGGTGTCCATCAGATAACCGTAAGGTTAAAGAGAAGAAATGCTTTGAGAAAGAGAAATTCAATATGCTTGACTTCTTTCCGTAAAGAATTACTGCTATAGGCAGTTAGTAACTTGAATAAGAAGATAATAATATAAAGCTCAAAATCTTTGAATATTACACAAGTTAAAGACGAAATCACAAGATCATAATATTCAATGAGTAATACGAAAAACAATCATCTTTAGACAAAAGAAGAAATATCCATTAAATGAACATTTAAAAATAAAACAATCAAAAGATATTTCAAATTAGCATGATGAATAATCGTATAAGTCAAAAGATGACATAAATTGATCTATGCTATAGACGACAAGATAGATCAACATATGCTACCTTTTGTGAAAATATAAAGAGAGAATATTATCCATCAAATCTAAAATTCAAAATCCATCGGATAATAATTGCAACTAGATAAACCTTTAGTTTATAAAGCGTTGATCAATCTTGGGTTAGCTGTAGAGGTACTGTCCCAGCTAACAGAGGTTCATCGAAAAACACTTAAGTACCGCTTCACTTTGGCCGTAACCATGGTGACAGACAGACCCTTTGTAGGCTTATACCCAAAACAAATCTCTTCTTTAATAACCGAGGATTGAAGAAAAATTAGTGCAATATGAAATAAATTATATTCTATGGACTTAAAAAAACTTAGACCAATGTAGCATACAGTATAAGATGTATCAATTACATTTATCCATACGTGTAAAACCCCTAAATTTCTACTATATATTTTTTTTATTAATATTTGTACGGATTTAAAATTTTGTATTGTACGTCACATAATCGTATTTTTCGTCGCACACGAAATTTTATTCTTGCTCGACGAGTGCGAATATGTGCGAGCGTACATATTTTAGAAAAATATTTTATTTATTATTTTATAGTTTCTAAATAATATATGCAATAATTATTTTACTATCTTACCAAGTTGTTATTTTATTTACCGAAGCCTTCATTTATGCAATTATTAAAAAATAATTAATATTTTTATTATACTAGAAAAACATAGTTACGAAAATATTATTTGTATACATATATATTAATAATTATTTATTGGTTTATTTTAAATAATGTAATTTTCGAAATTAATTATTATAGTATTTTTGAAAAAACATATTTTTGAAATTATTGTGAAGATTTAAATTTTTTCCATGGATACATTAAAATAGGAAACTATTTATATTTTAAATTGATTTGTTTTTAAACTAAAAGTATTTAAACTTGATTGAATTGGATTTGGATTTAAATTTGGATTCGATTTATTTTAAACTAAATAGAGAATTATCTAAATTTGGGTTTTAAATAAATCCTAATCCCTATCTAACTGGGAATTCCCACGTCCTATAAATATAGGCAGGTACTCCTCCAACTTTTTATTATTCATCCACCAAATCACAACCCAATGGTGCGTGCCTCGTGTCCGTGTTCCCCGTCCAGTTCTTATTCCAATTTTTTTACAAATACATTTATCTCTTTCGTGTCGACAAACCCGACACAATACAAATCCTAAGACCTACTACCCTCTCTCGACCACGACTACCATCATCCACCCCCGACTCATCTCCGCCACCGGCCTCGATCGCCCCCACAGATCACCCCGACCACCACCGGCATCCCCATTGTCATCACCATCCCCGCACCCAGTCGCCCGAGCCCATCCACGACAAACAACCAACCTCCGCCACCAAACACCACGCCCCGCCACACGACAGCCAACCACCAGCAAAATCCCGACAGACCATCGACACCACCACCATCATCAACACAACACCGCCACCGTCACCGGCGCAACCCGCCGGCGACCCAAGAAAACCCACAGCAATGGAAAAAGGAAAAGCAACACCAACCACCACTGGCTCCTCCCCCTTGGCCGGAGCCGACCACCAGCCACCACACAATAGGAAGGAAAGAGAAAACCCTAACCCTAAACGCACCTGTCCGCCGTGTCCACCGCCGTGACCTCCGCCTGACCCGGCCGGAGTCACGCTGGCCGTCCGCCCTTGTCGCCAAGCCGCACAGGGATCCGCCTCCGCTCCCTAGCGCCGGAGACCGCCGGAGACCCTTCCTCCTTCCAGATCCACGCGACCCCCTCCTCCTGGAGCGCCTCCGGCCACTTCCGCCGCCTCCATGGCCTGGACCGCCGACCCACCGCGCGTCCTAGCCGTTCCCTTCGAAACCCCCGCCTTGGTCGACCCTCCGCCGCGTGCGCGAGCACACCGCGCCGCCACCGCGCGCTCGGCCGACCGCCGTTCCGGCTCCTCCACGCCGGTAGACCAGCACCGGCCGCCGCTCCTTTCCTCCTCTGCCTCGGACTCCAGCACCGCCGGCCGACCCGACCCCTAGCCCTCGCCGCCTCTCGTTCTCACCACAGCGCCGCCGAATCATCGGCGAGACCCCCGACCTCCGCCCTGGCCGCCGGAGTAGTCGAGCCCAGCTCCCGACCGGTCTCCACCCCCTCTCCCCATCACTCTCGCTCGATCTCTCTCAGCTCACTCCTACTTCCCTCTTCTCCTTCCCCTGTCCTTTTCTTCTTCTTCATTTTTTCTTTCATCTGATTTTTTTCCTCTCTCTCTCTCTTTCTATATTTTCCTTTCTTCTCTACAGTATTTTTCTGATTTTTTTGGTTTTGGTTTCTGACTGCTTGTCTCCTTCCTTCGTTTCGTACAGTAGAGGAAGCCTTTTCTGTTCAAATTTTTGTTTGTTTTCCTTGATTTTGTTTGTTATGTTCTCCTCGAAAGAGGAGAACACATATGCCCCTTCTGTTCAATTTTTTTTTTATTTTTTTTTTAATTTATTTTGTTTATTTAATTGCTTATTTAATTATTAAAACAGCAGTGCAGCACAGGTACTATTGTTGTTGTTGTTTATTATTATTATCAGCGATATCCTTATTATTATTATTATTATTATTACTACTTTTGCAAACAGAACATCAGAGCCTGGCAGTCTGATGTGCTTTCTTTTTTTGTTTATTTTATTTTGTTTTAATACTTTAATTATTGTATGTTATTAAGTTATTATTAGGATTATTTTAAATATTATTAAGTGCCATTAGTATTATTATTTTTCTGTAATATATATATATATATATATATATATATATATATATATATATATATATATATATATATATATATATATATATATATATATATAGATACATTTGTTATGGTACTATTAGTACTATTATATCTATATTATTTTTACGGTTATTTCTATCGTTGTGTTTCTAATTTATTTTGCTACATTTTATTGTGACAAAATATAGTTTTGGATTTGATTGGCCTCGAAGTCCTAAATAAATTATGATATTATTTTACGATATTTTAAATAAATGCTAAATTCGACCTATAATTATGTTTGACTAAAAAATAGATTTTTGCCTTAAATGTTCTCTAAATTTTTGTGTATTTTTCTAAAAAGGTATTTTGATAGTAAAAATATATATTATAAATACTTTCTAAAATTCGTATATATATAACTATTTATTTTCTTTGATTTTCTCCTGTCCGTATCCAAGTCCTATTATTTCTATCCCTTTGCCCAATTCGAGACTACCTTATGTCCACCCTAATCAAGTTGACCCTTCTGGACCCAATGGAACCGACTGTGTCACCACCCGAGGTCTCCTTGTACAGTTGTTGTACCAAAGTTGCAGATCGTGCCACCTTGATTATCGCAGCACACCAGGCACTCTACCAGGCAAGACACCTTGCCATTAGCTGTTTAATTATTTTTAGCTCATATTTCATGCATGTCTATTATTTTCTTTATAAACTGTGGTACATGGCATAACTGTTCTTTTATATTTCCTGCTGTGTATTATTTTCTTACAAATTAAACCTAGATTTAAGGGACCACCTTGTGTGTTGCATTCATTGGCCTTGACACGTTGTAAACACGAAGTTGTGTGTCGCATATAGAACACGGAAGTGCGTGATTGGCTGGCCACCAGTACGTACAAGCCGTGCGATAGGAATAACCGCTAATAGAGGTTGCATGATAGTTTGACTTAGCGGTTATAGAGGTTACTGTTGTGGATACAACATGGTAGGCATTGGGTGGAAAGAACATCTCCTTAATGTATGGGTCATTTATGCACTGCCCTGATTGCCGGTTATCTCCAGTGGGAGGTACGGTCCTGATTGCCGGTTATCTCCAGTGGGAGGTACGGTCCTGATTCCTGACTGACCCGGCCCATGCGTCAAAGGTTTGTTCTTTATTGCATATTCACTATAGTACGGTTAGGTACCCTATTGTATGTGTCATGGCATGGAAAGATACGTCGCCGTGAATTAGTTTACCATCTCCTGTCCTTGTTTGGTTGGGGGGATGGTACGCTCGTTCAGTAGGTGCGTATTGGACTATGTTATAAATTCGATTGACTTATTTAGTGAGCAATATTTATTCAGTTTATATGGCATGCTATGATGTGTCTTGTTACGTCCCTCTGAGGACCTGGTTGTCTTGCCAGGTGTGTGTTATTATCTTTCGCAGGTGCTTTAGCTCTAGCCGTGATATTCGCTGTTTCACGAGGATGATTGCATTTGGATCGTCTTCGCTTCGCTCGCCACTCATTACATTTTCTATGTACTTTTCTTTATTTTGTTGGTAGTGGATTTGTCTCCGCCCAACATATTGTATCAAGACAAATTTATTCTCATTATATGATCTTTTATTTAATTATTCTGTGTGGATGAGATTAGTTGTGGTTTTACTGTATTTTACAGCTTATGTATTTATACGAGGCTTCCATATATTGGAGTATACTTCGTATGAATACAGCTGGCATGTCTACTATCCTAGTCCTACGTATTTTGGGACTGGGGCGTTACATGTTTTTGTGGTGGCCCATGCAGGTCAGATAAATTGTTTGGTTACTTTACCGTACCAAGCAAGCCTGCGTATAGGATTAGAAGTCTAGGATCTCATCCACATACTTGACCACTTTCTTCGATCTATCGTTTAACTCATCGACTGCATCTTGCTTGCTCCCTTCCATCTCTATTCTTATCTTCCCTTCGTGCTTGCTAGAGATTGACCCTACTAGTCAGTTGTCCCAAACACCATTAGTTTAATTATTTAAGTTGGGTAGAATACCTTATGACCTAGCAAACCTTTGTCCTTGCGACCTATCTTAGCAAGTCTACTTAGATTCTAGAATTTAGAAAACCTTAACCCATTTGGTCAACCAAGCCTTGGTCAATAAAACCGTAGAATGATGGTAATAGGAATAAACAAGACTTAGATCCTTATGACTCTTAGACTATTCATAATTATTTTTATTCATCTATTATCATGCCTATATTTTTACTATCTAGACTAATGATGCTAATGTAGCCTAGTTTTTGCAAGCTTAGCCTTTTTACCAAGCTTGTTCGTGACATATATGTTAATGGAGGTACCTCACTAACATATTGTCTATCAGAACCGGTGCATAATGGTCTGATCAACCGAGTGCACTTTGGTTCGCTTTTATTTATCGTTCTACGTGGATGGGGACATAGCTAAACTTGTCCCCTAGAGTCCCATCCACGACTGCCTTGACAATTCTTTTGAAATTCTTCGATCGCCTTTGAATCACGTATTCGTATTCGATAACGCCTCCTTCGAACTCTATATTGCTTTCGCCTTCACCAATTTTCGAAGGACGAAGGCGTCGTGCTAGAACATCCTCTAGCCTTCCTATCGACTATGACCGTTCTCACTCGATATTGCTATAACTTTATCCTAAACTCCTCGTCCTTCTTCTCGACCCTACTATGACCCACATACTCGTATTATTTTTCTGTGATCTAGATCGCAACTTCTTATGACATGATCTTGTTGAGCCTTATTCCCCATTGATACCCCCTTGTCCTTTCACCCCCTACTAATTCTTAATTTCGAGGACGAAATTTCTTTTAAGTTGGGTAGGATGTAAAACCCCTAAATTTCTACTATATATTTTTTTTTATTAATATTTGTACGGATTTAAAATTTTGTATTGTACGTCACGTAATCGTATTTTTCGTCGCACACGAAATTTTATTCTTGCTCGACGAGTGCGAATATGTGCGAGCGTACATATTTTAGAAAAATATTTTATTTATTATTTTATAGTTTCTAAATAATATATGCAATAATTATTTTACTATCTTACCAAGTTGTTATTTTATTTACCGAAGCCTTCATTTATGCAATTATTAAAAAATAATTAATATTTTTATTATACTAGAAAAACATAGTTACGAAAATATTATTTGTATACATATATATTAATAATTATTTATTGGTTTATTTTAAATAATGTAATTTTCGAAATTAATTATTATAGTATTTTTGAAAAAACATATTTTTGAAATTATTGTGAAGATTTAAATTTTTTCCATGGATACATTAAAATAGGAAACTATTTATATTTTAAATTGATTTGTTTTTAAACTAAAAGTATTTAAACTTGATTGAATTGGATTTGGATTTAAATTTGGATTCGATTTATTTTAAACTAAATAGAGAATTATCTAAATTTGGATTTTAAATAAATCCTAATCCCTATCTAACTGGGAATTCCCACGTCCTATAAATATAGGCAGGTACTCCTCCAACTTTTCATTATTCATCCACCAAATCACAACCCAATGGTGCGTGCCTCGTGTCCGTGTTCCCCGTCCAGTTCTTATTCCAATTTTTTTACAAATACATTTATCTCTTTCGTGTCGACAAACCCGACACAATACAAATCCCAAATCCTAAGACCTACTACCCCCTCTCGACCACGACTACCATCATCCACCCCCGACTCATCTCCGCCACCGGCCTCGATCGCCCCCACAGATCACTCCGACCACCACCGGCATCCCCATTGTCATCACCATCCCCGCACCCAGTCGCCCGAGCCCATCCACGACAAACAACCAACCTCCGCCACCAAACACCACGCCCCGCCACACGACAGCCAACCACCAGCAAAATCCCGACAGACCATCGACACCACCACCATCATCAACACAACACCGCCACCGTCACCGACGCAACCCGCCGGCGACCCAAGAAAACCCACAGCAATGGAAAAAGGAAAAGCAACACCAACCACCACTGGCTCCTCCCCCTTGGCCAGAGCCGACCACCAGCCACCACACAATAGGAAGGAAAGAGAAAACCCTAACCCTAAACGCACCTGTCCGCCGTGTCCACCGCCGTGACCTCCGCCTGACCCGGCCGGAGCCACGCTGGCCGTCCGCCCTTGTCGCCAAGCCGCACAGGGATCCGCCTTCGCTCCCTAGCGCCGGAGACCGCCGGAGACCCTTCCTCCTTCCAGATCCACGCGACCCCCTTCTCCTGGAGCGCCTACGGCCACTTCTGCCGCCTCCATGGCCTGGACCGCCGACCCACCGCGCGTCCTAGCCGTTCCCTTCGAAACCCCCGCCTTGGCCGACCCTCCGCCGCGTGCGCGAGCACACCGCGCCGCCACCGTGCGCTCGGCCGACCGCCGTTCCGGCTCCTCCGCGCCGGTAGACCAGCACCGGCCGCCGCTCCTTTCCTCCTCTGCCTCGGACTCAAGCACCGCCGGCCGACCCGACCCCTAGCCCTCGCCGCCTCTCGTTCTCACCACAGCGCCGCCGAATCATCGGCGAGACCCCTGACCTCCGCCCTGGCCGCCGGAGTAGTCGAGCCCAGCTCCCGACCGGTCTCCGCCCCCTCTCCCCATCACTCCCGCTCGATCTCTCTCAGCTCACTCCCACTTCCCTCTTCTCCTTCCCCTGTCCTTTTCTTCTTCTTCATTTTTTCTTTCATCTGATTTTTTTCCTCTCTCTCTCTCTTTCTATATTTTCCTTTCTTCTCTACAGTGTTTTTCTGATTTTTTTGGTTTTGGTTTCTGACTGCTTGTCTCCTTCCTTCGTTTCGTACAGTGGAGGAAGCCTTTTCTGTTCAAATTTTTGTTTGTTTTCCTTGATTTTGTTTGTTATGTTCTCCTCGAAAGAGGAGAACACATATGCCCCTTCTGTTCAATTTTTTTTTATTTTATTTTTATTTTATTTTGTTTATTTAATTGCTTATTTAATTATTAAAAACAGCAGTGCAGCACAGGTACTATTGTTGTTGTTGTTTATTATTATTATTATCAGTGATATCCTTATTATTATTATTATTATTATTACTACTTTTGCAAACAGAACATCAGAGCCTGGCAGTCTGATGTGCTTTCTTTTTTTGTTTATTTTATTTTGTTTTAATACTTTAATTATTGTATGTTATTAAGTTATTATTAGGATTATTTTAAATATTATTAAGTGCCATTAGTATTATTATTTTTCTGTAATATATATATATATATATAGATACATTTGTTATGGTACTATTAGTACTATTATATCTATATTATTTTTACGGTTATTTCTATCGTTGTGTTTCTAATTTATTTTGCTACATTTTATTGTGACAAAATATAGTTTTGGATTTGATTGGCCTCGAAGTCCTAAATAAATTATGATATTATTTTACGATATTTTAAATAAATGCTAAATTCGACCTATAATTATGTTTGACTAAAAAATAGATTTTTGCCTTAAATGTTCTCTAAATTTTTGTGTATTTTTCTAAAAAGGTATTTTGATAGTAAAAATATATATTATAAATACTTTCTAAAATTCGTATATATATAACTATTTATTTTCTTTGATTTTCTCCTGTCCGTATCCAAGTCCTATTATTCCTATCCCTTTGCCCAATTCGAGACTACCTTATGTCCACCCTAATCAAGTTGACCCTTCTGGACCCAATGGAACCGACCGTGTCACCACCCGAGGTCTCCTTGTACAGTTGTTGCACCAAAGTTGCAGATCGTGCCACCTTGATTATCGCAGCACACCAGGCGCTCTACCAGGCAAGACACCTTGCCATTAGCTGTTTAATTATTTTTAGCTCATATTTCATGCATGTCTATTATTTTCTTTATAAACTGTGATACATGGCATAACTGTTCTTTTATATTTCCTGCTGTGTATTATTTTCTTACAAATTAAACCTAGATTTAAGGGACCACCTTGTGTGTTGCATTCATTGGCCTTGACACATTGTAAACACGAAGTTGTGTGTCGCATGTAGAACACGGAAGTGCGTGATTGGCTGGCCACCAGTACGTACAAGCCGTGCGATAGGAATAACCGCTAATAGAGGTTGCATGATAGTTTGACTTAGCGGTTATAGAGGTTACTGTTGTGGATACAACATGGTAGGCATTGGGTGGGAAGAACATCTCCTTAATGTATGGGTCATTTATGCACTGCCCTGATTGCCGGTTATCTCCAGTAGGAGGTACGGTCCTGATTGCCGGTTATCTCCAGTGGGAGGTACGGTCCTGATTTCTGATTCCTGACTGACCCGGCCCATGCGTCAAAGGTTTGTTCTTTATTGCATATTCACTATAGTACGGTTAGGTACCCTATTGTATGTGTCATGGCATGGAAAGATACGTCGCCGTGAATTAGTTTACCATCTCCTGTCCTTGTTTGGTTGGGGGGATGGTACGCTCGTTCAGTAGGTGCGTATTGGACTATGTTATAAATTCGATTGACTTATTTAGTGAGCAATATTTATTCAGTTTATATGGCATGCTATGATGTGTCTTGTTACGTCCCTCTGAGGACCTGGTTGTCTTGCCAGGTGTGTGTTATTATCTTTCGCAGGTGCTTTAGCTCTAGCCGTGATCTTCGCTGTTTCACGAGGATGATTGCATTTGGATCGTCTTCGCTTCGCTCGCCACTCATTACATTTTCTATGTACTTTTCTTTATTTTGTTGGTAGTGGATTTGTCTCCGCCCAACATATTGTATCAAGACAAATTTATTCTCATTATATGATCTTTTATTTAATTATTCTGTGTGGATGAGATTAGTTGTGGTTTTACTGCATTTTACAGCTTATGTATTTATACGAGGCTTCCATATATTGGAGTATACTTCGTATGAATACAGCTGGCATGTCTACGTTCCTAGTCCTACGTATTTTGGGACTGGGGCGTTACAATACGTGCTACAAAATCATTGGATAACAATAAAATATAAAATATTTGTAAATCAAAAAGTAAGACCTAGATACGTTGATGTATTCTGGAATCTAGGGGACTGGGTTCAGTACCTTGGATCCAGAACTAGATGATAGTTGCAAGTACACCTTAATAAATCTTAAGTCTATAAAGTATTGATCACTTTGGGTCAGCTGTAGGGGACGGTTCCCAGCTAGCGGTAGTCCGAAGACTAGTACACCGTGTCGCTTCAGGCTATTTACACCTATATGACAGAAGGACCCGTTCGGCTTATTCCCAAAATAATTTCTACTCTTCAGAACTTAGATTCATAGGAATATATGCAGTATCATCGAACATCGTGAAATCCAGAATCCCTAAAAGTAAATATCCAAGGAATGGTTTATCAAGATCAAGATAAAAAAATATTTCAATAAGAGTCATGTATCCAAAATGTCAACCAAAAAGCCAAGAAAAACATACATCATTAAAAGAGACTTTGAGGAAGAAGATAATAAAAAGAAGTACATGAATTTGTTCAAAAAAAATAGCTTGCATATGAGATAAGCACAAGTTTGAAACTACTTTTCAAAATAATATAATATAGAACTTGAACTTAACTCATATATCTCCATAAAGATATTTATACAATATAAGAAACATGTGAGCAATATATGATTGATAATGAATTATTCATGTATCATTAACAAGCATAAAAAAATATCACAAGATCAAAAACATGCATAAATAAACTTTATCAGACAAAGATGTAATTGATTCATAAGAAATTAACCAAAATAAAATATGAGAATCAATAGTGAATATATTATGCAAGCACAAGGTTAACATAAAAGTATATGTATATAATTTTCAAGTAAATAGGAGACTTGTGTTAAACATACATACTCACAAAATACTGATCAAAGTAAATATGACATGTTAAAGATAAATCGATAAGAAGTGACCATTTAAAATATTAAAGACAAAGAGTCAAAAGCATAAACCAACAACAAAAGCTTCTATGGACTACAGTGGTATGCATCTTCATAGATAAATACTAAGAGTAAAGAGCATACCTAGATAAATGTGTCACACTAATAAAAGAAAGACTATATAGTGAGAAATAATCATTTAAGCTAATCAACTAGTCATGTTAGGATTATATACTCACATAAATGATAAACAATTAAAAGATATCAATGAGAGCTAATATCAATACATCAATAAGAACATGCTAGATATTAAAAACTATTTAGGAAGCATGTTACCGAAGTGGTTCTAGTGACCACACTTATGTTGGTGCAATTGCTTGGAAGATGACCTTTGTAGCTTTGCAATCACCAACATGCTCCATGGTTCTAAGGTTCAGCATAAGTACCTCCACCTGAAATATTAGGTGAAGACTTTGGTATCCAATACTTGGATCCATATTTGTTAGCTTTGGGAACCCATTTGCACAAGTTCATATCAACAAGTTTTCTAATCTGACAATAATTAGAAACATGTCCATTCATACCACAATAATGACAGAAAGTATTAATATTAGTACTATATGCAGCAGTATGAAAACGTGCGGTGTGATATGTCTTACGTGATTGACTATAATAAAAAGCATGGTTATGTTTAACCTTAGCTTTGCATGCTTCCTTTGTAAAGATCTGTCGTGTGTGATTTTGTGATGTGTCACGTGTCTTGTATTAGACTGAGTCATAGGTTGTACTACCTGCTTTCCCAGTCTAATCTCTAACTTTTTAGAGTTAGCACAGATCTCATCATATTTAGCAGAAAGAGCATCAATTCTACATAAAGTAATAGAATACTTCTTCTTTTCTGATTCTAATTCCTCCTTAAGTTTAGCATTTTCTTGAGTGCTTTTTTCAATGCATTCAAGTGCCTCATGCAATCTAAACTCAAGTGTGAAAATCTCAGTAGAATTATCAGAAGTAGAATTGTTTCTAGCATTATTCAATAAGCAAGTCAGCTTTTCATTCTCAAGCTTATAGCAGAGAATGTCCTTTCTAGCTTGCTTATACTTATCTAATACTTTATTGTGTTCTTTCAAAAGATTACTGAAAGCATCAGATAGGTCATCATAAGAAAATTTACTCTCTACAAAAATAGAGTTATCTTGTACCTCGTTGGATAATGCCATTGAGCATATATTTGTTGCTTGACGAGGTCTCTCTTCTTCTTCAGATTTGCTTGTCTCACTTTTGCACCATATGCTCGTGGTAGCGTACTTGTGAGATGATTATCTTTCTTCTTTTGATCGTTCGTAGTGACTCTCCTTTCTAGCAGTAGTACAATCTTCTTGGATGTGGCATATCTTCTTGCGGTTGTCACATACAAGATCTTCTTCATATATAGGGTTGTGTTGAACCTTAAATCTCGATGCCATCATGCACACATTTGCATCATTATAAAGACTATCCTCCTCTCTGGAGTCGCTAGCACTACTTTCATACCTGCACTCATAAGCAGCTTCAAGAAGTTTCTAAATTTTATGAGATGTTGTGCAAGTAGTAATGAGATTGAATATATTGAAGTCTACAGCACAATAGAAAGCATGCTTTGCTTTTGCATCAAGGCTAGCTAACTTCTTCTCTTCCTCTGTGTAACTATAATAAGGCTGGTTGATTATAGAGGATGTGAGAATAGAAGTGATAGTAGGCTTTTGGTAGCCATTAACAACAATTGACCATAAGTCAAAGTCTTGAGACTTCAGGTACAAGCTCATCCGTGTTTTCCAATAACTATAGTTCATTCCATCAAATATTGGGAGTCTATTTGTGGATTGCACTTCACCTGTGAATATTGAATTCACGGCTGCCATATTTATATTCTCTAGAGTGTTATATATGAATATAACCCGCTCTGATACCAATTGTAGGACCGTTGAGCACCTCTAGAGGGGGATGAATAGAGTGTGTGCGTGTGCAGCAAAAAATAATCACCAATTAAAAATTTTAAGCAACTATATATTATGGCATATAAAAGATGGTAAATAAAATGCGGTAAAGTAAGAGTCAAGAATTCAAACTCAGTGAACACCACGATGTATATTGGTTTCCCTCTGAGAGGACTAGTCCAGTCGCGAGTACTCTTGCTCGCTGTTAATCCACTATGACACAAGCTTTAACTGAGCGCTTGCAACTCTTACAACACCGTACTTGGCAACAAGTGTACGACCGACTTCACAACACTGTGCTTGGTGACGAGCGCACGACCGACTCTAGAAGGCAATTGGAAAACTAGAACGTTTTCTGAATACAACCTCCGATACAACTCTTCAACACCAAACTCTAGATTAAACAGAAACTGTACTGGCTTGGCTAAGAGTCGTAAAGGCTTAGATATGAAAGTAAAAGCTCAGAACACTTTAGATAAAGAAGAGAAGATATAAAATTGGATTGTTGAGATGAATGGTAATCTCAACTCTATTTATAGTGTTTTTGAGGGAACCGAACTCGGGTAGAGTTCGGGCAGAGTTCGGATGCTAGGATTTTGCATACAAACGTTACATACAGATTTGGAGGCAACAAATATTTGAATTTAAACAGACCGAACTCGGGCCGAACTTGGACCGAACTCGGTCAGAGTTCTGTCAGAGTTCTGCTCGTTCAGAACAGTAAAGAATAAACCAAATTTGCATAGGTTTTGGGCCTTTTGGAATTGTGGATTTTTGGGATACGTAGGTAGGCTTATTTTTGTTTGTGGACTGAGAAAAACCTAAGCCAATACCGATCCGATCAATCTCACATTTTTCCTAGACTCAATAAAAGGAAAATTACAGAATAAATATGAAAACCAATAGCCATTTTGATGACGTCTTTTTTTTTGACTTTGAAGACGCATTTTTCCTTGACGGTAATCATCCAAAGATAAATAGATCTAAAAATCTGAATACCTTTCGGGGGCTTCGCCCCCGAACCCCTGACGGGGGGCGCTGCCCCCTCGACCCCTGTCCGCTGATCGGGCAGCGGAACCCCCGATACGAAGCCCCGGATATGTCGTTAGGCGGTTCAGAGAAATCTTCTTGTATAATGTCGTCTTTGGCCCATCAATAAGTCTCTATTGCATGTGTCCCAGTTTGACAAAACTTGATCATGCTTACAGCATGTCTACAAGTACATGTTAGACAAATAAAACAATATGATACAAGCTTATGTAGCTCAACAATATTGATATAGTGAACATTGAGGACAATGCTAACATTAGGACAATGCTAAGTTTAGGTAGCAACATGATAGTGATGACATGAATATTAGTGACGTCATTATGTTAAACTTAATTGATTATCTATATTCAAAAACATGATATAATCATTGGGCTAACAGTGGGTACGTCCAGCCTACGCCACAGTGTCGGCTGTAGAATGCTGTCCTAGGTCACAACATCTAACAATATAATTCTAAGCAGTTTATACTCCCCGAATGGAGGGTGACATAGCAGAATGTAAACTCAATCACAACTAAGGAAGAAGAAGCACGAAATGATATAGAACTCAAAGAAATATAGATGATCAGAAGAGTCTAACATAACATCACAGCAACATCCAGAAATACAAGTCTCAACTACTGAATATGAAAGAATATATACAACCCAGATCTCAAAGACAGAAATAAAGTCTAACTAAAACTAGTCTCAAGACAACATAAGTAAGATAAAGCCTAACTAAGCTAGTCTAGGCAGTAGGGGTAAAGTCATCAGCTAGAGCTGGGTCCTCCTGAGGGTCCAGCTCACAAGTGTCGTCTAGGGCTGCCCCGTAGAAGGTATCCACACAGGCCTCCTCCTCGTCCTCTAGTAATATTTTAACAGGTCCAGTCAGGACAGGATCGAGCACAATACATCCCAACAGTTCATAGCAGGTTAGAAAATATAATCATGCAGTAAAGTAAGATACATGAACTGAAGGAAATATAGTATGTAAACAGAGAGAGAACTGTAATAGAAATATCTACTATAAATCGAGAACTAACAGTGGCTAGTGAGTCAGAGTACAATATAGACATATAAATGGCATAGGATGATTCTGATGCTACACTATGGAATGATTTGATGCTATACTACTTGGATATTATTGCACATGTCTACTTCTACTCCCCCGTACCCCCAATCAATACACAAGGATCCAGCCAGGTTATGTTATAATTCATGTAACGGCCCCCGAAGAGTGGTACATAATAGTCCTATAAATAGGAGATTCTAGAAAGCCCAATAAATAGGGAGGATTCAAGGAAGACTCTGTGATCATGAGAGTACATGTCACAAGTGATTCAATGAACCATGAAGCATAGTGATATACCATGTAAGTGAAACGCACAGAACATGAAGTATCTGATGCTCCTTTAAGGGATAACATCTCAAGAAGGGATCCATATAGTACTAATCCGTGTGACCAACGTGACAGTATCAAGTAAAGTAATTTAAAGCAGGAAAATAATTCTAAATAGGATATGAAATGATCAGAGAATGTACTCGCCTGGTATCTGAGTGTCCGGATAAAATGTACTGTCCGAGGAGAGGTGTCTGGCTCCTAATCAGAATAGCACAAGTCACAACAAGTCTATAATGATAACAAGATGCAATTCAATGCATTCTAAATGAATCTAGGTCAATCTAGGCCAAAGTCAACTCTTGGTCAACTCTGGTCAACCCTAAAAGTCAAACTAGGTCTAACAAGTCTAAATTAGGTCAAACAAGTCATCCTAGGTCTAAACAAGTCTAGGTTATGTTAAACTAGGTTTAACAATCATTCTAAGTCCTAACAAGTCTATATTGGTCTAACTAGTCTACATTAGTCTATACTAGGTCACACAAGCCTACACTAGCTAGTACACACCACTTCAAGGCTGTCCAAGCCTAAATTGAGCCAACATGCATATTCATACACATATATCCACACCCTACACACATCATCCATATCATATAGTTAGGCATACATACACTATACATATACTAAGCCTACATACATATGTATATATACATTATATTACACTGCCTATACTACATATACTTTATATAGATGTATGTGCATAGAGAGGTAGAGAGTGACAACTTGTGTGTACATGTGAAATGAGAACAAAGGGTAAAGGGAAATGAGTTAGAGTAGAGTATGGCAAAGTGTGTTGTGAGTGTCTAGTGTCACATGTGTGTACTTAGAGTGATATGAGGGGGCAGTCCATTTCTGGACAGTTGGGGTGTGTGTGTGTGTACAGTGAGTGTGTGTAACAGGAAGGTGGATCATGGCAGTGTATAGAGTGTCAATGTGTGTGTATACATGAGAGGCAATGTGTGTGTAACATAGTATAGGGTGTAATGAGAGAGGGTGAAACTGGAATTAGGATTATGTGTGAATGCTTGTGTGTGTGTGAGGAGTCAATATGGTGGTGCACATGAAAACAGTGAAGTGCACACTGTCATTAGAAAAACAGTGAGTAGAAAGCCCCAAACCAGTTTTCAGATAAATACCAAAAACCAAATACAACATTCCCAGATTTCTCAGATTTCAGAACAAGAAAGACTTACTCAATAACAGTTCAAATTATACAGTTTCAGTTCAGCATATACTAACCCCAGTTTCAGTTCAGCATATACTAACCCCATTTTAAATTCAATTATCAACCAAACAACCCCAAAATTGGCATACAGCTAGAACACATGTAGGAGAATAACATTAGGGTTTTAAATCATGCTAATAACAGTATTAAATGGGTTAATTTAACTGCTAAGGTTCGAATATTAAAAACTGGAAAAACTGAATATGGACTGATATCTAAGTATCAGAAAAAGTAAATGGGATTGCATGTATAAACCCAAACTAACATGAACTATAAATGGTTGGTAAACCTAATATAGGGTGTGTTCGTGTCCAGCATACAGTTTGTGTCCCACCACAAAGTGACACAATGTGTCCAACACGAAAAGACCAAAACAGACACACACACAGAACATGCATACAGACACTGCATCGTACACGAGTGTAGGCGTGTCCAGTATGCGACACGAAATACTTCGTGTCTCGTGCACACACCCACGTGTTTGCCAGTGTCAGGCTACCCCGTATGTCCGATCTTCTTCCCAAGATCATCTCTGAGGAGCAGAGTAGCTTTGTTCACGACAAAAATATCCAAGATAATATCATATTAGCTCAAGAATTAATCACCTGTATGAAGTTTTCGGCAAGAGGGGGCAACATAGCTATCAAATTAGACATGGAGAAAGCTTACGACAGGCTGGATTGGCAATTCATGATCTGGGTATTCAGAGCTTTCGGATTTTCAAAAATCTGGGCCAACATCGTGTAGAGATCGATCAGCAACTCCTGGTTTTCTACGGTCATCAATGGTCAGGCCGACGGCTACTTCAAATCGACCTGCAGGGTTAGGCAAGGTGATCCACTGTCGTCCACCATCTTCATCATCATGATGGATGCCCTGAGCAGGAACCTTAATAGGATGACTCGCATCACCAACTTCTACCACTACCATACCGCCAGCGGCTGCCCTATTATCACTCACCTAGCTTTTGCTGACGACATCCTCATTTTCTTATCCGGGGACATCAGATCGGTAGAGGTGGTCCACAATACCCTCCAGAAATATGCTACCTGTTCGGGCCAGAAGGTCAACCTGGATAAAAGTGTCATCTACACCCACCACAAGATTACGAAGAGCACGTCGGCATCCTCTCTAATACCACCTCATTCTCTATCAAGCACCCTCCTTTTTATTACCTGGGTTGTCCCCTTGTGTACGACAAATCTAACGCCAGTATTTTCGAAGTTCTGATCAGCCGCATCAGGAAAAAGCTTGAACGATGGCACAACGCGACGCTATCTCTGGGAGGCAAAATGATCCTTATTAACCACGTTCTCACATCAATCCCTATCTACACTCTTACGGCATGCTCTCCCCCCAAGAAAGTCCTTAACTCTATTGAGAGCACCTTTAGCAACTACTTCTTGGGGCACAAAGACGGCAATGACAAACATCATTGCGCAAGTTTGGACTCCATGGCCAGGCCGACCGAGGAGGGGGCTGGGATTCACCAAACTTTCCCATATTGTTAAAGCATTTACGATAAAACTGTGGTAGAAGCTGTGCACCACTCAGAACTTATGGACCAGATTCATGAAGGCCAGATACTTCAAGAACATCCACCCATCTACGGCTATATCCAACAGCAGATCTTTCGCAGCGTGGCGTCGTATGCTCATCGGCCGTGCTCTTGCCGAACCGGTGATGCGCCTCAAGGTGGGCGACGGAGAATCTCAGGCCTTCCTGGAATGATGGGTTGGAGATACTTTACTTCCTATCCGCTCAAAAGGCCACAGGTTCTGCAAGGTCAAGAAGATGTGGGACCCCATTAGGAAGGTTTGGATCTGGAACAAAGTACGGCATTGGGCTGGTCCCGAGGCGGTCGAGCTCATCCGTCGTGAAGGATTGGCGATCGGGACTGACGCTGAAGAGCTCCGGTGGCAGGATGCCGTGTCGGGCTGCTTTTCGGTCAAATCGGCTAGAAAAGTGATCCAAGGTACGGGGGAGCCTATCCCTAGCATTGCACCGTTCTGGCAGACATGCACACCCAAGAAGTGGTCCTTCATCATTTGGACAGCCCTTCACAAGATCCTTCCCACCGACGACACCCTCTGCACTATCGGCTTCAGCCTTGCGTCCGTATGCACATGCTGCACAGATCGCTCCTCGGAGACGGTGGACCACATCTTTTGTCAGGGAGATCTCCCGGCCACGGTTTAGAGTACTCTCTTCCAACGATGCAGGATGGATACTGGGGACGGATGCTACAAAGACCTAATCACGGCATGGAGCTACCGGTCCCATGACCATCGGATCGTTGCAGCAGCTGCGATGTAGATTATTTCGAAGAACTGCAACAAGGCAAGATATGAAGGCCATCAGTTCTCCGCCGACCAACTGATTAAGGAGACCATCAGGCAGTGCAACAAGCGACGAGTCCACTCAATTACGGCCAGATGACCTTCTGGAATTCCCTCATATCCAGGGTCTAGTTGCCTTGGGTTCCCTTCTTCCCTCCTTTTGTTAGTATACGTGTATAGGCTTCGACATTTTGCGCCTTCTGGTATACTTGTATAGCTTCGGCTTTTCTTGTTTATAGAATAAAATGGGGAGTGTTTTGTGTTTATATATATATATATATATATAATAAGTGGGTCGAGTGGCGACTCCCTTGTTCGCCGCTCCCCCTCCCCTCCTCCTCTTCTTGCCGATCGGTTGGCCAGTTTGGCCGGTCGGCCTGCTGGGGCTGGCCGTGCCACCTAGCTTCTCTCCCCGCCGGCCGAGCTCCTTCGGATGGACTGCAGCCGGCGTCTTTTCCCCGTACGGCTTCCCCCTCCCCTCCACCCTCTTTGGCTCCGTCGCCATCCTCGGCGTCCTCGGCGCCGTCGGGCTAGGCGTAGGAGGCCCGGTGCTACCCCTACGGCAACCCCCCTAGTGCCCTCCGGCCATTTTCCTCCCTCCGGCGGGGCCGGGTCTAGCTTCGCCAGGACTGCCTCCCCCCGCACTGGCGCGCCCACCGCCCGTCGCCCCCCTCGCAAAGACGTCCCCCCTCGGCTGAGGCTACCATCTCGCCTCTCCTCCCCCTGCGGTGGCCTAACTCGGCCATGTCCTCCCTCAGTCCCCCGGCTGAGCCCACCCGCTCGCCTATCCTCTCCCTGCGGTGGCCTAACTCGGCTACGTCCTCCCTCAGCCCCCCGGCTGAGCCCCCCGACGGCCCTGGGCTGCCCCCACTTCGCCTTCTATATCAAAATTATACCTATGGGGCACTAATTAATGCTTGTGTTCAAGAAGGCTTAGCTTTATGCAATGATCTAAAGCTAAGAAATCAGTTAAAATCTCAAAGGCTTTCAGAGAGAAAGCAATTAGGTAAATTTTGCAGCCAATTTGCTGTAGATGACTGTAAGCCTTATGATAAGAAGGAAAAGGCTAAAAAGGAATATAGAGAAAAGGGAAATAAGCCCTATTTTAGAAGAAAAGAAAGAAAAATATCCCCAGCAATATAAAGAAGGAGAAGGAGAAGAAATCTTCTCAAAGAAGATAATCCTCTAAGGAAATAAAATGTTATAAATATGGAAAAATTGGCCATTGTGCCAATAGATGTTATACTAAGAAAAAAAATTCAAGAAATAGAGGATGAAGGATTGAAGAAGACTTTGTATAAAATATTAATAAATTCTGATGAAGAATTAGGTTCATCAGATGAATCAAGTGATAATGATTCAATTAATATGTACGGATGTGATAGTGAATGTAGTTGTGAGGAATGTTCCAATGAACATGATCTTGAATATTATAAATCAATAGTTGAAATGAATAGATTGTCAATAAATGTATTGACTGCTCAAGATAAGAGAGAGATAATAAAATCTCTATTATCTACTGGAATTAGTAGAGATGCTAGGGAAAAGCTAATAGATTTCCTTAATATTGAAGAAAAATTAAATAATAATCTCTTGAATGGGGAAGGGATTAATAAGAAAGAGGAATTTTACAGTATGGATGAAGTTCTTAGAAGATATAGAAATATGGAGGTAAAGACTATAACCATACAAGATCTCCAAAATGAGATTAAAGTATCGAAAAAAGAAATAAAAGAGTTAAAATCTCAAGATGAGATGACTCAAATAAGACTGTCCAACCTTGAGACAGTAGCAAAGAATATGATAATCCATACCACATAACAAGGAGAGAGTTCAAAAAGAAGTAATATTTCTACTCCTAGTGTGTCTTATGAAGAAAATAAACTTCAGCAGAAAGTAGAGAAAATAGATCTCTATGTTACTCAAAAATGGTACATTCAAATAGATTTACTCATTAATAATGAGTACTATATTAAGAATTTAATTGTAGTTGATAGTGGTGCAGACCTAAATTAGGTCAAAGAGGGTGTGATTCCAATCAAGTATTGCGAACGCACAACTCAGACACTGAGTGCTGCAAATAATAAAGCAATGACAGCACCATATAAAGTCACAGATGTTAATATCTGTAAGGATTCTATTGCCATACCATTACAATTTATAGTAGTAAAAGAAATAACACAGCATATTATTCTGGGAACTCCTTTCCTAGAAAAACTTATGCTAATAAAAAATATCAATACTTATGGTATTTCTGCTGTGTACAAAGGCAAAGAAGTAACCTTTGAATTCCTTAGAAATCCAATGATTAAAATACTAAATAAAATAAGAGAAATTGATTTTAAAGAAAATTAAATCAATTTTCTCCGGGAGGAAATAAGGCAAATACAAATCTCTGATCAAATAAATAAACCAGAGATTATGGATAAAATCAAACAAGTAGAAGAACAATTTAAGCTACAGACTTGTAGTAATCTTCCTAATGCTTTTTGGGATAGAAAATAACACATTGTTTCACTTCCTTATGAGGATAACATTAATGAAAAAGACATCCCTACTAAGGCAAGACCTTGTCAAATGAACCAGCAATATCTGGAAATATGCAAGAAAGAAATACAGGATTTGATAGATAAAAAGTTAATACGAAAATCCTACTCTTCGTGGAGCTATACAGCATTTTATGTTATGAATAATGCTGAGAGGGAGAGAGGTGTGCCAAGATTGGTAATTAGTTACAAACCTCTCAATAAGGTTTTAAAGTGGATAAGATATCCACTCCCAAATAAGAGGGATTTGCTCAATAGAATTGTAAGAGCAAGAATATTTTCTAAATTTGATTTAAAATCAGGATACTGACAAATTCAGATAGCCGAACAAGATAGGTACAAAACTATCTTTACTGTACCATTTGGGCATTATGAATGAAATATGATGCCTTTCGAACTAAAGAATGCTCCGTCCGAGTTTTAGAATATAATGAACGAAATATTCATTAAATATTTTGAGTTTATACTATCATATATTAATGATATACTAATATTCTCAAATTCTCTTGATGAACATTTCAAGCACTTGAATATCTTCAAGCACTTAGTCATCAAGAATGGGTTGGTGATATCAGCATCAAAAATAAAATTGTTCCAAACAGAAATAAGATTTTTGGGACATAACATAGCTAATAGGACAATAATTCTTATTGACAGAAGTATTGGATTTGCTTCTAAGTTCCCCGATGAAATAACTAATAGCAGTTACAGAGGAATTACTTGAGGCATTAAATTATGTTTCTGAATTTTATAAAAATATTGCACAGGATACAAAAAATTTGTATCAAAGACTGAAGAAGAATCCTCCTGCTTGGTCTGAAGAACATACTAAAGCAGTGAGAATAATAAAGCAAAAGGTTAAGAATTTGCCTTGCTTACATCTAGCTAATGCTGAATGGTTTAAAATAGTTGAAACAGATGCTAGTGACATTGGCTATGGTGGCATACTAAAGCAGAAAAATCCTGAGACTAATAAAGTAGTCTTAGTTAGGTTCTGCTCGGGTAAATAGAATGACACCCAGATAAATTATTCCACAATCAAGAAAGAAATTCTTTCTATTATTAAATGCATACATAAGTTCCAAGATGATCTGCTTAATCAAAAGTTTTTGCTTAGAATTGATTACAGTTCGGCAAAAACAGTCTTAGAAAAAGATGTAAAAAATTTAGCATCAAAACAAATATTTGCTAGAAGGAAAGCTGAATTAGCTATTTTTGATTTTGATATTGAATATATTAAAGGAGAAGAAAATAGTCTTCCAGATTTTCTAACTCGTGAATTTTTGCAGAATGGACAGAAGAGTTAAGGGCAAACAACCCTGGGAGCCCCCCAAATGGGAGCAACCCTGAAGCTGCAAGACGCATCGACGACAGGACCAAATTCCTGTCTGGAGAAATATTGTTGCATCAGCCAATACTGCAGAACAGAATAAGGATAAATTTTTCTACCGAGAGGCAGCTGCACTCGAAAAGGTAGAATCAATATATACTCACAAATCCACTGAGGAAGATATCATTTGTCTAGATAGACATGATATCCCATTAATCAATGAACCATGGAAGCTTAGGGAGAAATATTTCGAGCAAAATTTTTATCCAATAAAAATGAGGGCGAGAAGCCACTATGAGGGTATGCTGCTATCCACAAATTCGACAGAAATTGATCACTTTAGGCTAAATCCTAAAGATTCTTTATCAGAGATTATATATAGTAAAATTACTAAATATAGAATTTTTACTCCTCAATCATGGGGACTACACCCAAATTTAGAGAGAGCAATGTTTTCCAGAGATAAAACAACTTCGATGAAGTTTACATACTGGGATTATATTGACGCTTTCTTTTATCTATTCTATTATGAAAATGATAGAAGGAAGCACTCCTGGTTTATTAAAATATATCCGAAAATATTGGAGCAGGACATCCCTGCTTGGTTCAATAAATGGTGGTCTTGCTTTGGAGCCAATCTTGAAAATTGTCAGGACCTTTGCTGAATATGTTTGACGAATGGGTCGAGAAGGCAAAAATTTGCCAAAAACGTCAAAATTATTATGATGACGAAATGTCGATGTATTTCTTCGTCGCCAATAATATTCCACATATAATGAAGTGGTCCCTGAAATATGAAGAGGGAGAATTGGGGATCTATAGATTAAAAAGAATTTTTTTCATCAAATGGTGGAATAGAATTGATAAGAAGGAAAAAATAACTGAAATCAAAGCATCCCTTGCAGCAGAAGCTAAAGAATCAGAACGTCTGCAAGAAGGGAAAATAATAGATTTTGAAGATAATTACTTGAAAAAATTTAAGGATTCTATACTCGGGAAGAACCCTAAAATATCCCGAGAAGAATTGAAAAAACGCTGCCAGAAATATATTTATTCTCAAATGAAGAAAATATTTGGTGATACTAATATCCTAGACATTGAAGAAGATGATTCGATGAAGTCATCAGCGACGTCAGTTACATCTCAGGAGGATGAGGATGAATTTTCCTCAGGAAATAATGAAGACAATAAAGTGGTGGCACAATCGTCCACTAGCCATGCTCCACGAAGGAGGCCTAGAAGTAGCGAAAAATAAAAAGCAGAAGACAGCTGTGCAGAGCTAGAATAAAGAAGCAATGGAAAGCTACAAATATCAATAATAGTGGTGGGGCCTACAATCTTTTATCAGGCCGCGTAACAGATAAGAAGGAATCTTCTTTTATAAAAAAAAAAGATGTGAAATAAAGCAGCAAGACACGTAGGTGCTTAATTCACTACGTGTACCTTTAATGATGTGATCGAGGCGGTTCAACAAGACATATGGCCTTCAATAACCAAAAAATGTCGGTCTATTTTTGAGTGTTATTGTATTATAAATAGAGGCCTCTTGTCTCAGTTGTATTCATCTTAAGTTTTCTACTACTTCTTGTAAGAGTGTGTGTGCTTGGTGTGCTCTTGTACTACTACTTTCATATTATCAATGAAAGCTTGAAGTTTGCTATTCTCTTCTTCTTCTGGTCTTGTTTCAAGATATATATATATATATATATATATATATATATATATATATATATATATATATATATATATATATAATATTGCGATGATGAGCCTGGCCTGTACGATGCGGGGCATCCACAACGTCGGAGGACTGACGAAAAATGGCTACGATCTGAGCTGGCATGGGACAGAATGGGGTGTCACGTGCATGAAAACTCAACGGCTAGGGGCGTCGTATGGGCGGTCGAGGACCGGCACCATTCTACCACGAATATAAATGACGGTCGACCATGCGGCCCGTCGTGCGGCGCCCAATGGGCATCAGGAAGACGTCGTAAGGGCGTCGTACGCATAGAACGGGTGGCTGGGCGGCATCGACTATCATAGGCGTCATGAAGACGTCGGGGCGCCTTCGGCGTCGTGGGCGAAGCGAGGCGTTGAGTTACCGGCGTCGAAAGACGTCGACCGTCCCGTGAGGCTCGGGAGCGCACGGAGTGCGCGAGGCGTACATGTAGGGCGATGATGAAAAAGCCAGTACGGACAAGATCCACATGAAGAGTCCGAAGCCACATGACGACCGGCTAAAAATTGTGTGCAGGAAGACACGATTTAACTGAGCCCGCACGTGCTGGTTTAAAAAGTATATATATATATATATATATATATATATATATATATATATATATATATATATATATATATATATATATATATATATATATATATATATAATTTTAATTATTAGTATTAATATTGCTATTATTATCATTAGTTATTATTTATACTTATTATATTTTTTATTATAGTTATTGATTTAAATAAATATATTATTATACTATTTCTATCTTATTGAAAAATATAGTTTTTAACCTAAAATTACATTTTGACAAAAATTGAGTTTTATCTCTAAGAGATTTTTCTAAAATTTTCAAGGATTTAGATAAAAGTATTTTTGATTAATAAAATATATTTTTTAATATTAAATAATTTATGAAAATAGTTAAATGTATTTATTGATGCAAATTTTCTTTGATTATCATCTTCACCATGTCTACTTACGTTTTTATTTCTTTGCGAACTTGGAATTCTACATATCGACCCTGGCTACTTGGACTATTCTTGATATTGTTATATCAACACACTACTACCAGACAAGTATACCGTGCCATGATTTTGATTTTGTACATTTATTTCAGCACGTTGTATTTGTTTTATTTATTAATAATAATTTTAAAAAAAATTAAAACTCACGTCTGAGTCACACTTGGGTGCAATGACTGTATTAGTCATGTTTTCATTACTTTTTATATAAGTTAGCATAGAATTAAGGGTCTATCCTATGTTTGTGATGCATTCATTGGTCTTGACACATGTGTGCCACGAGTTGCATATAGATTTCAGACTTGCGCATCGACTTATCATCGGTGCGTACAGGCCGTACGATAGGTTATAGCTGCTAATAGATATGTATTATTAGAAGATTTGACAGTTATTAGGGATAAAATTGTGTTGTGGAGACAGAACATATTTGTGCGTTGTGGAGATGACACATGTATACTATCATGGGTAGGGAGGAGACATCTATTAGGTGTAGGGGCTACTATTTATTTTTATGTACTTGTCGGCCGATAGTGACTCGGATGTGCGATACTTACTGCGACCTTTACCTTTTACTTATTTTTGTTATTGTTTGGAGAGCCCCTAAGTGAAAAGTTATCTTCAGAAGTACATATTTCACACAAACGGTTAGGAAGCCATTGTTGTGTTGTATTTAAAATTTCAGTTTTATGGCATATTATTATGTATCTTGTTAAGTCCCTCTGAGGACCTATTGATCTCTCCAGGTATAGATGATCAAGACATTCTGCAGAAGTAACAGGCTAAGACTGGATTCTTCTTTCCGACGACCTTTGTTTTCTTTCAGTTGATGGATTCATTTGGTGCTCTATTTGTTACTTTATTTAGTAGTGGATTTGTCTCCACCTAGATATTGCTTTCTTTAACATTCATTTATTGATTCATCTAATTTATTTGATTAAGTTTTCTTTACTATATGTTGATGAGATATAGTGAGTCATGACAATGATTTATCTTTTTTGAGATATAATTATATTTATAGCTTACGTATATATACGTAGTATCTATACATTGGAGTAGCCTACGTATATATACGGTCAGTATGTTACGTACTCCTAGTCTTATGTATATTGGGACTGGTGCGTTACATCAAGCAAAGTCCCAAATACTTGGACAGTGAGTATATCAAGTCATGACTCAAAGAATGTACTGTGACACAGATGATAAGTCCCAAGAATTAGGTAGTGAGTATAATGAGCTATGACTCGAAGGATATATGGTATCAAAGAGGCGAGAAATGATTAAGTATTCACATTCTATTAACCGGTGCTATTGTAGAATGTTGATTATTCTAAGATCCTGGATTAGGAAGATGGTATTGCGAGCTACATACGTCTTAAGGCTGTAAACCCCCAAATATGTGGCAAGATAAATGAGGGTTGTTGCATATTTATTTAGTTTCCATTATCATGCATTATATGTTTTTATAGCTATGTTGCATATACTTGTACGGTCATAGACAACTTGTGCACAATGTTTGGTTTCCATGAACATTACTCCGGGGCCACGGACCCGTTCGTCCTAGAGGGAAGTAGGGTGCTGAAGTAGAGCACCAGAAGATGTGGGAGTTTCAGTAAGGCTCTCTACCTACGCTGTAAAGGATACCAAAATTCTATTTGAGTCGAAGATAGCGTGTAGTTAGTGACATGTATATAGACAGGTCGCATGCTAATGATGTCTTATGCAGGCAGAGTAAGTTATTACTCATGTACAGGAAAGGATAATCGATGGTTAGTAAGTATTACCTGAATGATGATAATTACGATATTGTTTCCTAATAATATCTTATGCAGGCAGAGTAAGTATTACTCAAATATAGGAAAGGCTAAACGACCGTCGGTAAGATTTACCAAGGGATGATAATATATATGCTTTACATTCTGGTGATTATGAATAATACGCATGCTTTACTTTCTATCGGATATGAACTGTAAATTGACCATGGACAACAAGAAATAGCACTTATCATAATGTTCCTATCACACGATTACTTAGTATTTGTCTTCTTAAGTGAATTGGACAAGCACCGCTCACCAGTACACGATAATATACTGTAACACACCAGAACCAGAATACTTGAGAGCGGAAGCATACATAGCCAACTACGTATATTGAAATGGAATCCAGCTCGCTATACGGTCACGGCTGTCTAGATACATGAGGGTTTAACTACAAGCCATCAGTCTCTTATGGTCATAAACAAGCCTATTTTCTCAATCTCATGCAAGGAATAGCAATTACAAGATGCTAGAGCATCAAATATACAATAGTAAGGCGTCCCAAACATCACATATTTGGATGATCATGAAGCTAGTCATACAAAATATGAAAACTAGCAAGAGTTTTAGTCATACATGATCAACCCTAGGATTCGTCAATCATGTTACAGCCCGTAGGCAAACAATAAGTAAAGTGCAATATGAGCTAACACGTGCTCATCGGCTAAACGCCTCAAAAGAATATTTGTACAATAAAGTGGAAGAACAAAAGGAAAACTCACTCGTTGCCTTGGTTACGCCTGGTGGTTACCATTTGGCTGGAAGGTATGGAGATCCTCTGGAGCTGCTCCGGTATCTGGCCACGCAAAACCAGCTGGGTCAGATCCCAGAAAGAGCAAGTGCCACAAAGGAGGCTTCACTTAAGAACTAAAACCAGCAATTAGCACAAAACATAATAACATATTAAAACTGGAGATATAAAAAATTTCATGAGGATATACGATGCGATAACCATGGGACTATTCAGATATCCAGGTTACAGCCATTAAGCCATACAAGGACCGGGGTTGAAACCCTCCATCTGAACGAAACTTGGTTTTCCATCATTTATCGATAAAATAAAGTATAAGCAATCAGGTCATGATACAATCTTGTACAGGATCAGGACAAGACTAGACTGAGTTAGACTCTATCCAATCAATCATGGCCAAGCAATGAATACGGCTTGATACTTTAACTAACTAAGGTTATCACATGCCTAGTTACAAGCAAGATGCAATAAGATTATTCCAACAGCCACAAGCCCTGCAGACCATCCAGGTTATCCAGGTCGAATATCCGTTCATGAAGGGTGCAACACATGACAGTGTACTAGAAATGTGCCCTACTCGTCGGCAGGCTACAAGTCCACTTGTGCGCCCAGATAACGGGATTGCCTGTAGCTGGAAAATCTTTTTATGACTACTGGGTTATTCTAGTTATTAGCCTTAGTAAATTTTAGTAGGTATCCCTGACCGTGGTACTCAGGGGTCCCTGCCCTAGACATGATGCGAGACAGTATTAGTTCATTTGCACAAACACAATCATCACGGTGTCCAAGCCATTCATTCTTGTCAAGTCATGCTTTCAATAGTTCCCATTAGGCTTGCTTGTCATGTCTTGTCAAGTCATGTCATGTCATGTCAATTCACTTGTTATACCGTACCATGTACAATTATCAGTCCAGTCATGTCAATCAATTCGTGATTATCAAGTTCATGACAAAAGGCGTAAGAATATAAAAGGGCAACAGGGTACGCCAAAGGGACTCAAAGTCTCTACGCGAGCAAGAGTACTCCAGGCCAAATAGACCCCAAGCGTAAAATAGCTCTACGCGGGCAAGACCTAAGGATATGCAGCTCTACGCGAGCAAGAGTACGCTAGGCCAAATAGACCCCAAGCGTAAAATAGCTCTACGCGGGTAAGACCTAAGGATAGGCAGCTCTACGCGAGCAAGAGTACGCTTGGCCAAATAGACCCCAAGCGTAAAACAGCTCTACGCGGGCAAGACCTAAGGATAGGCAGCTCTACGCGAGAAAGAGAACAGGTGGGTGGGATTCTACGCGAGCAAGCACTTTATGCTAGCAAAGTCGCATGCGGGCGAGACTCTACGCTAGTAAACGCTCTACGCGAGCGGAGCTCTACGCGGGCAAACGCTCTACGCAAGCGGAGTAGCCCCTGCGTAGAGTTCGATTGAACTCGGCGTTGAAGCGATTACGCTGGCACACAAATGCATGTGCGTAAAAGGTTAATTAATATGCGGGCACGTAAAACGTGTGCATAAAAACTAAATACTACGCTAGCACGTAAGAACGTGTGCGTAAAAACTGAATACTATGCTAGCACGTAAGAATGTGTGCGTAAAACTGCATACTACGCTAGCACGTAAGAACGTGTGCGTAAAACTGCATCTACTCCCCAAGGCCGGTACAAGCAGGCGTAAAAGCTCAAGAAAGCCACATCTCGGTCGAGTCTCGGTGAAATCTAGCCGTTCAAGAGCCAAACTTGCGTAACATCAGAATGCCTTCTATATAGAACTCTTAGTTTTCAAAAACGAGCCAGTTTAGTAGATCAAAACTATGAAAATGAAAGAATGCTAAAACCTAGATCTACAAAAATCTATGCATCAAAATAAAAAAAGCCAAGTTCTAAAGTAGTTTAAAATCAGGCAAGGAAGCTAAATAATCCATAAAAGCATGGTGTTCTCTTGTGATAGCAAGTTGCACTTGCCTACGTTGGTGTGGGTGGAGAAGAAGATGAGGAAGAAGAAAAGAAGAGGAGTAAATGAGTAATGAATGAAGAGAGAGAATGGTGGTTGGGTTAATAAATGAGGGATGGTGGTAGGTAGGGGTTTACATATCAACCCAAACCGAACCCGACCAAGCCGAACCCAACCAAACCCAATGCATGCCAAGGCTAGGATAAACTACATAAACCAGAAAATGCTAACCCATGCCAATGCAAAACCCAAGACTAGCTAGTCAAGACAAGTCGAACCAGGATGAGCCCAAAATAAACCAAAGCAAGATTAAACCAGGATCAAGCTAAGCAAGACAAGTCTAATTATGGGTCGGGATTTCGTACACGTATACCAAAATACGTAATATAAACCACGGGCGTTACAACTCTACCACCTTAAAAGAATTCCGTCCTCAAAATTTAATTAAGAGGCTAGAGAGGTAAGGACAATCTATATTAATAACAAGCAAGTTGTAACTAGGCAATCAATCAAGCAATCATTCATGCAAGCAAGAAAGCTGAGGGCATGAGACATAAGGAAGACACTATACCTCACGAGTCAAACAGGTCGAGATATCGCGATCGGGTATCATCTTCACGCTTCTACGTTTACTCGCCCAAAAAGTGATGACCCCAAGCAACACGGACTAAACTAATAGTCTTGTTCTTGAGTATCTTCTCTTCGATCCAATATGGATACGAGTCTCTCCTCATACGAAAGGTTGATACCAACAACCAATTTTGAATGATCAAGGACACGACTCGGATCCGGGATATACCGTCATAATTGGGATACATGGAAGACATCATGCACCTCACGCAACGACGACGGAAGAGCGAGACGATAGGACATATCTCTTACACGCTCTAGAATGTCGAATGGCCCAATATACCTAGGACTGAGCTTTTCCCGTACGCCAAATGAATGACGCCATGGGTAGGCGAGATCCTGAAGAATATATGGTCGCCGACAGAAAATTCAAGGGGACGCCGATAAGAATTGGCCCAATGACGTTGGCGATCTTGTGCAACTCGAAGATGATCTCTGACTTGTCTAACCACCTCAATAGTCCGGGTTACCATCTCGGGACCAAGCATTTGCCTCTCACCGATATCATCCCAAGCTAAAGGAGATTTGTAATTCCTACCATACAGTACCTCGAACGGTGCCATCTGGATACTGGCTTGAAAACTGTTATTGTACGAGAACTCCACCAGGTGCAGGTGATCCTTCCACGAACCACTGAAGTCGAGTGTACAAGATCTCAACATATCTTCCAAGGTTCGTATGGTACGCTCTGACTGACCATCTGTCTGCGAATGATAAGCTGAACTGAACTGGAGGTGAGTTCCCAAACTCTCTTGCAGACTGTACCAAAAATGCGACATAAATCTTGAATCTCTGTCCGAGGTGATACTGACTGGAACACCATAAAATCTGACGATCTGTTTGAAGTACAACTCTGCTAGCTGAGCCGTCGACTGACCAACCCTAAATGGAAGAAAGTGAGCACCTTCGTGAGCCTGTCGACTATAACCCAAATAGCATCTCTACCGGTCGGGGACCTAGGTAATCCAGTCACGAAATCCATGGTGATATGCTCCCACTTCTATTCTGGAATCGGCAAGGGCTGAAGAAGTCCAGCTGGCCTCTGATGTTCAGCTTTAACTTGTTGGCAAACCAAATACCGAGAGATAAACTGGACTATCTCCCTCTTCATGCCATTCCATCAAAAGTGCTGACGGATATTACGGTACATCTTCGTGCCACCGGGATGAATCGAATACTGAGAACTGTGGGCTTCTGCCATGACTTCATGTCTGATATCTCCACTAGGTACACAAAAATGCCTCTTATGCAGAAGTGTACCATCCTCATGGACACATAACTCTGGTCTTCGTCCTGTCTCACACTCTGCTCTGAGTCGCTGAAGCTTGGAATCTGTTGACTGAGCTAACCTGATCCTATCAACTATACTAGACTGAACTTGCATGCTGGCCATCAATGTCACACTGGTAGGAAGGACAACTTCTATACCCATCTTCTGAAGATCTGCCAATAACTCTGGCTGCGCTATGAGGAAATAAACTCCGGCTCTCCTGCTCAATGCATCTGCTACTACATTGGCCTTCCCAGGACGATACTGCAGGTTGATGTCATAATCCACAAGTAGCTCTAGCCATCTCCTCTGTCGCATGTTGAGATCCTTCTGGGTGAACACATACTTCAGGCTCTTATGGTCGGTGAAAATCTCTACCCTATCTCCGTACAAGTAGTGTCTCCAAAGCTTAAGTACAAATACTACTGCTGCCAACTACAAGTCATGGGTCAGATAATTTCTCTCATGATCACGAAGTTGACGTGATGCATAAGCTATTACCTTCCCATGCTGCATCAAAATACATCCTAAACCTCTGCCTGAAACATCACAATATACTAAAAATCCTCCGGTCCCATCTGGAAGCGTGAGAATGGGTGCCATCATCAAGCCTCGCTTTAACTTCTCAAAAGATTCCTGACACTCTGCCGTCCAAACAAACTGTACATCCTTGCGGGTCAACTGGGTCATAGGTGCTGAAATCCGAGCAAAGTCCAAAATACATCGCCGGTAGTAGCCGGCCAAGCCAAGAAAGCTGTGAACTTCTCCCACTGTGCTGGGTACTGGCCATGTCTCAATAGCTACTATCTTCTGGGGATCCACTTCTACCCCACCTCTGGTAATAATATGACCCAAGTACGAAATGCGATCGAGCCAGAACTCGTATTTACTAAACTTGGCATATAACCGGTGCTCTCGGAGAATCTGAAGGACAACTCTGAGATGTTGCTCATGCTCCGCTTCACTCTTGCTATAGACCAGGATGTCATCTATAAACACAATCACGAACTGATCCAAGTATGACATAAAAATACGATTCATGAGGTCCATAAATACAGCCGGCGCATTGGTTGCTCCAAATGGCATAACAAGGAACTCCTAATGCCCATATCTAGATCTAAAAGCTGTCTTCGGGGTGTCCTACTCTCTGACTCTGATCTGATGGTATCCTGATTACAAGTCGATCTTCGAAAATACTGCCATCCCATTGAGTTGATCAAACAAGTCATCTATCTTCGGGAGAGGGTATCTATTCTTGATTGTCACTGAGTTCAAGGTACGATAATCTATACAAAATCTGGACGTACCATCCTTCTTTTTCACAAGAAGCATCAGGGCTCCCCAAGGCGATCCACTTGCACGAATGAATTCCTTGGTTCTGAGTTCTTCAATCATCTTGTATAATATCTCTAACTCTGACGGCGCCATCCTGTACACTCTCTCCGATACTGGGGCTGTCCCTGGGATCAAGTCGATAGTAAACTCGATCTCTCGCTCTAGAGGCATTCCTGGAAGCACCTCTGGAAAAACATCTGGAAACTCCTCGACTATCTGGGGTAACTGTACTGCTGCTACTGCCATCCGCAATACTGGAGGAGAAGGTTCAACTTTTCCTCGGGAAAAGAAAAACTCTGGCTCGTCTGGAATGCTAAAAATAACCCTGCCAACATAGCAGTCTATCCTAGCATACTGGTTCCTTAACCAATCCATCCCTAAGACCATATCATAATTGGCCATCAGGAACTCTATCAATCTAGCAGGGAACTCTCTACCGCTAACCACGATCCAACACGAGAAAAATACTCTATCTACTCCCACAAGACCGTTACCAGTAAATATATTGAGCCTTACTGATAATGACTCGAGCTCCAGTCATATCCGTGTCGCGAATCGTGCAGACATAAATGAATGCGATGCACCATAATCAAATAATGATGATTCTGGAGAGGAGTTGACGAGAATAGTACCTGCCACTACCTCACCTGGTGCCAATCCTTCTTCTACGTTCATCGCCATCACCTGACCATGTCCTCTGGGTGTGGGTCCCCTCTGCTGAAAATCTCTCTGTCTGCTCTGAATTAGGGCTTGGGTTTGGGCATACTGCTGGGGGTTTTGTTGCTGAAAGGCTTGGGACTGAGGCGGCAAGGGCCTCGGAAACTGTTGCTGCTGCTGGACTAGTGCTGGTCCTCTCACCGAAGGACTAATAAAGTTGGACGATGACGAACTACCCCTATTTGGGTAGGATCGTATCTTGTGATTCGCTGCCCCACAAGCTAAGCACAATCCCTGCATCCTGAGACATTCTGTCACCACATGTCCTGGCTTTCCACAATGAGTGTAACCCATTGCGGAAGACTGCTTCTGCTTCTGCTTCTGCTTCTGCTGCTGGGGAAATGTCGGGGTCAAATGTTGAATCGACGTCACTGAGGCCGCCCGCCTCGGAGTTCCAATTGTCAAAGTTGTAGCTGCCGGGACTGGTGCTGAAGACTGATTCATGTGGCCATGAGATCGCTTCCGACCTCCGGTCCTGTCCACGATCCTCTGGGAGGTATACTCGTGCCTCCTGGCTGCTCTCAATACCGCATCAAAAGTCTGATGCTCAAACTGCTCCACTGCCAATAAAATCTCTAGATAGAGCCCCTGCTGGAATCGCTGGGCTCTGTCAAACTCGATCGCTACCAAGGTGGGAGCAAACCGACTAAGTCTCGAAAACTCGGCCACATATCCGTCGACCGTCCTGCCCATCTGCTTTAGATTGGTGAACCTCGTCTGTAGATCGTACCGAGCTACAGCATCGAAGTACTTGGTATGGAATCTCTCTCAGAATACTGTCCATGTAATAGGTGCCACTAATCCATCGGCTTGTGCCGTCCACCAGCTGCGGACAAGATCCAATAATTGTAGGCGTACTACCGCCACCTTCTCATTCTCGGGCGTCTTCGCCGCTTCTAGAATCACTTTTGTATCCTGTAGCCAAGCATCTGCGGCAATAGCATCTTCGCTACCATCGAAGAAGGAAGGGTTCAAGCGCTTGAAGCTGTTGGCTGCCTGGTTCCCTTGATGACCGCCTTTGTTCGAAGCATCTTGTACTGCCTGGTGCAGGGCGTCGCCCCGACGATCTTGAGATGCTAGTAATGCCCTGATGAGACCCACTAAGGTGCCATCATCAGGCTCTGCAGGCTGGACTGGCTGAACTGGTGGCTCTTGACCCTCAGTAGGCATGACTCTGGAGGCTACTCCTGAATGCTGGGCTTGATCTCCAGGTTGCTGCTGGCCCACGGGAGGTACTCCGCCTTGTCGATCGGTAGGACCAGGAACAATTCCGCTGAAGAAAATGACACAGGAAACAATAAGGAAGGACCGGGACAGATCAAAAATACAAGCATGTGATTAGGTAAAGAATTCAGAGATTCAGAGGATACGAGCAGAGATCAAGGGTGAGTGCTGATTGAGACATCTATTCGGTAAACCCTCACATATCTTGATTTAGAAGACCTGCATGGGCCGCCACTTAAACCATGTAACGCCCCAGAACTAGAATACTGGAGAGCGGAGGCATACATAGCCAGCTACGTATATTGAAATGGAATCCACCTCGCTATACGGTCACGGCTGTCTAGATACATAGGGTTTAACTACAAGCCATCAGTCTCTTATGGTCATGAACAAGCCTATTGTCTCAATCTCATGCAATGAATAGCAATTACAAGATGTTAGAGCATCAAATATACAATAGTAAGGCATCCCATACATCACATATTTGGATGATCATGAAGCTAGTCGTACAAAATATGAAGACTAGCAAGAGTTTTAGTCATACATGATCAACCCTAGGATTCGTCAATCATGTTACAGCCCATAGGCAGACAATAAGTAAAGTGTAATACGAGCTAACACGTGCTCGCCGGCTAAACGCCTCAAAAGAATATTTTTACAATAAAGTGGGAGAACAAAAGAAAAACCTACTCGTTGCCTTGGTTACGCCTGGTGGTCACCATTTGACTGGAAGGTAGGGAGATCCTCTGGAGCTGCTCCGATATCTAGCCACGCAAAACCAGCTGGGTCAGATCCCAGAAAGAGCAAGTGCCACAAAGGAAGATTCACTTAAGAACTAAAACCAGCAATTAGCACAAAACATAATAACATATTAAAACTGGAGATATAAAAAAATTCATGAGGATATACGATGCCATAACTATAGGACTATTCAGATAGCCAGGTTACAACCCTTAAACCATACAAGGACCGGGGTTGTAACCCTTCATCTGAACGGAACTTGGTTTTCCACCATTTATCGATAAAATAAAGCACAAGCAATCAGGTCATGATACAATCTTGTACAGGATCAGGACAAGACTAGACTGAGTTAGACTCCATCCAATCAATCACGGCCAAGCAATGAATACGGCTTGATACTTTAACTAACTAGGGTTATCACAGGCCTAGTTACTAGCAAGATACAATAAGATTATTCCAACAGCCACAAGCCCTGTAGACCATCCAGGTTATCTAGGTCGAATATCCGTTCATGAAGGGTGCAACACATGACAGTGTGCTGGAAATGTGCCCTACTCGTCGGCAGGCTACAAGTCTACTTGCGCGTCCAGATAACGGGATTGCCTGTAGCTGGAAAATCTTTTCATGACTACTGGGTTATTCTAGTTATTAGCCTTAGTAAATTTCAGTAGGTACCCCTGACCGTGGTACTCAGGGGTCCCTGCCCTAGACATGATGCGAAACAGTATTAGTTCATTTGCACAAACACAATCGTCCACGGAGTCCAGGCCATTCATTCTTGTCTTGTCATGCTAGCCGTCGCAACAGCATTCAATAGTTCCCATCAGGCTTGCTTGTCATGTCTTGTCAAGTCATGTCATGTCATGTAAATTCACTTGTTATACCATGCCATGTGCAATTATCAGTCCAGTCATGTCAATCAATTCGTTATTATCAAGTTCATGACAAAAGGCATAAGAATATAAAAGGGCAACAGGGTACGCCATGGGGACTCAAAGTCTCTACGCGAACAAGAGAACGCCAGGCCAAATAGACCCCAAGCGTAAAACAGCTCTACGCGGGCAAGACCTAAGGATAGGCAGCTCTACGCGAGCAAGAGTATGCTAGGCCAAATAGACCCCAAGCGTAAAACAGCTCTACGCGGGCAAGACCTAAGGATAGGCAGCTCTACGCGAGCAAGAGTACGCTAGGCCAAATAGACCCCAAGCGTAAAACAGCTCTACGCGAGCAAGACCTAAGGATAGGCAGCTCTACGCGAGCAAGAGAGCAGGCGGGTGGGATTCTATGCGAGCAAGCGCTTTACGCTAGCAAAGCCGCATGCGGTCGAGACTCTACGCGAGTAAACGCTCTACGCGGGCAAACGCTCTACGCGAGCGGAGTAGCCCCTGCGTAGAGTTTGAATGAACTCGGCGTAGAAGCAATTACGCTGGCATGCAAATGCGTGTGCGTAAAAGGGTAATTAATACGCGGGCACGTAAAACGTGTGCGTAAAAACTAAATACTACGCTAACACGTAAGAACGTGTGCGTAAAAACTAAATACTATGCTAGCACGTAAGAACGTGTGCGTAAAACTGCATACTATGCTAGCACGTAAGAACGTGTGCGTAAAACTGCATCTACTCCCCAAGGCCGGTACAAGCAGGCGTAAAAGCTCAAGAAAGTCTCATCTCGGTCGAGTCTCGGTGAAGTCTAGCCGTTCAAGAGCCAAACTTGCGTAACATCAGAATGCCTTCTACATAGAACTCTTAGTTTTCGAAAATGAGCCAGTTTAGTAGATCAAAACCATGAAAATGAAAGAATGCTAAAACCTAGATCTACAAAAATCCATGCATCAAAATGAGAAAAGCCAAGTTCTAAAGTAGTTTAAAATCAGGCAAGGAAGCTAAATGATCCATAAAAGCATGGTGTTCTCTTGTGATAGCAAGCTGCACTTGCCTACGGTGGTGTGGGTGGAGAAGGAGATGAGGAAGAAGAAGAGAAGAGGAGTAAATGAGTAATGAATGCAGAGAGAGAATGGTGGTTGGGTTAATAAATGAGAGATGGTGGTAGGTAGGGATTTACATATCAACCCAAACCGAGCCCAACCAAGCCGAACCCAACCAAACCCAATGCATGCCAAGGCCAGGATAAACCACATGAACCAGGAAATGCGAACTAACCCATGCTAATGCAAAATCCAAGACTAGCTAGTCAAGACAAGTCGAACCAGGATGAGCCCAAAATAAACCAAGACAAGATTAAACTAGGATCAAGCTAAGCAAGACAAGTCTAATTACGGATCGAGATTCCGTACACGTATACCAAAATACGTAATACGAACCACGGGCGTTACATGTATTGACCCACATTTGTGGACATCTTTACAGGCATTCGTGTATGGGAGAATCGTTTGATCAATACTATGGCATCGATGAATCAGATGGGTGTGCAGAAGCTGTTCTAACAAGATGATGTCTTCTGTTATAAAGGTCATAATGTATGAAACGTTGTAAATTCAGTTGTACCTGTGAGATTGTAAGCTAAGTCGGGATGTTCATTGTAAGCTTAGATGACAAGTATTTTAGTTGGCTATCAAGAGCCCCTTTTGTAATCTTTTGTAAGCTTTGTATTTCGCTGAAAGCCTTGTACTTCATTTCAATTATCAATAAAGAGAACATATTTCTATATATCTTATTGTGACTTCAAGTTATCTGCTTAGTTTCGCTGCAATGTCGTTGCTTCCTGAGAAATATCATGAACTGCAATGGTTTTTCCTTGTACAAGCACAAGTTAGACTTGTTCGACATCACACCAAGTGGCTAGGAAGTCTGTCAAATATTATTTGTTAAAAAGAATTATATAAAAGATATGTTTATCATGATATATTTAGTAAAAATATAACTAGAAATTTGTTTAAAATGATATGATTAGTAAAGATATAACTAACCACACATTCGTCGTAATATTAATCTTATTTTGACATATTTTTCGCAGCATGACAAAATAAAATTTTAAACAGTAGTTTGTATGCATGTGACTGTCAAAATTTTGGCAGTCCTAACAATAGATAGAATTGCCAAAATTTTGATTAGCAAGCTCCCATATTTGACACTCGTGACTATTGTTAAGATTGTCAAAATTTTGACAGTTCTACCTATATTTGGACTACCAAAAATCTCTACATTATGACTAACAAAATTTTGATAGTCCTAATTATTGTCATGACGACCAATATGTTGGCAGTCCTACGTGCATGTGTTGATTTCTGTCATTTCAGAACCCCTATAATAAGCTTTAAACTTCATTTAATGGGTCCTAAAGCCTCATTTTGTAATATCTACTATAAGATTAGGGGTGGAGGAAGAAAATGAAATTGGTGTTGTGTTTAAGAAGGAGAGTGACCTTGCCCCCTATCACCTCCTATCAATAGACCCCTAACAAAAAAATGACAAGTGTGTTATCCAATATCGTGTGGCCCCTAACATCGATGTGGAGTTTGCTCCCTTTGCCATAATGATAAGGTGACCTCGTGAAGATGTATGCATGAGAGTCCTGATTTGCCACCACTGACCAGGAAGAAAAGGGGAGAAGAGTACCACTGAAGAAAACTGGTGTAACCAAGAAAATTGATCATGACCTGAAATTAATTTGCATCCCACATCGATGTGGAGTTTGCTCAGTTTAACAACAAATTTATCACACTAACTGTATAGATAGTAATCCCATGACAAGACCAACAATATTCACAAGAAGATGAAACTGCAACGAACACCACACCCTGCAACGAACACTACACCATAGTTCAATATCAACAAACATAACGAAAAATAGAGTGCCACTTTGAGAACAAAATCTAAATGATAAATTCAAAGTTTACAATATGTCAAAGGTGTTCTGTAATGCATGGCATATGCGCAGGTGCAGAATATGTTTCCATCCCAGTACTTAAATCACGGCCATACGTTGTAATTACATGGCATAGACTAAAACGTTATAGCCAAATGTTGTGTGTGATCATGTCGAGGTTTTTAGGTTTTTAATTGTTTTCATTGGGCACAAAACCTATAGCTGTTTCTGAATGACAACTGAATTAGCCAAGCCTGCTTGTTCAATAGTCATGGTTGCATCAGCAAGCTGCTTGGGTGGAAAGCCAACAGTCTGCAACTGGTAGTTCCTTGCTGCTCCGGGCCTTGATGAATCAATGAATGCCCGGATATCACCAACAGTATGCTGATAATTGAAGCGTGCAACCATTCTAGTGCCATCTGCTAACCTCAGCTGTATTGATGTTGATGGCAACGACCCATCTACAGAAAGACCAGTAGATAATGAAGCACTATGAGGCACAGTAGCAGCATTAGCAGCAGGGGCAGGGTCTTGAGAATCAGAAGAGGATCCACTGCCTAGAGTCCTCCCTACACCCTGAAATGCCATATGAGATCTCAGAGGTTCCTGCCAAATTTGAAGAAAGAGATTGAATGACACATTAGCTGAATATACAAGAATTAAGTTGCAAGTATGCAGAATAGAGATGCTCACAGGGTATTTCTCTTGTTTCTTCACGAGATTCACATGAACCGTAGACCTCCTATTGGCTGGTTCAAGTTCTTTAGGACACTCTGACTTCATAATGCTCTGGGCAAAAAAGTAAAAAATGAGAAGTAATAATGCTCAACTATGATGAAACCCTTGTATTAACACAAACAATTTTTATACAAAAAACGTTGAATAGTGAATGGACAAGCCTAGGCAATCAACTTCTAAATAGTCATTAAACGACACAAATTTGACCAAACAATGACTTCAACAACAAAAAAGCCTTTATCCAAAGTTTTGGGTTTGGTTGTTTCGAGTCCTCTTCCATTCAGCTCTGTTAAAGGTCATGTCCTCAGTAATGCTAACAAAAACCATATCCTTCTTTAAAACTTCAAACCCTATTTGTCTAGGCCAAACTCAAGTCTTAACAGCTCCATTAAGTACTATTTTATCACTTGTCCTTACAGGAGCATCTTTTGGTGTATGTTGCACGTATCCAAACCACCTAAAGATGATCCTCTCATCTTGTTCTCGATTGGCACAACCTCTAACTTCGCATTGACACAACCAAATTTCGGCTACACTTGTCATCTTGTTCTCGATTGACACAACCAAATTTCGGCTACACTAACTTTCTAGACATGGTATTCTCAAAAAACTTTCTAGACATGGTGCTTCTCAATTGTCCAACACTTTCATCCATAAAGCATGGATGGTCTTATAGCAGACTTGTAGAATTTTCCTCTCAACTTCAGAGATACCTTGCGATCCATAAAGGATGAACAAACAATGACTTGCTGATATTCACTGTTAAAATCAGAAAAAACTCGGCGCCTAGGTGGTCATGGTGGGCGCTTAGACGCCGACTAGCATGTAGAGGAAATAGTAGGCGCTAATAGACGCCTAGGCGGAATTAGGCGGTGTGCCTGCCCGACTACCGCCTAGCGACTTTTACAATTTTGCCGATATTAAACCTTTGACATTTCTGATATTGGGGAAAGCCTAGAAGAAGAAAAATAAACTAAGTTATTCTTTTTTTTTTCTTTGTTACTGCAAAATTAACCATAACAGTCACAACACACAAAGTCAAAATATACTCTGCATGATGGCACGAGAAGACAATATGGGATTAAACAATCTCAATATATTTATAAATCAGCACTCTCTAAACTTAATGGTTTAACAAAGCAAAGAGACAGGACTGGAGCAGCAACATTGCAATCAAACGCTCCAAGGAATAGGTTGACCATATTAAGTTGTTATCTGAAATCCCTCTCATTTATTATCCAAATTGGAGAAAAGTTCAGATCTTAGTTACATCAAAATCACAGGATCTCTTCTAAGAAATGGAAGGAAATAGAATGAAGAGGAAACTTAACTGCCACTTAAAGGTAAGATGTTATTTGGAGTCTTGGACCAAGGATTGGGACCCCTGTACCGGATCAGTCCTGGTTTTATCCGATCTGAACCCAGATTCGGAATTAGGCAGGTAGAGCTGGCATCCGTAACCGTAAGTAGACCCAGTTCTCAAAACGAGTAGGGTATAGGTCCACATAAATCCGGTGTCAAAACAAATAGGGTACAGATCCACACAAACGTACCTGCCCTGGTCCACATACAAAAATCAGAGACATGTTCTATGAATTACCATATCTTAGTTGTTTCTGTACAAGGTGTAGTGAAATACCATAATCCAATGACACAACCAAATTTATAGTGAAGACATTGAAGGGGACCCTGGCCTGATACAGACCCGACCTTGTAGCTTATATGGGTCCGAAACTTGGACCTGTAGGAATTAGGTTCCAGGTCAGGGACTAACATTACCCAGACTTGACACAATAGCAGCTCTGTTTACGGAACAGGCTCAGAAACAATGGGTTCTCGCTACTCCTTAACAGCCCGCTTTCTTTAATCTAATATCCAAGAAATAAAAATGCATGGTGCGAAAAAGAACAAAAATGCACAGTGAATCATATAAAAAAAGAAGAAGAAAGCAGGATAAAAGAGAAGAACCATAGTTATCTACAATGTGTTGATAATATTGAACCCATGTGACTCCCATGGAAGAAAACACTTTTCAAAACTTAAGAGCTACCATGAGAGACAGATTTTAGTTTATAGTGTTTAGCCTAACTATCGTATTTAGGCCCCTTTACAATGTGAAGACTGGAATTTAACACCAATTATGCACTACAGCAATTGATAATTGATATATGCAAGAGACGAGGACGACTATGACATCAGTGACCTGATTCAAGTACAAACAAGTCTGACATCCCTCTCACTCAACTTAATAGATATAAATAACAACATGCTGCAAAGATAAACACATTCCTAATACCACATTCGGTAGAAAGATAATAATTCACAAGCCAAGTAGAAAATAAAGTCCAAAAATATACCCTTCTACTTTGAACAAAAATTATTCATTCCAGGATAGTACCTGCAAAAACGGTGCATTCTCAGGTTCGTCGAACTTCCTTAATGGGCCATCATTTACAGTGAAACCATTTGTCCAGAAAGATATGTTGTAAACAATATCTTCAGGCTGTTGGGGAGCAGATGGCACAGTTTCACCTGAGAGCAGTCTACCCACCCCAGTAAAACTTCTCGAGCTAGAAGCAGCTTGATAGTCATAAGGTACTGCCTGCTGTCTAGCTTGATCAAAAATTGCATCCGGATCATGATTACCTCTTGAAGGATCTTGGACAAGCATTCCACTGCAAACGAAATCCATGACTAACAGACCGAGTAGTATACTGACTTCAGTCTGAACTTAAATAAATAACACAAATGACCCAGCAGTTACATAATAATACATCACATTTCTTAATTTCTGTACAAGTTTATCTGTTCGTTAAAGAAAGGAGTTATACACAAGTTCCTTTTGGTTTCTTACCTGACATCGTAACTCCGTGTCATACATTAGGTTTCAACATGCAACACACATCCACAACAGCTATTTAGAGTCAAGAGGCTCCATTTCTTAGTTATGTTGCAGCATACACTATTTCTTTTAGAATAAGGCCAGCCTTTGAGGAACTCTCCTCACCTCCCAACCACATGGTTGCCCAACTTCCCGATACATTACTATTATAGTTAATAGTAACAGTTTAATCTATTGCTAATTGGAATCTAAATACTGCATACTCCACCTAAATGTTATAAGTAATGTTTTTTAAGCTCAACGAGGAAAAGGTGCACTACCTATTTTAGTTCACTTCTGACATATAACTTACAATTTTCACATGATTGAATGATTAGATTTTGTATTCATAGAGTTCATACTACTGGCACAGCATGACCAAATGATTTCTTCTTTTTCAAACAAAACCTTAGCTTGGGTAGATTACTATTTATCATGGTTCAAAACACATCAGGTTTGGTATTGGACATTCTTGTTTAGTAATGGTATTGTCATTCTTGAAACTTTTGGATTTTTCAGATAGAACTATCAGGTATCCGCACCTTGGAATTTTTTTTCCAAAATATATAGGTGTAAACTGTACAAATATCCAAAATGCCTTTTTAAAAAGTTTTTATCTTCGGTATTATGAGCGTCATCCAGCTTAATATTATGTATAATATGTGTTTATTTATGACAATTTTGAACATGATTTTTTTAAAATTTCTAAATATACCAATAGAACAGGAAACTATCTTATCCACATTTGGGATTTTTTTTGCCTAAATGCAAAATGCTCTTCTTTATCACATTTTGATCGTTGGTAATTCTTTTTCCACTTGTGCTATTGCATATCACACATTCAACTTTAGGGCTAGCATGAAAACATGTAAATACTAAAGCTTCTATAGACAGGCAAGTAAATGATCCGGTTTTTGCAACCTAAGCCATATTTTTACTTAAAGTTTACCAATAGGACATACTAAACTAAGAGGGAATGGATATAGAACCCGACCTGCGATTTGAAGAACATAATCCCATCAAATAACACTTAGTCAAGCCCTAATGAAACATCTTGGGACTAGGGAGACGAGCACGAGAGATGTCGCAGCCATCTTGAGAGAGAGAGAGAGGGAGAATGCAGCACCAGGCGTTTGGTTCAAGTTTTGGAGGTTTGGGAATGGGTTTTGAATTCCTTACCCATGTTTGGTATGTCTAGGATTGAAAATTATGGGGGAATAGGAGGGACTTCATATTCCCATAGATGTGGGAAAGCTATTCCCAACCCCCCCCCCCCCCCTTGGGAATAGTTTTGCATTCCTAGGAATGTTGTTTGGATATTTTGTTTGGGCGCTAATACCCTCATTTTACTTTCAAAATTACATCTTCTATCCCAAACATGTGAATGGTAATAGTAGCATCATGAAATTAATGAAAGGGTATTTATGAAAATTTAAACAAATCAAGATTCCTATCCATGTGTGAACCAATCATGGGAATGGAATAATTGAATTTTTTGGGGGAATGTTGAATTCCTTTCCCATGGGAAAGGAATAGGAAATGAATTCCTAGGAATACAAAAACTCCATCCAAACGAGCCCTAAAGGATTACATAGGTCATCCTCCCTCTCCTCCTATAACTCTCGTTCTATGTTAATTAGAGTTAGATTTTTATATTTCCCCCCTCAAGGATTGGAATGGGGTTTTTACTGTTTCTTAACCAACTTGATACACTTATTCATCTCTTTCCATGCCAATTAGATGCAACTCAGCTGGAAGCCTGGAATCAGTTTTCAGTTCAGTTTTGGATTGATCCCGCTCAAGGCTCAAAACCGACAAGAAATGGCTTATACAAGTTTGTATCAGTTTAAGAATCGTGGTTTATAGCTGGCCACATTTTAATGTGAAAAGCCCTTGACAATGATAAGTCATAACCACGTTAATGTGAAAAGCCTTTGAGAATCATAACAATTACGACATCCTTTTGGTGGTCAAATTAATTGATTCTGGACTTGCTGGATGACCTAGCAAAAGACCAATTTCACTTCTTGGAGTAGTCCTACTCTGGTCTGAATTCTTCATGTTGAGGAGCAGTTCATGGTCCAATTCTGCTATTCTATCAAAGGTAGGATGGCCAATAGTGATCACTGCAACCTTAGTAACATTGTAAATGAAGTGCCACAATTCATGATAGGTAAACCAGACATACCCGGCTCTAATGTTCCAAACATCAACAAGAATGAGAATCCTCTGCCAGTTTAATAAACTAAAAAATATATAGAGATTGACCAATTCGTCTTCAATAGTACTCTTCCTATTCTTTTCTAAGCTACATGAGCATTTATATGCACAAAGGTACAATGGAATGCTAATAGAATTCCAAAAGTTAAGGTCTTAATCTAAGAAGAAGACTTCATGAACACTTTCGTAAAAAAACTATTCTATAACTTCAACCCATAAGCCCAGACATGGAGAAAAAAAATATTTATTATTATACACAGAGAACCAATGGATCAGTCTTTCAAGAAAACTTGAAATTCAACCTCAAACAACAAAAGTAGAATAGATCCTTTGTGATATGAAGAGGATGGAACCCAACTCCTACAGAATTGATTAAAGACTGTCTCAAATAAATGAATCTTTCATGTTATTATGAGAAAGCAGCACATCCTCCTATTTCCGAGTCTCACATAACTAATTTGATGATGTATCAACATGCAATGCAATTAGCTACGGGTCCATGTAAGCATGGTGACGTAATACCAATTGGGCACCCAAGGAATTTTGAATTTTCCCTAGTAAGCGGTTATGATTCAACTAAATGAATTTTGGTTTGCTACCTTCACCAGACTGAATGAAGACTGAATGATTCACGTAATGGAAGGAATAAAACCTGGCCATGGCGCAAACTATTTCCATCTTTTGAAGATTCAGGTTCCCTTGTGCATCTAGAAAACAGGGTGCAGGTGCTACGTTCTAAGAAAAATCCATCTTTCTCCCATTCACTTATTACAACTCCCTCACTTATAACTCGGTATCCTCATAAAATCTGTATCTTTCTTTATTGCTACTCGTACAAGAAAGAGTTGCAAAGGCTTCAAGGAATTGTCTACTTGCTAATTTATATCTTACTGCATCCTAGAAGTGCATTGCCATCAAACAGTTAGGAAATAAGAGAGTATTTATTTGTCTCAAAGCCACCAATTTTCTTTCTTAACATTTGACGCATTTGACTTTGACAGTTATGACAGACTTAATTTCATTAAAGTATTAAACTATATTGCATGAATATAATTAATTAAGTATTGAATATTATTAAACTATATTGCATGAACATTATAAAAATGGAAGCCTTTGCATGGAGGAGATTGTGAAACCCAAAGCTTTAGACCCACATTGGAACTGAGATGAGAGTTGGATTGGTTTATATCATAGTTTTATGGAACTTGGTACATCTTGGGTCATGGTACGGGTATGAGGACGAGATACGCTAGTTGTTTTATTTGTGGCACAAAGGGGATAGGGTGAGTTGGTTCGTCAATTTGGTTCGCGGTACACTTTAAAAATTTAATTGGGAGGATTAGTTAGTTTTTCAAATTTTACTAGATAGCCGTGTCATATACGAAAATAAAACCTTATATATAACATAAGAAAATTCAAACTCATTACTTCATTCAATAAAATGTAAAACTTGACTTTTCTTAGCAACCATCCCTAATAAAATAATACAATGGTGCCAAAAACAAAACATGTAAATAAATCATAAAATAAAATAAAATAAAATAAATGATAAATGACCTGGAACCTTCGCACAAAATAACAAAAGCATCACAAAATCTCATAAACTCATTTTCTTCATTGCATGAGCAACTTGTAAAAAAGAGTGATGTCTCATTAGCAATAGAGAAACAACAACGATATCAAACTACAAGTTAAATTTCAGAGAAATGTGTACCTATGGAACCCCAATTGAGAAGAAATCTCAAGGGGGGTTTTTTTTTTGCATTGAAAAAATATCTTGCAAAAGCAAATTTAAAGTAAAAGTTCATCGATTGATTCGGATCACCAAATTTAGCGATCTATATTCGAGTACCATAGCGATCTGGATCGAAAATGTACCGCGAACTTGAATGCTCATACCCGGAACAGGTTCGATGGGAGTTTAAGTGTACCCAGGTAACTATGGTTTATATTTGGTGGTTTGATCTTATGTGTATGTCCAGTTATGTCTATATCCTGGTCAACAATTTTGACAAATTGGACTAAATGACGATACATTGGGTTGCGGCATGATAGACGATCTTTGAAATGCAAAGCAAAGTTCAATACCTTCTATGAATTCCTCTACCACTCAATTCCGTTACCTAGTTAAGAAAAATATCAGCGCCAGACCCAATAATTTCAAGTGTCCAACCGTAGCCGAAACATTGCATGTCCATAAGAGGTGTTTGGATTGCTCATTGGACAAGATAAGTACCCTTATTTCTTGCAGTTCTATTGTTTGGATTGATAAAAGTGGTAAAGAACCATTTCTCTTCTCACAAGAAAAGTACCACTGCACACCCCCCCAGCCCTTACACACACCCCACCACCAACCTCTTTCCTGTTCTTCTCTGAGTAGCAGTTTATTTCACTTTCAACTCTCCTCGATCAAGAGGAAGCATGAACAGTTTTATTATTGCCATTATCCACAAAAGATCAAATCCTATAATTGTCAATCAAAGTGTTAAGATCGCGTCGAGCAAAATATTCAGTTCGTGCTCTTCCACGATCTTCATAGAAGTAGAAAGAAGAATTATTCAAACCCTAAAAAATAATCAAAGTCGGTCATGTAACAGTGCCGATACCGTGTCCGTGTCTGTGTCCAAACCCTTCCATTGTTCTCGACAGAGTGGATTATACGAGCAATCTTCCCCAATCTCGTTCGTTCAACACGAGAACAAACCCCAGATTTCCCGATTGAAGAGTCGATTGACCGATCCATGATCCTGCTGAAGCCCTTAATTGAAGGAAGAAAGGAACGAAGGGGGGCCTAGGGTTTGGTTGGTACCTCTTCTCGCCGCCGGTGTAGTACTCCTGTGGGTCATCGGAGTCGCTGCCGGAGTCCGGTGGCGGCGTACGGTTGAGATCCGCGAGCGTGCGGATGGTCGGACCGCCGCTGCTCGATGAAGGCTTCTTCTCCTTCTTCGAACTCATTTTTTCCGATCTCTCTCTCTCTCTCTCTCTCTCTCAATTTCTTTTCTTATTCTTTCTCCTTTTATAATTATTTTCTTTCTTTTCTTTTTTACAATTTGTTTTTCCTTTTTATCAAGTCATAAATTATGCGGGTTACTATCCATGTCAGGACCTAAATTATATGGAGCATAACTAGACCCTAACCCGACCTTCGGGTTACGGGCCAGCCCAATGGCTTTTCGGAAGTCTAATTCACACTAAGGCCTCGTTTGGTTCGCGAAATGGAAGGAAAAGAAAATCAATTCCTTGTCATTTCTTTTCCTTTGGAAAACTTTAATTTCTATTGATTTTTCTTTCCGATGTTTGGCAATACCAAAGAATTTAGAAAGAAAAGTGAATACTTCAATGTGGGAAAGTAATTCCTTCCTTGGATGGATGGAATCACTTTTCCCCATAATTTTTCTTCCATTGAAAATCACTTTCCTTTCCTCCTCAATTCTTTGGGCACCCAAACATAGAAAAGTAATCACTTTTCTTTTCCAATCGGGAGATTCCGCGAACCAAACGAGGCCTGAGACACTTTGGCAAGACGTTGGAGGAGATGTTTTTTTTATTTTTGGATTTTAGGGTTTTGATAATGTTTATTGGTTCTTTCTATGTTCACAGATTAAATAGCTGTGTATAGTTGGTTTAGAATCCAGTGAGTGGACAAATTGTATTAAATACCCTTATATTTTTACACTTATTATAAAAATTATTTCTATTTTAAAACTAATTCGACGGACTATCCATACACTTTATATTTTCAATAGAAACTTATAATACTGATCACTCTTTTATAAAATTTATAAATGAGAGATGTGATCACTGTAATTATTTTTGGAATATGAAAAGTCCATGTAACATTCATGAAATATAGGAGGAGATTTCACTGTATTTATTTCTGCAATAAATCTTGTTAAAATATTTAGTTTTTTATCGGAACGGTTTGTATTCAAACTAGAGTCGATACTTACTGATTGTAACATGGTGGTCGGTTGTTATCTCTACTTTTAAGGCACATTGGTTACAAAAATTTATCTATGCTTTTGACAAGTTTCTCATAAAATATGACGAAAAAGTTAAAAATAATAATAATTTAAATGTACCCCACTTTTACTATATTTTCTCTCTCCTTGTATTGGTTAGTACTCACATCTCCTTCTACATTATGTTCTAACTAGTCTACATGTACGTGCTTTGCACGTATTTTAATTAGAATATCATAAGGTCAGCTGTCGTATTTTTGTCTTTTCCAGGTGATTATTCATGTGTGTATGTTTTCTTTTTACAACGCCAAAAGATTCAAAATACAAAATTTGTCCATTTTAAATTTTCTATTGAGAATAATAATTTTTGGAAAATTGCGAGGATAGAATTTTTTTTACCATGGGAACGTGAAAAGTTGTATGGAAAAAAGAAAACTTGCATGCAAACTTTATTGCTTTGACTCTTAAACATAAATGACATGCAAGTTTACATAATAACATCTTGTTTATAAAATACACAAGGGTATTTAGGAATTCAAATGTTTCACCACCAAGTTTTCTATTATATAGTAGAATAGATATTCAAAAACCATATACCAAACATGATAACAATTAAAATTATTAAAAACACTTCATCAAACTCCATGTAGATTCCATTTGTCAAATTTAGGAGGTAAAATTTAACCGGGGGTGGGTTGAGCAGCAGGGGTAGGAGGGGTTCGGGTGGGGGAGGAAGAGATATTTTAGGGCTTTTGTTTTTTATTTTTTAAAATTTTTTAACGAAAAATTTTACCATGACTAATGGAGTGTACGAAGTTAAAAATATTTAATAGTTGATGCTACCAAATCGTTGAGTAAATTTTTTTACAATACTACATTAAAAAGTACAATAGTTGAGATTACCAAGTTAAAATTAACCGAAAAATTAAAAGATTTATGCTACTGCAAAATAAGAAAATAAAATGTAAGTTTTGATTTTATTTGTCGGATCATATGCGCCTAAGGCCACGTTTGGTTCACGGAATCGTGGCATTGGAAAGAAATATTTATCCATTTTCTATGTTTGGATGGAAGAAGGAAAGGGGGGAAAGGAAAATGATTCCCAAAGAGAGAAAAATAGGGGGAAAAATAGTTTCTCCTACCTACCCAAGGATTCATTAGTGACCTCATTTGGTTCGCGGGAAAAAAAGTGTTGGTGCTCTTGCTCCTTGACATGAAGAGAGCTTGCTCTCAACATGCTTTGTAAAGTTTAATCCCACATTGGAAAAGCACCATGAGTTATCTCAACATATATATGATTATGTGTTGTTGGGATATGCACATGGGGTGGTGACCCTAAGGAGGGAACCATGTGGGTGATTTTACTAAGAGGTACGGATAAGGCTCCAAGAAAAGCATTCATGCTTTTTGCTCTTGGGAAATTAATTTCCATTGGGGCTAAGGGGCTTAGCGACTCGGACTCGGACTCGGACTCGGGCTCGGGCTCGAGCTCATGGGCTCATGAGGCGTAATGTGGCATTTTGTTGGCGCACTTTGCACTTAGCATCGTTGCTAGGCGCATAGTGCGCTTAAGTTGCGCTAGTTGCGCGCCCACATTGCACGGCCCAGTTGTGCTCGAGTGCGCCAGGTGCGCAAGTTGTGCCACAGCGTGTGCAGTACGCGCAATGCGGCTGTAGGCGCGCGCGCAACTCGTTCATTGATGCATTGCGCACAGGTAGTGGATGTCCTCATTCAAACTGATCCGTAATATGCGATAACTGGTCCTGAAATAATACGGCTGTAGGCGTGCGCGCAACTCGTTCATTGGCGCATTGCGCACAGGTAGTGGCTATCCATCACGACCCGCACCCGGATATACGGGTACGAATACGTGGGCCATGCCCAGCCTACGTCGCAGTATCGGCGGTAGAGCGCTGTCAAGTATACTATACTAACTACAACATCTAAAGATCCATAACTAGAAATGTACTCATGTCACATCATGAAAACTAAGGAAGATAAGACAAAAAATAATAACAATATCACTAGAACAACTAGAATCTACAATGATCATAATACAGGAAAATAAAGAAGGAACAACAAAACTAACTAAGGATAACTACCAGACAACTCACATAGAAGAATAGTGAGATCCACCTCAGCTAGCAACATCATGAAGTCCAATACTGAGGGCACAACTACTCCTAAAATTTTGTCAACATATCCAGTCAGGATGGAACGAGTACATAAACCTCATAACAGATCTCAAGATAGGATAAAAGCCATAAGACTGTAAATAGAGCATATACAATAAAATCATGGAGTGTACATATATGTATCATGGCATGGTAAGCTGTAGAGCTAGAGCTAGAACAGGAAAGTAGAACCGATCATGGTATGCACACAAATCAGGATAAGCCATCTATCCAATGTGTGTGAGTAGCAGTTTCAACTTGTGATCGGCTTGGGCGCCTGTAAGTAACTGGCCTGGCTAGTCATAAGTGCAGTATATGACTAACACTGTTCGAAAATGCAAGATGGATTTGATTACAGGCATACGCTACTACTCTCCTACCCCCAACTGGTAGAATGGATCCAAACAGGACACGTCACTGCACGGGATTCTATGAGAAGGGAGCAAGTCTTCTCTAGAATCGGTGACCATATATTACGCAAGAGCTACAAGGGAGCTTGTACAATACATCCCAAGCTAACAAGGAGTAACATCTCTCGTCGAGATCCAGGAATACCAATCCGTGAGAACCATGTGTCAGGAATAAGTATATCTACACTAAGTACATGAATCATAACAGTTATCATAAATTGGGAAAAAGTTATCAGAGAATGTACTCGCCTGTGATCTGGTGGAATATGTCAACTGAGTCCTAGAACAGTGCCTCGAGGACCTATAGATGGAATACTGCATCAATATAAGGTTTGAAAGTAAAATCAAGTCATACTAATTCAAACTAGGTCAAGCCAAGTCAAAGCAAGTCAAACTAGGTCAATCTAAGTCAAGGGTTGACTTACAGTTGACTTTTGGTTAACTGGTCAACTCTGGTCAACCCTAGGTCAACTTTAGGTCAAACTTGACTAACGTTGACTAACAGTTGACTTTGGGTCAACTGGTCAACTCTGGTCAACCCTAGGTCAACTCTAGGTCAAACTAGTCTAACCTAGGTCAATGTTGACTCTACTTTGACGTTCAGTCAAAGCAGCCAACTATGGTCAAACAGGATTAAAGCTAGTCTCTATAAACATGTACAGGGTCAACACATTCAATTTCAGTATTTGTGAAATTACTGGAATCGATGGATCTCAAAATACCACAAAAGGAGAAAGATTATAATAATATGGTAAAAACCTACAAATGTTGTCGGATGGTGAAACAACCATTACCAACGTGTCCAGAATGGTCGAAATAGCTAGAATAGCTTGTCCATAAGTCTAATTTGGACACATGGACAAAAAGGTAATTTCGGGTCAAAATGGTGTCCGTGTCGGACCCACTTTGTACCAAAAAATGTGCCGAAATAAAAGTGCACTAAACCTAATAAATTATATGTCCACGAATTCAGAATGACGATACGAACCCAACGGTATATCCAGAATTGGATTCCGTTGACCCGATCTCAAATTGGTCCGTTGACCAGGACATTGAAATTCCGATTTGCACGGAAAAGCGAGTCGGAGCCAATGTCCTCAAAACTCAGCAAATTATATGTCAACGAGTACAGAATGACGATACGAACTCAACGATATATCCGAAATTGGATTTCGATGAGCCGACGTCAAAAAGTTCCGTTGACTGAAATACGTGCTAGTGCCCACGTCCTCCAAACTAAGCAAACTTTATATGAAAACATTCCAGATCGATGCACGAGTCTACTGGTGGTGTCAAAAATTGAATTCGGAGTCCGGGTTCAAAAATAGAATTTTACAAGTTGGAAATTATGAATTCGGACGACCAACTTTGGCGTCGAATTCAACCAATCAAACGTGCTCACAATGAAACAAAATTGGAGGGGGTAGGAAGAGGGTTATACCAGCTTCGTGTAGGAACCAGTAGCACGCCAGATGGAGCTGCAACGGTGGAGTTACGAGCTGACGAAGTCGGCTCCACAAAACTGTCCAAAAATAGTTCAAATTAAAACGTCAACTTGGTGGCCGGTTTTGATCTATCAAACGACGAAATTAACGGATGAAATTTGAGACGGATGAAGGGGTATATACCGAGATTGCGACGGAGCAAAGAGTTCGCCGATCCAACGGTCGGATTGACCAGAAAATCTGTACGAAGTCGCTACGACGGAACGTGAATTCTGGAATTTCCTGTGCGCGTCACGACGGAAACGCGTGGAAAATGCGCAAAATGCCTAGGCGGCACGTCTTGGTGGACGGTGGCCGCCACGGGGTGGTGCGCCTGGGTGCACCCAGAGGGTCGTGGGCCAGCCACGCGGTGGGGCGCGACGGTGCACGGCGGCGCGCGGCGTCCCATGCACACACGGGGATGCTGCTGTTGTGCGCTGTGCTCGCAGCTGCTGCTGCGTTAGTTGCTACTGTTGGCCGCGGGGGAGAGCTCGCCAACCTGGCCCGGTGGCACAGCCAGGGGGCACGGCGGCGGTGTACCGGCCGTGGGCACGGCGACGACTTGCCGGTGACGGTGGGGGTGGAGATGGTGTTGGTGTTCGGTGGTGGTGGTGATGTGGTAGAGCTCGGCTAGGAGAGGTGGTTCGGGGGAAGGAGGAAGGAGGCTGAGGTAAAGTCGGGAGGAGGCTGAGGAGTTCGGCCATGGTGATGGTGTTGGTGGTTTTAGGAAGAGAGAGAGAGAGAGAGAGGGGAATATGTGTGTGTGTGTGTGTGTGTGTGTGTGTGTGTGTGTGTGTGTGTGTGTGTGTGTGTGTAATTTAAAAGGGAGGAGAGAGAGAGAGTGATATTTAGAGAGAGAGAAAGTGAGATAGAGATGGGGGGTTGGCTGTACATGTACAGGAAGGGGGGTGAGTGTAGTAATAAAAGAGAGAGAGAGAGTGATGTGAGAGGATATATATATGTATATATATATATAATATGTATATATATGTGTATATATATACAAATGAGATAATTAGATATTTATACATAAAGAGAGATATTTATGGTAGAGGAAAATATCAGTGGGGTGTATGGGCAGTCATGATGGAGGGTAACATGGAGCTGGGGTTGGGTTCAGTGGAGCCGGGTTGGGCCAAAATGGACTAGGTGCAATAAATAAATTATTTTTAGGTATTTATAATCATGGGTATATAAGTAGCATATGGGGGCTCAAATAAATGGGACACAAGTGTCAGACGGGTAGTAGGCTTCATGTGGGCCATGTCCATATTTGGGGTCGGCTAGGTTGGGTTGATGTCGGGTCTCGAAATTTAATTGGAAGTCATGTCACAAATTACGGTAGATAATTAATTGGCCTAAATGGACCCGAAAGTTGTGAGAAGAAAATGAAGCACAAGATGGTGTGTCTGAGTGGGACACGAAGGTCATGGGTGAAGAGCGTCTCGAGTAGATCAGGCATGACAAGTTGGTTCTGAGAAAACGACTGGTCTGGGGCTCCTAAATTAAAAGTCACGGTAACGTGCATATGATGATCAAGGAAAAGAGTGGAAATTCAATTAATAATTAAATGGTCTAAATTGACCCGAACTTGTGCGAAGCAAAAAGAGTACAAGGGAACAAGTTCGAGTGGGACACGAAATATCAATGTGAAGATAATCTCGTCTACTACAAACTCCAAGAAGGAAGTTTGCAGAGACTGGCATCCCTGATGCTCTAGAATTCCAAGTCACGGTAAAGAGCTTTTAATGATCAAAATTAATTAAATCAAAAATTAATTATCGAGAATAAATTATTTAGAAAAATTCGAAGATAAATCCCAGAAATTCAGGGGGCTTATACTATCCTCATTCAAACTGATCCATAATATGCGATAACTGATCCTGAAATAGTGGATCTGACGTTATTTCGTGGCGCATATTGCGGATCTGAGCGGATATAGCAGTAGCTATATATTCAGGGCCTCACTTCTCTCTCGAGAGATAGAGAATTATCATTCTGAAAATTCCAGAAATAGAGAAGAGAGAGTTCCTCGAGCCACTGGAGTTCCAGCACCTTCAACAACAACTCGAGTATTTTTTTTCTGTCCTTATCGTTCCGAACAGTCCGTCTTAGAGCATTTTTCCAGGGCGTTCCAGAGTTCACTCGAACTTGCTGGTTCTTAGAAGCTAATTGTCACGACCCGCACCCGGATATACGGGTACGAATACATAGACGACGCCCAGCGTATGCCGCAGTATCGGCGGTAGAACGGTGTCTAGTACCCAATAAATATACACTACGTCTAGAAGGCCTATAATTATAATATACTCTAGTCACAACACAACAGCTAGGGATGATAAGACAAGAAAGATAACTAAAGCACAAGAATAACTAGAAACTACTAGAAGGAATCATAAGACAGAAAATAAAGAAGGAAAAACAAGACGAACTAAGGATAACTACCAGGCAACTCACATAGAAGAATAGTGAGATCCACCTCAGCTAGCAACATCATGAAGTCCACTAATGGTATAACAACTCCTAAAATATTATCAACGGTATCCTGTCAGAAAAATGAGAAAGTACAAGCACTAACAGCAGTTCCATGTGAATTGACAAATTCTATAAGAGACAGTATAATGAACTACAAGACAAAGATATATGAAGACTTGGAAACCATTCGAAAGCCGAGTTACAACCCTTAAACCAAACAAGGACCGGGGTTGTAACTCTTCTCCCGAGCAAAACTTAGTCTCCAATCAAGGTACAATATAAAGACATGTAGAGCATGTGAGTAAATGAAATCATAGCATGGTGAGAAGTACAGAAAGTAAAACTGAACTGGAATATAAGATACGACAATAAATGTAAAATGTGATTTGAATTATTAGAGCGAAATGTGATCGGCTAGGGAGTCATGGTAGGGTTATCCACTTGGCCCGACAATCACAGAAAAATCTCTGGAAAGGGTCATGCCGGCCAACCTGGATAACCCGACAAGGGGTGTCTGCTACACCCTACGTGAGGTGAGGGTGGCGCTAGCAAAATAGTGACAGGGAGGCTTTGATCACATAACCCCTAATAATTCCCTATCCCCGAATAGTAAAATGGACCTGGACATGACACGTCATGACACGGGATTCCCTAAGAGGATAGCTACTCCCTCTCAGGAATCGGTGTCTATACAAGTACATAAAACAAGGCAGGAAATGTACATATATACCAAGAAAATCCAGGAACAACATCTCATGTCATGATCCAACATATACTAGTCCGTGAACTATCGTGACTGGGAATCAAGTAAGACACTACGACTGAATCGGATATAGCAGATATCAAGACAATGAAAACTATCAGTGAATGTACTCGCCTGCGGTCCTGAGCTGTCAAATGGGGTCGATGCCCAGAGTGATGCCACAGACCTAAAGATAAGATATACATAAGCTAATTAGGGTTCAACAGTGTTAGGCTTGATTCTATAGTATAAGCTACATAATCTAGGTCAGACTCAGTCAACTAAGTCAAACTAGGTCACACTGAGTCACACTAGGTCAAACTAGGTCACAAGAAGTCAAACCAAGTCAAACTAGGTTAAACTGGGTCAATGGTTGACTTACAGTTGACTTTGGTCAACTGGTCAACTCTGGTCAACCAAGGTCAAACTAGTCTAACCTAGGTCAAATGTTGACTCTACTTCGACGTTCAGTCAAAGCAGTCAACCATGGTCAAACTGGGTCAAAGCTAGTCTCTACAAACATCTACAGGGTCAACATATTCAATTTCAGTGGTTGTGAAATCACTGGAATCGATGGTTCTTAAAATACCACAAAGGAGAAGGATTATAATAATAGGGTAAAAACCTACACATGTTGTCGGATGATAAAATAAATATCACCAACATTTTCAGAATGGTCAAATCAGTTAGGATAGCCTGTCCAAAAGTCCAATTTGGAGACAGGGGCAAAAACGATAATTTCGGACAAAAATAATGTCCGCCGTTGGACACACTTTGCACCGAAAAACGTGTCAGGATAGAAGTCTACAAAACCTAGCAAATTATATGTCCACGAATCCAGAATGATGATACGAACCCAACGGTATGTCCGAAATGGAATTCCGATGTGCCGATCTCAAAATGATACGTTGACGCGGACGCTTGGTATCCGGTTTGCACGGAAATACGTGCCAGAGCAAATGTCTTCAAAACTCAGAAAATTATATGTCAACGAGTCCAGAATGACGATACGAACTCAACGGTATATCCAGAATTGGATTCCGATGAGCCGATCTCAAAGTGACCCGTTGACTCGAAAAGTGGGACCCGCTTTGCACCGAAATGCGTGTCAGGGCCCACGTTCTCCAAATCAAGCAAATTTTATATGAAAACATGCCAGAACGACGCCACGAGTCTACTGGTGGTGTCAGAAATTGAATCTGGAGTCCCGGGTTCAAAAATGGAATTTTACAAGTGCAACACTAAGAATTCGAACGGCCAACTTTGGCGTCAAATTCGACCAACCTAACAAGCTCAAACTGAAATGAAATCTAAAGGAGGTAGGAAGAGGGTTATACCAGCTATGCACCGGAACTGGTAGCGCACAAAATGGAGCTGCGATGACGAAGATACGAACCCGCGAAGTTGGCGTCACGAAACTGTCCAAAAACAGTACAAATTAAAACGTCAACTTGGTGGCCGGTTTTGATGTATCAAACGACGAAATTAACGAGTGAAATTTGAGAGGAGTGAAGGTGGATATACCGAGATTGTGACGGAGCAAAGAAATCGTCGATCCAACGGTCGGATTGTCTAGAAAATCGGCACGAAGTTGCTGTCTCGGAGCGAACTTTCTGAAATTCGTCCGCGCGCGCGTCGACGGGATTTCGTGCAAAACGCACGAATAGCCTATGCGTCGCGCCGGAGAGGAAGCCGATGGCCAGGGGGTGGTCGCCTGGGGGTCGCCGGGGTGTGGGGAGGTCGTGGCGACGCGCGGAGGCGGCGGGCGGCGCGCGGCCACACGCGGCTGCTGCTGCCGTGCGTGCGCGTTTGTGCTGCTGTCGCAGCTGCTGCTTTGCGGGGCCGGCCTGGCCGGGCACGGCGAAGGCACGGCGGCACGGCAGTGGGTCGAAGGTGGTGGTCACGGTGGTGTTGGTAGTGGTGGTGGCGGTTTAAAGGTGGAGAAGTGGTAGAGATGACCATGGTGATGGTGATGGAAGAGGTGATGAAGAAGAAGATGGAGAAGGAGGAGAGGGAGGAGGCTGGGGGCTGTCAGCCTGGGCTGGTGGTCGGCCGGCCATGGGTCGGCCGTGGGGAGCTGGGCTCGGGAGGGAGGAGCTGTTGTGGGAGAGTGAGAAAGAATCATGTGTGTGTGTGTGTAATATAAGGAGTGAGAGAGAGAGAGAATATGTATGTGTGTGCTGTGTGTAATAATGAGAGGAGAGGAAAGAGAAAGAGAGATATTTAGAGAAAGAGAGGGGGTGTTCGGCTGATGGGAGGGGGTATGGTGATGTGTAGTAAAGGAAGAGAGAGAGAGTGATGTTTAAATGAAGAGAGAGAGATATTATATATATATGTATATATATAATAGATAGAGAAAAATGAGATATTTGTATATATAGAGATATTTTTTAGTAGAGTAAAAATGAGAAAATATCTGTGGGGTGTATGGGTAGCCATGGTAGGGCCTACACCCAATTGGGTCGAATACTGGACTAAGATCAGACAGGTTCAGGACCAAGATTTAATTAAAATAATAATTTTAAACTATTTAAAATCATGAACGAAATTGGAGCACAAGGAAAATCAATTCGATGGCGCGCAAGTGGCACGTGCACAGTAGGCTCAAAACAGGCCATGGCCATATATTGGGTCGACTGGATTGGACCGATGTCGGGCCCGGAAATTAAGTTGGAAATTAAATCACAAATTACGGCAGACGATAAATTGGTCTAAATTGACCCGAAGTTGCGCGAATCAAATGGAGCACAAGGGAACAAGTTCGAGTGGGACACGATATATCGACATGAAGATAATCTCGTCTACTACAAACTTCAAGAAGGAAGTTTCCAGAGACTGGCATCCCTGATGCTCTAGAATTTTAAGTCACGGTAAAGAGCATTTAAAGATCAAAATTAATTAAATAAAAATGAATTATCGAGAATAAATAATTTAGAAAATTCAAAAATAAATCCCGGAAATTCAGGGGACTTACATCCTACCCACCTTATAAAAATTTCGTCCTCGAAATTAAAGGTTAGTAGTGGGGTTAAAACATGATAGAAGATTTAGGCAATATTTTAGGCACGATCCAAGATTGACGAGTTTTGCACGATCAAGAAAATCAATTCAAAATTGTTCAGGCACGATGAGGGATTTGGCACGATAGAATCATGATATGAACAAAATTATAGGTGCATGATTTCAGAAATAAGCCAAGTCATTGGGGCACAATTTTAGAGACGATTAGGAGAATCGAAGATATACATGAAGTTCAAGTACGGGGTGATTTGTAGGACTTAGGTTGATGGAAATCAACCCGAAAGTCGCACAAGCCAGATCAAGACGAACAGCTAACCATGACCAAAACAATGTTTGGCATGGTTGAGATAAAATTTCAGACACAACAAAATCGAAGTCAAGGTCTTATAGACCCGATCAAGGATTAGGGAGTATGATTAATAAAATCATGAAATACGATCCAAGTTCAAACGTGATTAAAATTGGAAATAGTCTAAGTTCACTTGGCACGATAGAGGTACGACAACGAAATCAAAACTTGAGCTTCATCCGATTACAATCAAGTCAAAAATTGATTAACAGGTTTTCAGCTCAAAGAGATTAGATTTAGGGTTATACATAGGCACGAGTTGAGGCAAGATAAAATATATAGTTATGATCGTTAAAATCACGGTCAAGGAATCCCAAGTTGTCTTAGTCATGCCCGAATCATCTAGGCACGACTAATCACAAGGAAATTGGGATGTAATCAGGAAATGAAATCAAGGTCAAAAGAGTTTAGACACGAGTGTCCAAAATCCAAACATGATCAAAATCGGAAGTCAATGCACGAGGGTTAATAGCATTGAAATCCAACCACGATAAAGAAATTTGTCTCAACACGATCTAAGTTGATCAACTTTCGAGTAATTCAGAATTTGGGCAAGATGGAGAATAAGTTCAACGAAGGCTGGGCACGAGAATCCAAGGATGAAAATCCAAGTCACAAGGGGATTGAAGTCATCTAGAGTCTAGTCAGCAACCAAGACTCTTTGGCATGATAAACAAGACGCCCAAAACTGATTGGTCATGGACAGGAGGGAATCAAAATATTAACAGTATCGAAACTTAAGAAACAATTTAGATATGAAAATTTCAAAATTTTAAGAGTTTTCAAGTGTAGATGACAGATGTAGATATGAAATAGGTGATTGGTGTAATCAAGACATAGCTAAACAAGGCAAAGGAAATAACGGCAAGATGAGGAAATTATCATACAATGAGAAAGAAATGAATGATAAGTCGAGAAATAAGGGTATGAATTGTCCTCATTATTTGGTCAAAAGAAGTGAATCAATTTAAGATACGACCTGATAACCATACACGTCTATCCAAAACCATGCTGCCAGAATTTACGCCACGCTAGTAAGCATAGCTGCAATAAACGATAGAGTCCATAACTAAGGTATACGCCCTATAATCATGTCATCTAGATTCCTTACCACGCCAACCGGTATGGCTGCAAGAAAATCTAAATTCCATAACTAGGATAGTATATCCAAAATCAGGCTCCATGTCCTTGTCAGGCTAGCTAATATGACTGTGATAAATTCTAAACTCCATAAATAAAGTAGACATTTATCGTTCTTATCGTCCTCATAAAATATGTTTATCAGAATATCTTAACTCAATCCAGAGAAATTTATCTCAAACAGAATCAAAATCGAAATCAACAACGAACGAACATCAAGATTTAAAATTCAACAACGAATCAAAGATAAATAAATGGAAACTAGCAGAAACAGATTCCGAGATAGGGTTTAGGAAAAGTTCTCAGGAGAAGTCCCAAAGGTACTATCACTACAAGAAAATAGGTCTTTTCCAACGTTTATTCCTCCGATATTTTTGTAAACGTTGGCTAAGTTAGCATATAACGACGTATTTAAAAAAACGTTGGTCATGACCGGCATTTGTCTTTAAACGTCGCACAATATACCAACGTTTGTAAACAAACATTGATAATTACCTGCGTTTTCCCTTAAACGTTGAGCAATATACCAACGTTTTTAAACAAAGGTTGACAATTACCTTCATTTGTCTTTAAACGCCGAGAAATATACCAACATTTTTAAAACAAACATTGATAATTACTTGCGTTTTTCTTTAAACGTCGAGCAATATACCAATATTTGACAATTACCTGCGTTTGTCTTTAAACGTCGAGAAATATACCAACATTTTGAAAACAAACGTTGTTAATTACCTGCATTTTTCTTTAAACGTCGAGCAATATACCAACGTTTTGTGAAGCATGTCACATATTTGGAAACCCTTTTCGACATTTCTTTGACTTTTTTTTTGGGCATTTACACTTATTTGACGTGTGAAGGAATTTTTTTTTCTAATCCTACATAAATTAGGCAGATTTTGTTTATGGAAATTAAGGTGAACCATTGACTAAATTAAAAAGTCTGCTTTATACATATAGCAAATGACCTCTAGCCTAGTGGTTAGGAGAGATGCATGCGGCCCGAGTGGTCAGGAGTTCGAATCCCAGTGGGAACGATTCCAGAAACAATTTACCTGGTTCCAAAAAAAAAAAACCCAACAGTTTTTGAAAAAATTTGGCCATACAAAACCTAACGTTTGTTTAAAATGGTTAGGAAATCAAAATTCGACGTTTTTGGAAAAAGGTTGGGAAAACTCATCGTTTCAAAAAACGTTGGAAAGTTCTCTTTTGCGACGTTTTTGAGAGAAACTGTTGGAAATATGGTAATCATTATAGAACAATTAATGGCGTTTATAAACGTCGTCTAAACCCTATGCCAACGTTTTGCGTAAATGTTGTAAATTGCCAACTAGAGCAACGACGACGTTTGCAAAAACCGTTGAACAAACGTCGGTAACGCCTATGCCAACTTTTGCACAGTTTTGCCAACGCTAATAAAACGTTGGAAAAAATCATTTTTCTTGTAGTGTATCTAGGTCAAGATAAAAGAAAATCATTGGAATATAATCTAAAACAATCTCAACCTGATATGAGACTGGCAAATCATATTCTCGTCTCAACCTAGAAGATATATAAGTCCACTTATACCTTCCCTCTGGGTCCACAAACTCATTCAAAGAAGAATAAGGTTGATAACGGACAGATGTTTCAGAAATCATGACGGACAGAAACAAATGGGAAAAGTTTCGAAAAGTTCGAAATAAGATTCCCAGGGGTCATCCCTGGAATCTACCAAGAGTTCCAAATATGTGACTGAGTACCAAATTCCTAAAATATTCCATGACTCAACCTTAATTCTAGGGCAGGCTCGCAGTAGTACAGAAAAGCTCAAGTACTACCACGACTTCGCATTAATTGCAAAGACTGACCTGCATGGGCCACCACTAAAAACGTGTCACGACCCGCACCCGGATATACGGGTACGAATACGTAGACGACGCCCAGCCTACGCCGCAGTATCGGTGGTAGAACGCTGTCTAGTACCCAATAAATATACACTACGTCTAGAAGGCCTATAATTATAATATACTCTAGTCACAACACAACAGCTAGGGATGATAAGACAAGAAAGATAACTAAAGCACAAGAACAACTAGAAACTACTAGAAGGAATCATAAGACAGAAAATAAAGAAGGAAAAACAAGACGAACTAAGGATAACTACCAGGCAACTCACATAGAAGAATAGTGAGATCCACCTCAGCTAGCAACATCATGAAGTCCACTAATGGTATAACAACTCCTAAAATATTATCAACGATATCCTGTCAGAAAAATGAGCAAGTACAAGCACTAACAGCAGTTCCATGTGAATTGACAAATTCTATAAGAGACAGTATAATAAACTACAAGACAAAGATATATGAAGAATTGGGAACCATTCGAAAGCCGAGTTACAACCCTTAAACCAAACAAGGACCGGGATTGTAACTCTTCTCCCGAACAGAACTTAGTCTCCAATCAAGGTACAATGTAAAGACATGTAGAGCATGTGAGTAAATGAAATCATAGCATGGTGAGAAGTACAGAAAGTAAAACTGAACTGGTATATAAGATACGACAATAAATGTAAAATATGATTTGAATTATTAGAGCGAAATGTGATCGGCTAGGGAGTCATGGTAGGGTTATCCACTTGGCCCGACAATTACAGGAAAATCTCTGGAAAGGGTCATGCCGGCCAACCTGGATAACCCGGCAAGGGGTGTCTGCTACACCCTACGTGAGGTGAGGGTGGCACTAGCAAAATAGTGACAGGGAGGCTTTGATCACATAACCCCTAATAATTCCCCATCCCCGAATAGTAAAATGGACCTGGACATGACACGTCATGACACGGGATTCCCTAAGAGGATAGCTACTCCCTCTCAGAAATCGGTGTCTATACAAGTACATGAAACAAGGAAGGAAATGTACATATATACCAAGAAAATCTAGGAACAACATCTCATATCATGATCCAACATATACTAGTCCGTGAACTATTGTGACTGGGAATCAAGTAAGACACTACGACTGAATCAGATATAGCAGATATCAAGACAATAAAAACTATCAGTGAATGTACTCGCCTGCGGTCCTGAGCTGTCAAATGGGGTCGATGCTCAGAGTGATGCCACAGACCTAAAGATAAGATATACATAAGCTAATTAGGGTTCAACAGTGTTAGGCTTGATTCTATAGTATAAGCTACGTAATCTAGGTCAGACTCAGTCAACTAAGTCAAACTAGGTCACACTGAGTCACACTAGGTCAAACTAGGTCACAAGAAGTCAAACCAAGTCAAACTAGGTTAAACTGGGTCAATGGTTGACTTACAGTTGACTTTGGTCAACTGGTCAACTATGGTCAACCAAGGTCAAACTAGTCTAACCTAGGTCAAATGTTGACTCTACTTCAACGTTCAGTCAAAGCAGTCAACCATGGTCAAACTGGGTCAAAGCTAGTCTCTACAAACATCTACAGGGTCAACACATTCAATTTCAGTGGTTGTGAAATCACTGGAATCGATGGTTCTTAAAATACCACAAAGGAGAAGGATTATAATAATAGGGTAAAAACCTACAGATGTTGTCGGATGATAAAATAAATATTACCAACATGTCCAGAATGGTCAAATCAGTTAGGATAGCCTGTCCAAAAGTCCAATTTGGAGACAGGGGCAAAAACGATAATTTCGGGCAAAAATGATGTCCGTCGTTGGACACACTTTGCACCGAAAAACGTGTCAGGATAGAAGTCTACAAAACCTAGCAAATTATATGTCCACGAATCCAGAATGATGATACGAACCCAACGGTATGTCCGAAATGGAATTCCGATGTGCCGATCTCAAAATGATACGTTGACGCGGACGCTTGGTATCCGGTTTGCACGGAAATACGTGCCGGAGCAAATGTCTTCAAAACTCAGAAAATTATATGTCAACGAGTCCAGAATGACGATACGAACTCAACGGTATATCCAGAATTGGATTCCGATGAGCCGATCTCAAAGTGACCCGTTGACTCGAAAAGTGGGACCCGCTTTGCACCGAAATGCGTGTCAGGGCCCACGTTCTCCAAATCAAGCAAATTTTATATGAAAACATGCCAGAACGACGCCACGAGTCTACTGGTGGTGTCAGAAATTGAATCTGGAGTCCCGGGTTCAAAAATAGAATTTTACAAGTGCAACACTAAGAATTCGAACGGCCAACTTTGGCGTCAAATTCGACCAACCTAACAAGCTCAAACTGAAATGAAATCTAAAGGAGGTAGGAAGAGGGTTATACCAGCTATGCACCGGAACTGGTAGCGCACAAAATGGAGCTGCGATGACGAAGATACGAACCCGCGAAGTTGGCGTCACGAAACTGTCCAAAAACAGTACAAATTAAAACGTCAACTTGGTGGCCGGTTTTGATGTATCAAACGACGAAATTAACGAGTAAAATTTGAGAGGAGTGAAGGTGGATATACCGAGATTGTGACGGAGCAAAGAAATCGTCGATCCAACGGTCGGATTGTCTAGAAAATCGGCACGAAGTTGCTGTCCCGGAGCGAACTTTCTGAAATTCGTCCGCGCGCGCGTCGACGGGATTTCGTGCAAAACGCACGAATAGCCTATGCGTCGCACCGGAGAGGAAGCCGATGGCCAGGGGGTGATCGCCTGGGGGTCGCCGGGGTGTGGGGAGGTCGTGGCGACGCGCGGAGGCGGCGGGCGGCGCGCGGCCACACGCGGCTGCTGCTGCCGTGCGCGCGCGTTTGTGCTGCTGCCGCAGCTGCTGCTTTGCGGGGCCGGCCTGGCCGGGCACGGCGAAGGCACGGCGGCACGGCAGTGGGTCGAAGGTGGTGGTCACGGTGGTGTTGGTAGTGGTGGTGGCGGTTTAAAGGTGGAGAAGTGGTAGAGATGACCATGGTGATGGTGATGGAAGAGGTGATGAAGAAGAAGATGGAGAAGGAGGAGAGGGAGGAGGCTGGGGGCTGTCAGCCTGGGCTGGTGGTCGGCCGGCCATGGGTCGGCCGTGGGGGAGCTGGGCTCGGGAGGGAGGAGCTGTTGTGGGAGAGTGAGAAAGAATCATGTGTGTGTGTGTGTAATATAAGGAGTGAGAGAGAGAGAGAATATGTATGTGTGTGCTGTGTGTAATAATGAGAGGAGAGGAAAGAGAAAGAGAGATATTTAGAGAAAGAGAGGGGGTGTTCGGCTGATGGGAGGGGTATGGTGATGTGTAGTAAAGGAAGAGAGAGAGAGTGATGTTTAAATGAAGAGAGAGAGATATTATATATATATGTATATATATAATAGATAGAGAAAAATGAGATATTTGTATATATAGAGATATTTTTTAGTAGAGTAAAAATGAGAAAATATCTGTGGGGTGTATGGGTAGCCATGGTAGGGCCTACACCCAATTGGGTCGAATACTGGACTAAGATCAGACAGGTTCAGGACCAAGATTTAATTAAAATAATAATTTTAAACTATTTAAAATCATGAACGAAATTGGAGCACAAGGAAAATCAATTCGATGGCGCGCAAGTGGCACGTGCACAGTAGGCTCAAAACAGGCCATGGCCATATATTGGGTCGACTGGATTGGACCGATGTCGGGCCCGGAAATTAAGTTGGAAATTAAATCACAAATTACGGCAGACGATAAATTGGTCTAAATTGACCCGAAGTTGCGCGAATCAAATGGAGCACAAGGGAACAAGTTCGAGTGGGACACGATATATCGACATGAAGATAATCTCGTCTACTACAAACTTCAAGAAGGAAGTTTCCAGAGACTGGCATCCCTGATGCTCTAGAATTTTAAGTCACGGTAAAGAGCATTTAAAGATCAAAATTAATTAAATAAAAATGAATTATCGAGAATAAATAATTTAGAAAATTCAAAAATAAATCCCGGAAATTCAGGGGACTTACATCCTACCCACCTTATAAAAATTTCGTCCTCGAAATTAAAGGTTAGTAGTGGGGTTAAAACATGATAGAAGATTTAGGCAATATTTTAGGCACGATCCAAGATTGACGAGTTTTGCACGATCAAGAAAATCAATTCAAAATTGTTCAGGCACGATGAGGGATTTGGCACGATAGAATCATGATATGAACAAAATTATAGGTGCATGATTTCAGAAATAAGCCAAGTCATTGGGGCACAATTTTAGAGACGATTAGGAGAATCGAAGATATACATGAAGTTCAAGTACGGGGTGATTTGTAGGACTTAGGTTGATGGAAATCAACCCGAAAGTCGCACAAGCCAGATCAAGACGAACAGCTAACCATGACCAAAACAATGTTTGGCATGGTTGAGATAAAATTTCAGACACAACAAAATCGAAGTCAAGGTCTTATAGACCCGATCAAGGATTAGGGAGTATGATTAATAAAATCATGAAATACGATCCAAGTTCAAACGTGATTAAAATTGGAAATAGTCTAAGTTCACTTGGCACGATAGAGGTACGACAACGAAATCAAAACTTGAGCTTCATCCGATTACAATCAAGTCAAAAATTGATTAACAGGTTTTCAGCTCAAAGAGATTAGATTTAGGGTTATACATAGGCACGAGTTGAGGCAAGATAAAATATATAGTTATGATCGTTAAAATCACGGTCAAGGAATCCCAAGTTGTCTTAGTCATGCCCGAATCATCTAGGCACGACTAATCACAAGGAAATTGGGATGTAATCAGGAAATGAAATCAAGGTCAAAAGAGTTTAGACACGAGTGTCCAAAATCCAAACATGATCAAAATCGGAAGTCAATGCACGAGGGTTAATAGCATTGAAATCCAACCACGATAAAGAAATTTGTCTCAACACGATCTAAGTTGATCAACTTTCGAGTAATTCAGAATTTGGGCAAGATGGAGAATAAGTTCAACGAAGGCTGGGCACGAGAATCCAAGGATGAAAATCCAAGTCACAAGGGGATTGAAGTCATCTAGAGTCTAGTCAGCAACCAAGACTCTTTGGCATGATAAACAAGACGCCCAAAACTGATTGGTCATGGACAGGAGGGAATCAAAATATTAACAGTATCGAAACTTAAGAAACAATTTAGATATGAAAATTTCAAAATTTTAAGAGTTTTCAAGTGTAGATGACAGATGTAGATATGAAATAGGTGATTGGTGTAATCAAGACATAGCTAAACAAGGCAAAGGAAATAACGGCAAGATGAGGAAATTATCATACAATGAGAAAGAAATGAATGATAAGTCGAGAAATAAGGGTATGAATTGTCCTCATTATTTGGTCAAAAGAAGTGAATCAATTTAAGATACGACCTGATAACCATACACGTCTATCCAAAACCATGCTGCCAGAATTTACGCCACGCTAGTAAGCATAGCTGCAATAAACGATAGAGTCCATAACTAAGGTATACGCCCTATAATCATGTCATCTAGATTCCTTACCACGCCAACCGGTATGGCTGCAAGAAAATCTAAATTCCATAACTAGGATAGTATATCCAAAATCAGGCTCCATGTCCTTGTCAGGCTAGCTAATATGACTGTGATAAATTCTAAACTCCATAAATAAAGTAGACATTTATCGTTCTTATCGTCCTCATAAAATATGTTTATCAGAATATCTTAACTCAATCCAGAGAAATTTATCTCAAACAGAATCAAAATCGAAATCAACAACGAACGAACATCAAGATTTAAAATTCAACAACGAATCAAAGATAAATAAATGGAAACTAGCAGAAACAGATTCCGAGATAGGGTTTAGGAAAAGTTCTCAGGAGAAGTCCCAAAGGTACTATCACTACAAGAAAATAGGTCTTTTCCAACGTTTATTCCTCCGATATTTTTGTAAACGTTGGCTAAGTTAGCATATAACGACGTATTTAAAAAAACGTTGGTCATGACCGGCATTTGTCTTTAAACGTCGCACAATATACCAACGTTTGTAAACAAACATTGATAATTACCTGCGTTTTCCCTTAAACGTTGAGCAATATACCAATGTTTTTAAACAAAGGTTGACAATTACCTTCATTTGTCTTTAAACGCCGAGAAATATACCAACATTTTTAAAACAAACATTGATAATTACTTGCGTTTTTCTTTAAACGTCGAGCAATATACCAATATTTGACAATTACCTGCGTTTGTCTTTAAACGTCGAGAAATATACCAACATTTTGAAAACAAACGTTGTTAATTACCTGCATTTTTCTTTAAACGTCGAGCAATATACCAACGTTTTATGAAGCATGTCACATATTTGGAAACCCTTTTCGACATTTCTTTGACTTTTTTTTTGGGCATTTACACTTATTTGACGTGTGAAGGAATTTTTTTTTCTAATCCTACATAAATTAGGCAGATTTTGTTTATGGAAATTAAGGTGAACCATTGACTAAATTAAAAAGTCTGCTTTATACATATAGCAAATGACCTCTAGCCTAGTGGTTAGGAGAGATGCATGCGGCCCGAGTGGTCAGGAGTTCGAATCCCAGTGGGAACGATTCCAGAAACAATTTACCTGGTTCCAAAAAAAAAAAACCCAACAGTTTTTGAAAAAATTTGGCCATACAAAACCTAACGTTTGTTTAAAATGGTTAGGAAATCAAAATTCGACGTTTTTGGAAAAAGGTTGGGAAAACTCATCGTTTCAAAAAACGTTGGAAAGTTCTCTTTTGCGACGTTTTTGAGAGAAACTGTTGGAAATATGGTAATCATTATAGTACAATTAATGGCGTTTATAAACGTCGTCTAAACCCTATGCCAACGTTTTGCGTAAATGTTGTAAATTGCCAACTAGAGCAACGACGACGTTTGCAAAAACCGTTGAACAAACGTCGGTAACGCCTATGCCAACGTTTTGCACAGTTTTGCCAACGCTAATAAAACGTTGGAAAAAAATCATTTTTCTTGTAGTGTATCTAGGTCAAGATAAAAGAAAATCATTGGAATATAATCTAAAACAATCTCAACCTGATATGAGACTGGCAAATCATATTCTCGTCTCAACCTAGAAGATATATAAGTCCACTTATACCTTCCCTCTGGGTCCACAAACTCATTCAAAGAAGAATAAGGTTGATAACGGACAGATGTTTCAGAAATCATGACGGACAGAAACAAATGGGAAAAGTTTCGAAAAGTTCAAATAAGATTCCCAGGGGTCATCCCTGGAATCTACCAAGAGTTCCAAATATGTGACTGAGTACCAAATTCCTAAAATATTCCATGACTCAACCTTAATTCTAGGACAGGCTCGCAGTAGTACAGAAAAGCTCAAGTACTACCACGACTTCGCATTAATTGCAAAGAATGACCTGCATGGGCCACCACTAAAAACGTGTCACGACCCGCACCCGGATATACGGGTACGAATACGTAGACGACGCCCAGCCTACGCCGCAGTATCGGCGGTAGAACGCTGTCTAGTACCCAATAAATATACACTACGTCTAGAAGGCCTATAATTATAATATACTCTAGTCACAACACAACAGCTAGGGATGATAAGACAAGAAAGATAACTGAAGCACAAGAACAACTAGAAACTACTAGAAGGAATCATAAGACAGAAAATAAAGAAGGAAAAACAAGACGAACTAAGGATAACTACCAGGCAACTCACATAGAAGAATAGTGAGATCCACCTCAGCTAGCAACATCATGAAGTCCACTAATGGTATAACAACTCCTAAAATATTATCAACGATATCCTGTCAGAAAAATGAGCAAGTACAAGCACTAACAGCAGTTCCATGTGAATTGACAAATTCTATAAGAGACAGTATAATAAACTACAAGACAAAGATATATGAAGAATTGGGAACCATTCGAAAGCCGAGTTACAACCCTTAAACCAAATAAGGACCGGGGTTGTAACTCTTCTCCCGAGCAGAACTTAGTCTCCAATCAAGGTACAATGTAAAGACATGTAGAGCATGTGAGTAAATGAAATCATAGCATGGTGAGAAGTACAGAAAGTAAAACTGAACTGGAATATAAGATACGACAATAAATGTAAAATATGATTTGAATTATTAGAGAGAAATGTGATCGGCTAGGGAGTCATGGTAGGGTTATCCACTTGGCCCGACAATCACAGGAAAATCTCTGGAAAGGGTCATGCCGGCCAACCTGGATAACCCGGCAAGGGGTGTCTGCTACACCCTACGTGAGGTGAGGGTGGCGCTAGCAAAATAGTGACAGGGAGGCTTTGATCACATAACCCCTAATAATTCCCCATCCCCGAATAGTAAAATGGACCTGGACATGACACGTCATGACACGGGATTCCCTAAGAGGATAGCTACTCCCTCTCAGAAATCGGTGTCTATACAAGTACATGAAACAAGGAAGGAAATGTACATATATACCAAGAAAATCTAGGAACAACATCTCATATCATGATCCAACATATACTAGTCCGTGAACTATTGTGACTGGGAATCAAGTAAGACACTACGACTGAATCAGATATAGCAGATATCAAGACAATAAAAACTATCAGTGAATGTACTCGCCTGCGGTCCTGAGCTGTCAAATGGGGTCGATGCTCAGAGTGATGCCACAGACCTAAAGATAAGATATACATAAGCTAATTAGGGTTCAACAGTGTTAGGCTTGATTCTATAGTATAAGCTACGTAATCTAGGTCAGACTCAGTCAACTAAGTCAAACTAGGTCACACTGAGTCACACTAGGTCAAACTAGGTCACAAGAAGTCAAACCAAGTCAAACTAGGTTAAACTGGGTCAATGGTTGACTTACAGTTGACTTTGGTCAACTGGTCAACTATGGTCAACCAAGGTCAAACTAGTCTAACCTAGGTCAAATGTTGACTCTACTTCAACGTTCAGTCAAAGCAGTCAACCATGGTCAAACTGGGTCAAAGCTAGTCTCTACAAACATCTACAGGGTCAACACATTCAATTTCAGTGGTTGTGAAATCACTGGAATCGATGGTTCTTAAAATACCACAAAGGAGAAGGATTATAATAATAGGGTAAAAACCTACAGATGTTGTCGGATGATAAAATAAATATTACCAACATATCCAGAATGGTCAAATCAGTTAGGATAGCCTGTCCAAAAGTCCAATTTGGAGACAGGGGCAAAAACGATAATTTCGGGCAAAAATGATGTCCGCCGTTGGACACACTTTGTACCGAAAAACGTGTCAGGATAGAAGTCTACAAAATCTAGCAAATTATATGTCCACGAATCCAGAATGATGATACGAACCCAACTTTATGTCCGAAATGGAATTTCGATGTGCCGATCTCAAAATGATACGTTGACGCGGACACTTGGTATCCGGTTTGCACGGAAATGCGTGCCGAAGCAAATGTTTTCAAAACTCAGAAAATTATATGTCAACGAGTCCAGAATGACGATACGAACTCAATGGTATATCCAGAATTGGATTCCGATGAGCCAATCTCAAAGTGACCCGTTGACTCGAAAAGTGGGACCCGCTTTGCACCGAAATGCGTGTCAGGGCCCACGTTCTCCAAATCAAGCAAATTTTATATAAAAACATGCCAGAACGACGCCATGAGTCTACTGGTGGTGTCAGAAATTGAATCCGGAGTCCCGGGTTCAAAAATGGAATTTTACAAGTGCAACACTAAGAATTCGAACGGCCAACTTTGGCGTCGAATTCGACCAACCTAACAAGCTCAAACTGAAATGAAATCTAAAGGGGGCAGGAAGAGGGTTATACCAGCTGTGCACCGGAACTGGTAGCACACAAAACGGAGCTGCGATGACGAAGATACGACCCCGCGAAGTTGGCATCACGAAACTGTCCAAATATAGTACAAATTAAAACGTCAACTTGGTGGCCGGTTTTGATGTATCAAACGACGAAATTAACGGGTGAAATTTGAGAGGAGTGAAGGTGGATATACCGAGATTGTGACGGAGCGAAGAAATCATCGATCCAACGGTCGGATTGTCTAGAAAATTGGCACGAAGTCGCTGTCCCAGAGCGAACTTTCTGAAATTCGTCCGCGCGCGCGTCGACGGGATTTCGTGCAAAACGCACCAATAGCCTATGCGTCGCGCCGGGGAGGAAGCCGATGGCCAGGGGGTGGTCGCCTGGGGTCGTCGGGGTGTGGGGAGGTCGTGGCGATGTGCGGAGGCGGCGGGCGGCGCGCGGTGGCGCGGCCACACGCGGCTGATGCTGCCGTGCGTGCGCGTTTGTGCTGCTGCCGCAGCTGCTGCTTTGCGGGGCCGGCCTGGCCGGGCACGGCGAAGGCGCGGTAGCGCGGCAGTGGGTCGAGGGTGGTGGTCACGGTGGTGTTGGTAGTGGTGGTGGCGGTTTAAAGGTGGAGAAGTGGTAGAGATGACCACGGTGATGGTGATGGAAGAGGAGGTGAAGAAGAAGATGGAGAAGGAGGAGAGGGAGGAGGCTGGGGGCTGTCGGCCTGGGCTGGTGGTCGGCCGGCCATGGGTCGGCCGTGGGGGAGCTGGGCTCGGGAGGGAGGAGCTGTTGTGGGAGAGTGAGAAAGAATCATGTGTGTGTGTGTAATATAAGGAGTGAGAGAGAGAGAGAGAGAGAGAATATGTATGTGTGTGCTGTGTGTAATAATGAGAGGAGAGGAGAGAGAAAGAGAGATATTTAGAGAAAGAGAGGGGTGTTCGGCTGATGGGAGGGGGTGTGGTGATGTGTTGTAAAGGAAGAGAGAGAGAGAGAGTGATGTTTAAATGAAGAGAGAGAGAGATATTATATATATATGTATATATATAATAGATAGAGAAAAATGAGATATTTGTATATATAGAGATATTTTTTAGTAGAGTAAAAATGAGAAAATATCTGTGGGGTGTATGGGTAGCCATGGTAGGGCCTACACCCAATTGGGTCGGATACTGGGCTAAGATCGGACTGGTTCAGGACCAAGATTTAATTAAAATAATAATTTTAAACTATTTAAAATTATGAACGAAATTGGAGCACAAGGAAAATGAATTCGATGGCGCGCAAGTGGCACGTGCACAGTAGGCTCAAAACAGGCCATGGCCATATATTGGGTCGACTGGATTGGACCGATGTCGGGCCCGAAAATTAAGTTGGAAATTAAATCACAAATTACGGCAGACGATAAATTGGTCTAAATTGACCCGAAGTTGCGCGAATCAAATGGAGCACAAGGGAACAAGTTCGAGTGGGACACGATATATCGACATGAAGATAATCTCGTCTACTACAAACTTCAAGAAGGAAGTTTCCAGAGACTGGCATCCCTGATGCTCTAGAATTCTAAGTCACGGTAAAGAGCATTTAAAGATCAAAATTAATTAAATAAAAATAAATTATCGAGAATAAATAATTTAGAAAATTCGAAAATAAATCTCGGAAATTCAGGGGACTTACACTGATCATGTGGGCAGATCTAGCTTTGAGCACTGGTATTTTTGACACCCCAGCAGGACACCACCTTTCCATCAATCGCCTATCACCTTTACTGCTGCCTTTAGTATTTCGATTAGTACCTTCTTTTTAGAAGCACTGCTATCGTTTGCTACGTATACGAAATCTTTTTAGATTTTCATATTCCAGAATCCTTTTAGGATCTCTGGTTGTGCACCTTCCTAGAAGTGTTGCATTGGAACGTTGTTCTTACAACTGTTTCATTCAGTTTTCCATTGAAAATATTGTCCCCTGGTTTTAACAATCTCAAAGCTAGAGAAGCACAATGGAAAACTCTCGTGCCTCTCTCCTCGATACCAGCTTTAACAAACTGGAGAAGTTCGACGGAGAACACTTTCAAATATGGAAAAGAAAAATCACCCTCAATCTACAACTGGTGGACGTCGATCATGTGCTGATTGAGACTAAACCAATGATTCTAGTAGGACCGACAACTCCAGAAAGTGGTACAGCAGATGCCATTGCTGCTGCACAAGTCAAATTGACCAAATGGAGAAGGGACAATAGTCTTTGTAGGCTATTGATTCTGAATGCAATGGAAGACTCCCTGGCAGAGTCATATTCCAAGAATCCTTCTGCCAGGGATATTTGGGAGTCCTTGGGAAAGCTGTATGAAGATGACGACAATAGATCGAAAAAATTCATCGTCAAAAAGTACCACAAATGGCTCTTCGAAGACGAGAAGGCAATGCTACCTCAGGTATAAGAGTTCTTGAAGCTGCGTCAGAAGCTAGAAGACGAGAAAATGCCCCTCGTCGACAAGTTTGTCGTTGGAGGGATTGTCTCTAAACTTCCCACAGGATGGAGTACATTCTATGCAAGAATGCACCGGAAGAAGCTGGATATCAGCTTGGAAGATCTCCTTCAAGAGATCTATGTTGAGGATGAGATGCGTTCTCAACAGAAGATGGACATTTTGTCCAAACAGTTGGCCAAGGCCAATCTGGTGCAGACGAGAGAGCTCAAGGGGAAGCAGGTGGCTTCTCATCACAAAAAAAAGGATTCCACTAATCTGAAAGTGAATGGTCATTCATTCAAGCAACTGAAGTCCAAGTCCCACGTGACTTGCTTCAATTGTGGCAAGAAATGCCACTACAAGAGTGAATACAGATCCAAGCCCGAACAATCAGAGAAAGGTAAGACTAGTAAGGTTTCTTTGGTTTCTAACCTCGTTGCTATGATCGCTCAGGTCACAACTGTGGAGGCTGACTCTGACTGGTAGATAGACACCGGTACGACTTGCCATGTCTGTTCTGGGAGAGAATAGTTCATCACGTACCAGCCAACTTCTGAGAAGGTAGTCATGGCGAACCAGGCCCAAGCTGAAGTTCTGGGGATTGGGACTGTGGAGCTGAAACTCACTTCCGGGAACACTCTGACGCTCCAAGGAGTAAAGCATGTTTCGGTGATTGCCAAGAACCTGATCTCTGGCAGTCTGCTTAGCAACGCAGACTTGAGGATGGACATTAATGCTGGTCAGATGGTGATGTCCAAAAAGGAAACATACTTCGGAAAGGCTTATCAAACCGAAGGGATGTTTAAAATTCAGCTTGTAAACCAGTCTAATAAAATTAATGCAATCGCTCTTTCTAATTACTCTCTTGAGTTGTGGCATAATATGCTAGGACATGTTTATTGTAAATGAATAAACAAAATGTCTAGTCTAGGACTTATCTCCAAGTGTGGGGGTAAGGTAGAGAAATGTGAAGTATGTGCTCAGACAAAGATCACTAGAAAATTCTTTCATCGGGTCAATCGAAGCATAGATCTTCTGGAGTTGGTTCACTCCGATATCTGTGACTTCAAACAATTCTCTACAAAAGTCGGGATAAAGTATTTTATAACCTTCATCGATGACTTCTCTAAACACGCACTCGTCTACTTGCTCAAATCCAAAGAATTGAGAAGTTTAAGGAGTTCAGGGCCGAAGCTGAACGGCAAACTGGACAACAACTCAAGAGGTTGAGAAGTGATCGAGGCAGAGAATATCGGTCTCATGAATTCACATCGTTCTGCAAAGAACATGGAATCATCTGCGAGACTACTGCTCCGTATTCTCCTCAATCTAACGGAGTAGCAGAGAGGAAGAACCGAACGTTGACAGAAATGATGAACTCAATGCTACTAACTGCAGGTCTTCTAAAATATTATTGGGGAGAAGCTGCATTAACGGCCACTTTCATTCTGAATAGAGTGCCTTATGCAACTTCTGACATAACTTCTTATGAACTCTGGTTCAAAGTCAGACCTAACTTGAATGTCATTCGAGTATGGGGGTGTCTGGCTTATGTGAAGCTCCCAGATCCGAAGATTCAGAATTTGGGGACAAGGACTACGAAGGCAATCTTCTTGGGATATGCCAAGAAGAGTGATGCTCGGAGATTTTTGATATTGAGTCAAATCATATCATCTGTCACCCCCAATTTCCTTAATAGGGCTAATATGGTCATTTGCATTATTTTATTATTGTTAATATTATTTAAATATTATTTTTAGTATTTTTATATTTTTATTGAAATAAGTATTTTACTGATAGTGTTTTTATTATAAAAAGTTTATTATATTTAATATATATATATAAAATAAACATTTAGTACTTGTTATAAATAAATTCTGATTTTATTTATATATGTATTTTAGGTAATTTCATTTATTGGGATATATCATATATATATATATATATATATATATATATATATATATATATATATATATATATATATATATATATATATATATATATATATATATATATATATATATATATATATATATATATATATTATATAAGAAAATATATACGTATATGTGTAAATAAATAATATATGTATGTATGTATGAGTGTATGTATGCATTCATTTATGTGTGTGTGTATAAGTATATATATATATATATATATATATATATATATATATATATATATATAAAATATAATAGCTTAAGTATTAAAGAAAGAAAAGAAAAAGAAAAAAAAAACAAACTAACACACACGCCCCCCCCCCCCAAGAAATAGCAAACCCAGCAGCATCATAGCTATCCGAGCGGCACCCCCTTTCCTTTTAAACCCGGAAGTAAACACGGTGGGTGATATTATATATAATATATATATATATATATATATATATATATATATATATATATATATATATATATATATATATATATATATATATAGAGAGAGAGAGAGAGAGAGAGAGAGAGAGAGAGAGGAGAGAGAGAGATGAGAGAGAGAGAGAGAGAGGAATTTTTACAAAATTCAAACCCTAGCCGTCACCCCCCCCAACCCAACGTGCACCCCGACGTTGCCATCGACCAACCCGCGGCCGTCCATCGCCGGGAAAACACGCAACGAGCATTCTACCCGTACACGAAAACTGTCAGCGAAGAGCCAACTTCGAAAATAGATTTCTCCTTTCTCGCTCCGTCGTTTTGGGAACCACTTGGTCAGGTATGATCCCAATATATACACCTTTAATTCTCTTTAAATAGTTCGTACCTATTCACATCATGTATGACAAAAAACGAGTTCCAAAATTGAGAAAAAAAACTCGATTTTTTGGGTTTAAAAACTGTCCCAAAACCCCAACTTTGTGGCTGATTTGCGACAAGCATGTTACGAGTTTTCAAAATTGGTCTGAAGAGACTTGTAGACAACCTATAGGGCTTTAAAACCTTCTTTATAGAATTAAATTTCATACACTGTACAGAAAGTTATTGGTTTGTGAAGTTGGAGAAAAAACTGATTTTCAAAAGTGGATTTTTAGAAAAATTGTCACGATACGCCGTCCATCCCGTCAATCCGGACGACGTGGTCATGAACCGAAAGCATCGAAAGGTACGTATCGATTTCATGTTTGTGTGGGCTTTTACGGAATTCAAATTGGTCGCGTGTGTGCGACGAATTTGATGCGTATCCGTAAAAAATTCACCGTATCGACCTTTTGCATATTTGTCAATTTCTTTGTGCACGCTCGTCAAATCGAGACAAAACTTGCGCCAACAGGATCGTATCATTTTTCTGGTCCTGTATGCCAAGTTTGGTCCGATTCTGAGACCGTTGATCGGGACACCATTTTGGCGGGCCCACAATCCCACTCAACAGGTGATTTTGTGCATAGCCCACCGGAATCCAAAATTGGACATACCGTTGGGTTTATCTCGTCAAATCAGACCTGTAGACATATAGTTTGATAACTTTGGAGACCGTAGATTCTGGCCCATTTTTCGGTGCAAAGTGTGTCCAACGGCGGACACCATTTTGACCCAAAATTACTGTTTTGCCTATGTGTCCAGAATTGGACTTATGGATAGGCATTTCTAGCTAATTTGACCATTCTGAGAACGTTGGTAATGTCTGTTTCAGCATTAGGAGACTGTTATGCGAGTTGACCGTTCGTGGCTCATTGAGTGGGTTGTAGTTTCGATTTTCTCAGCTCAGGAAAAACAGGCGAGTACATTCTCTGATAGTTTTCACTGTCTTGATATCTACTATAACCGATTCAGTTGTAGTGTTATACTTGATTCTCAACACGAGGATACACGAACTAGTATACGTGAATCTCGTCATGAGATGTCATTCCTGGTTTACTTGGTATATGAGTACATTGTTCGGTATTGTTTCTTGTACTTGTATAGACACCGATTTGGGAGTGGGCTGGCCCCCTGCTCTTCGAATCTCGTGTCATGACCTGTCATGTCTGGATTCATTATACTACTCGGAGATAGAGGAGTTATTAGAGGTTATGTGATCATTACCCCTACTTGTTTATTACTTGTGCATAGCTCCACCCTCACCACACGTAGGGTGTAGCCTGACCTTATACTACTTGTGCATAGCTTTCCATTTTGGCCAGCCTGATCCCTACATTATTATACTACCTGTGCATAGCCGGTCAAATGGAACAGCTTGATCTTGACCCAAGCCGATCACATAACGCTCTAATATCTCATGGCACTTTATTTTTATGTTTACATTATACCGCATATTACTTTCTATTTATTTATATTCCAGTTTTATCTTATATCTCACACATGACATGATATCCAGTTCTCTTGTACCGTTTTACTTTCAGTCTTGATATTCCATCTTGTATTTCATTATGATTATCTCTTATAGTATTTGTCAATTCACATGGAACTGCTGTCGGCGTTTGTACTTGCTCATATCCTGACAGGATAACCCCCGTTGTTTTTCAGGGGATTTAGATGCAGATTGCCCGACCTACTACGGGTTTGGCATAGATGGAGCCTACGACCAGGACCAGCCTGTGGACCCGGTGCTCGTAGAGGACGCACCGCCAGTAATGACCTAGTTCACCTAGATTTTGTCTTGATTACGTTCCAGTTTGATAATATGAGACTTGTAGTATTTATTTTGGGATATTGTTTTATGTCTTGGTCTCTGAACTTGTGATTGTGGTTTGGTACTATTTCAGACTATTTATCTCATATTTATCTTTATCTTTATCTTTAACATCATGATTATCTTTCTTAGAATTATGTGATTGAGTTGTGGTTATATTCCTCCGTGCGGAGATGACAGGTTATATTTGTGTCTTAGATTCTATATATTCTAGATGACCTTTTACAGCGTTCTACCGTCGATACTGCGGCGTAGGCTGGACTTACCCACGTGCTCGTGCCCCTAAACAGGGTGCGGGTCATGACATCATCGAATCTCGCGATGCTGAATATTTTGAAGACAAGTTTGCAAGAGATAAAAACATTGTTCTTCCAGATATTCCGGAGAATGATGTAGGTACAAATGAGACTGAGATCTCATATGAGCCAGCAGTCCAAGATGAAGTTGTTGGTGGAGAAACAAAAATTGAACCAGAACTCGCTGAGCCGTCGACGAAGCGAGCAAGGAGGCCGAAGAGCTTCAGAGATGACTTCGTCACCTATCATGTGGAAGCAGATCCACTTACCTATAATGAGGCGATAAAGACCAGAGATGATGTCTTCTGGAAGGAGGCAATAGACAATAAAATTGACTCAATTACCTCCAATAACACATGGGTGTTAGTTGATTTACCCAAATGAGCAAAATCCATCGGATGTAAGTGGATCTTCAAGAAAAAGATGAAAGTTGATAGAACTATTGACAAATTCAAGGCCAGGCTAGTGGCCAAGGGGGTTTTTTCAAAAGCAGGGGATCGACTACTTTGACACATATGCTCCAGTAGCACAGATGACAACCATCGGATTCTTAATTACCCTTGCGACAATACACAAACTGGTGATACACCAGATGGATGTAAAAATAACATTCCTGAATGGCGAGCTGACCGAGGAGATTTATATGCAACATACAGAAGGATTTGTCGTCAGAGGCCTAGAAGACAAAGTCTGCAAGTTGGTAAAATCTCTATACGGCTTAAAGCAAGCTCCCAAAATGTGGCATGAGAAGTTTGACAAAGTTCTAAGGTCAAACGGCTACAGGGTCAGCAAAACAGACAAGTGTATCTATACTAAATTTGCTGACGGGAGAGGAGTCATCGTTTTTCTGCACGTGGATGACATGCTAATCCTAGGTATGGATATAAGCTGTGTCACTGAGACAAAGAAGTTCCTCTCGACAAAGTTCAGTATGAAGGACTTGGGGGATGCTGATGTTATCTTGGGACTCAAGATCATCCGGACAGACACTGGATTGGCACTGTCACAATCTCATTACATAGAGAAGATGCTCACTCGATACGGGTATCATGATCTTCCTATAATTGAGTGTTGTAAAAATCCCTCTAGGCAGCCGACTAGTCCCCGACTAGTCGCTAGTCGGCCGCCGCCGACTCGACTAGGGGCTAGTCCCCGACTAGTCACTTGTCGGCCACCGTCGACTCGATTAGGGGCTGGTCCATCCAAAAATTAGCTAAATTGGTACTAGTCTGGGCTGCCGTCGACTTCGTCAAGGCAGCCGTCGTCGACTCTTTACTTTGTTGCTGCATTTTTCTATTTTTGAAAAAAGTGACTAGCTTACTCTTTTTTTATTTTTATTTTTACTTTTGCTTTGTTATCTCTTTAGTACTGTTGTTGTGGCTCTTTTTTTAATTTTTGTTTGGTACTTTTTTTTTGCTTTTGCTTGCTACTGCGGCTGTAACTCTCTGTACAAAATAGTAAGTTGTTAACATATTATTTAAATATTTATCGAAATAGAAATTTATGCAAAATAATGAATAAGAAAATGTACTGTAATCTGCGATAATTAAAAGTTCAACAATTAACATATTATTTTTATAACATATTATATATATATATATATATATATATATATATATATATATATATATATATATATATATATATATTCATTAAAAATTCTAAACCGACTAATCCGACTAGTCCCCGAGTAGTCCGATTAATCCGTAGTCCCCACGAACCGACTAGCGGCCGACTAGCGATTTATACAACCTTGTAATTGATACGCCATACCAAAGTGATCAGAAGCTGGAACCAAACTCGAAGGAAAGCGTCAGGCAATTGGAGTATGCTAGCGTCATCGGGAGTTTGATGTACGCTACTACTGCCACTAGGCCTGACATAGCTTTCGTTGTGGGAATGCTGAGTCGATTCACGAGCAATCCAGGCATTGAGCACTGGAAAGCTGTGAAGCGTGTTATGAGATATCTCAAGAAGACTCAGATATATGCACTGCACTTCAACGGAGAGTCGCCGGTAGTAGAAGGCTTCAGTGATGCCAGCTGGTGCTCAGAGTTGGAGAGCGAGAGGTCCACTGGTGGATTCATTTTCACTATGGGTGGAGCTGCTGTATCGTGGAAGTCGAAGAAGCAGACTATGCTCTCGCGGTCTTCTATGGAATATGAGTTCTTTGCACTTGATACTGCAGCAGATGAAGCAGAATGGATTCGGGAGCTCATGTATGATCTTCCAGTGGTTGGAGCACAGATACCGGCTATTCCTATATACTGCGACAACCAAGCGACTGCGGCGGTGGCATCAAATGATCTCTTCAACGGAAAGAAGAGAACTGTGCGATTAAAGCACAGAGCAGTGAATGATCTCATCAAGAGAGGTGTCATTGCAGTAATTGATATTCGAAGTCAGGAGAACCTGGCGGATCCGTTCACGAAGGGCCTCAAGCGTCAGCTGGTTGAAGACACAGCAGGGAAGATGGGCTTGAAGGCATTATGATAGTATGTTTTTGTAATCCTACCATAAAGTTTTATATTATTAGTTCAAAGAGAAATCTACTAGACATCTAACTTTTGGTTCAAGGGAGGACCACTGACTGAAAAACTATCAGGTAACAGTGGGTACTTGTTCTTGGGAACATGGAAGGGTTACGAACCCATAACCACTGTTGTCTACTATGTGTTTTCTGCGGAAAACGGATCCTGTATTGAGGTTGGCTTAAATGCCTTAATAAGTTCTCAGGTAGAGTGAATGCTTGGTGTGCTTTACAGGAAGCACGGTTAGGGCTGTGCATCGGTCGGTGGTCGACCTATTTGGTCACAATCGAAGTCAAACCGAAGTTAATCGGTTTGAAAATAATCACAATCGAACCAAACCAACCAATTGGTCGGTTCGGTTTGAAAACCGATCGACTTGGTTCGGTTTGGATCGGTTCGGCTAATCGATTTTGATTTGACAAAAAGTTGTATTCATATTTGGACAAAAGGTTGCATTCATATTTAGACAAAAAGTTGCATTCAGATCTCAACTCAGTTCGGCTAATCGATTTTAAAAGTGTTTCACAAAAAGTTGCATTCAGATTTCAGAGTCTTATCTGGACTCCAAACATAGAATATAAAGCCAACAGTAATAACATAAAGCCAGCAACGAATAGCAATAACATAAAGCCAAGTTGGACTATACATGGGCGGATCCAAAGGGTTGCTGGGGTGGGCTCCAGCCCACCACCAAAAAAAAATTCATTCATTTTTCAATATAATTTTTTATTTTTGATTTTTTATATGGGCTAGTCCACTTCTAGCCCACCCTAATCCATTGTAGTCTATCCCATCTTCAATTTCTAGATCCGCCCCTGGGACTATAGCATAGTTAAATGTAACATAAAGCTAATAATAAACTCGAAAGCCAATAACATAAAGCCAAGTTGGACGTTTCTAAGTTGGACAATCGCATTGCTAGGGAGATAAAGGGAGAGTTTGAGAGTTAGGTGAGAATATGATCAGACAGCAGCCACCTCTAATATATTCCAAAGTCCAAAGAAGACTAAGCATATCCAAACTGTGAGATCTCTCATCTCTATATAGATTAGGGATAAGATGGATCGGACAGTTGGACCAAATATCATGTAAACCTAATTTTATACTGTTACTAACTGTGTTTGATTTGGTTCGATTTAAGCGGTTTTTGGAATGACCAAACCGTGAATCAAACCAAATTGATCGATTTTTTAAAAGGTCCAGTCGAACCAATCCGATTGGACCATCGGTTCGGTTAAAAACCGACCGATTTGGTTTGAATTGGTTCGACTTGATCAGTTTTGTTCTAATATGCACACCCCTAAGCACGATAGCGCAGCACTACAAGGAGTAAAACTCCATACTACAGTAGGATGACTCCACCATGAGGTTCCCAGGTAGGGGTAATGCCTCGGCCTTGCAAGCCAAGTCATAGCGACGTAGCACCGCAAATAGGCAGGTAGGCTAATGTTATATAATAAAATTAAAGAGTTGTAGACAGCACTACAAAGGGGAGGGTGACCCCATGTTACAGTGGTACGACACCACGATAAGGTACCCAGGTAGGGGTAAAGCGTCGGCCTTGCAAGCCATGTCGTTGCGGCGTAACACCGCAAGGAAGCCTTAGGCTTCATGCTGGGTAGAATAGCACTATAAAGAGGCTGTGACCTCATGCTGTAGTAGTATGACACTACGATGAGGTTCCCAGATAGGGGTAATGCCTCGGCTTTAGCCCATGTCATAGCGGCGTAGCACCGCAAGGAAGCGCAAGGCTTCATGCCATGTCTCTTTAATAAAGAACTTACCTATAGTGTATGAAAAGAGATTTCAGGCAGTCTCTTGAGGGTAAACTTGTAGACGTCCAAAATTATATACTGAAACCAGGCTGGCACAAGGCCTTTAATGTGCAGCCAGAAACATATATAACTACACTTTATGAGTGGGAAGAATTACAATTGTGGTACAGAATTCAAGGCATAGTCCATTCTTGTACCACACTGTTATTTAACCTATGCGGGAAGATTCAAGTTATCAGCGACATCTATCCTAATGCAAAATAGACAGTTACTGTGGGGAACGCTCAACCCTAGACACATATATATGATGATTTATGTGGGGGATTGTTGGTGCTCTTGTTCCTTGACATGAAGAGAGCTTGCTCTCAACATGCTTTGTAAAGTTTAGTCCCACATTAGAAAAGCACCATGAGTTATCTCAACATATATATGAGTATGTGTTGTTGGAATATGCACATGGGGTGGTGACCCTAAGGAGGGAACCATGTGGGTGATTTTACTAAGAGGTAAGGATAAGGCTCCAAGAAAAGCATTCATGCTTTTTGCTCTTGGGAAATAAATTTCCATTGGGGCTAAGCTCCATAGGGGCTTAGCGACTCGGACTCGGACTCGGACTCGGGCTCGGGCTCATGAGGCGTAATGTGGCATTTTCTTGGCGCACTTTGTACTTAGCACGTCAGCATAGTCGCTAGGCACATATTGCGCTTAAGTTGCACGAGCCACTTGTGCAGCCATGTTACGCGCCCACATTGTGCAGCCCAGTTGTGCGCCCAGGTTGCGCAGGGTGCGCGGGTGCGCTGGGTTGTGCGGGGTGCGCGCGTGCGCGAGATGCTCGAGTGCGACAGGTGCGCAAGTTGTGCAACAGCGTGCCCAGTACGCACAATACGGCTGTAGGCGCACACGCAAGTCATTCATTGGTACAATACGCACAGGTAGTGGCTATCCTCATTCAAACTGATCCGAAATATGCGATAACTGATCCTGAAATAGTGGATCTGACATTATTTCGTGGCACATATTGCGGATCTGAGCGGATATAGCAGTAGCTATATATTCAGGGTCTCACTTCTCTATCGAGAGATAGAGAATTATCATTCTGAAAATTCCAGAAAGAGAGAAGAGAGAATTCCTTGAGCCACTGGAGTTCCAGCACCTTCAACAGCAACTCGAGTATTCTTTTTATATCCTTATTGTTCCGAGTAGTCCGTCTTAGAGCATTTTTTCAGAGCGTTCCAGAGTTCACTCGAACTTGCTGGTTCCTGGAAGCTGACTGTGTGGGCGGATCTAGCTTTGAGCACTGGTGTTTTTGACACCCCAGCAGGATACCACCTTTCCATCAATCGCCTGTCACCTTTACTGCTGCCTTTAGCATTTTGATTAGTCCCTTCTTTTTAGAAGCACTGCTATCATTTGCTACGTATACGAAATCTTCTTAGATTTTTGTATTCCAGAATCCTTCTAGGATCTCTGGTTGTGTACCTTCCTAGAAGTGTTGCATTGGAACGTTGTTCTTATAACTGTTTCATTCGGTTTTCCATTGAAAATATTGTGCCCCGGTTCTAACAAAAAGTAAAGAAAATTGATTTTATGATTTTTTTCTTTGAAAAATTGTAATTCCAATCAATTTTAAACCAAAAAAATTGAAAGAAAAGGTGAATCCGTAGAGGAAAAAAATGAATCCTAGGTTGTTGGAAGGAACCACATTCTCTTCTATTTTTCCTCCTCTTGGTAATCAAATTCCTTTTCTCTTCATTTTCGTTGGCATCAAAGAAAAAGAATCACTTTTCTTTCCCAAGGCACCAATTATGCGAACCAAATGTGGCCTAAAGATTCACTTTACCTTCTAATTTTTTGGACTTTTTAAACATCAGAAAAAAAAGATAAGAATAACAATTTTTCAAAGAAAATAAAATAACAATGAATTGATTTTCTTTCTTTTTTATTTCGTGAACCAAACGAGACTATGGTTCCCACCACCCACCCATTTTTGGACTTTTTGAACACCGGGAAAAGAAGAAGAAAGAAATAGCAATTTTTTAAATGAAAAAAATGACAAGGATTTTTTTTTTGACAAGAAATTGATATTACCTTTACTTTCCATTTCGTGAACCAAACGAGGCTTTAGTTCCTCTCCAACTGCAGTGGTGATTCCGGTCCGACTATACACACCCCAAGAGTTACTTAGCACACCCCAATTACCAAGTACACCCCATATATAGTTAATAAAACTTAAAAAAAATACTAAGTACACCCCACTATTTGACAGAAATACCCTTTCTAAGCACACCCCACACTCCTCTCTTTCCAAACCAATAATCCTAACTACACCCCATTTTTATCTACACAAAATCAAACACACCCCACTGTCAACACTACCACCCCACTCTCTCTCTCCCGAAGTCTAATCGACCGAACCCCCCTCTCCCTCCCGTTCGACCCACGACAAGGAGTCCCGTTCGACCCACGACAAGAAGTTTGTTTCGGAACAGGTCGATCGTTACAATGGCGGGCCAATCCGAAGACTGACCCCAAGATGAATCCCAATCCCAACAATTTGGTGAGTTTTTCAAATTGAACCTCCCCATTACTTCGAATTGAGTATTTCTTTCATTTAGGATCACTGATTTAGGGTTTCAAAAACCCTCATTTTCTTGGGCGAACTTCTTCGTTTGCGTTTTTTTTGGATTTTCGTTGTTCTGCCCGAGCCTGGTTGGTCGGGTAAAAAACCGTACGTTCGACAACAAGCAGTCGAACGGTTGTGAAGATGTTCGACAAACATATGTCGAGCAAACACTTCATGTTCGATCCTACTTGATCGAACATCATGTCTTCTGTTCGACCTGCATACGTCGAACAGTAAGTATTTGTTCGACCAGTTTTGGTCGAGCAGTTTATTTTAACTGTATAGATTGTTTAATTCTTGCTATTTTATTCAATTTAGCAGGAATGACATATATGAGGAGACGACCACCTACATCTTCTAATAGGAGGCGTCGGTTAGAAGAGTTGGCAGCTGCACGTAGCAGTCGTCAAGAAGGAGCAACAGTTGCTCCGATTCAAATGCTAGAGCAATGTGCTGCGGAAGAAGAGGCAGCTATACATACTAGTCCAACAGTTGTTGCAAGTCAAATTAGTAAGCAACGTGCTGGAGAAGAAGAGGATGATAAACGTGTTGAGGAAGAAGAGGAACAAGAGGAAGCACATGATGAGGAAGAAGAGGAAGCACGTGCTGATCAGGAAGATGAGGAAAAAGGTGATGACAATGATATACTAACGGGCCCTTGTCCCGGTGGATCTAAGGATCCCCGACTTATCCCAAGTTTCAAGACTCATGTGGCGTTCCAGATTTGGAATGGGATTGAGAAGCCCTTATTGAGGTGTTGGTGCCACACGACGAAGATGGAGACATGTAAGTTTGGTAAAGGGGGGTAATGATTTTAAGGAGTTGATTCATCGTTCCAAAATTCCAGACTTGAGATAGATTTTGTATAAGATGCCGAACAAAAAGCTAATTTGTACGTTTGTTGAGCGTTGGCAACCGGAGACCAACTCATTCCATATGTCATTCGGTGAGATGACAATTACGTTGGATGACGTATTTTGTCTTACCGGACTCTCGGTTAGTGGATTACATGTGGTTGCACCAGAGTCGGCAAGGGGACCGGAGGCCCCTAAGAAAATGATCAGTAGATTATTAGGGGTGACAGAAAGGGAGGCAGTCGATGCTCTTCAGGGCCAGAGAGGTAGCTCGGTCCGGCTGGAGTGGCTCCGTTCACGATTTAGTGGAGATGTCACTAGTAGGGATGAGAGAAAAAGAAGAAGTACATCCCGTACATATTTATGGTTCGTGCTTGGATGCACAATTTTTGCAGACAAGAGTGGTATAGGTGTGAACACAAAAATTCTCAGTCTTCTGGAGACGGTTAACCGCGTCCATGAGTATGCTTGGGGAGCAGCTGCTCTAGCATACTTGTATCGACAGCTTGGATTAGCATCTCGGAGTGGGGTGCGATAAATATATGGATATCTGACTTTTCTGGAGGTAGCTATCTCTCCTTATATACATGTTTTTATGTTATTATATGCTCGATATTTATGTTATGTTTATATGTTCGATATATGTTTTTTTAGGCCTGGACATACGAGTATTTTCCTTTCACAAGGCCAACCCATAATGTCAATTATAAGTTGGGAGATCCACTTGCTTTGAGGTGGGCCAATAGATCCTATTCTGTAGAAACTGTCGACCGGGTATTGGCCTTGAGGGAGGTTTTGGACAATCTACAAGTACATAGTGTGAATATTATTACATTTATTTATGCCATTTATTTATGTGTTCTATGTATTAGTAATTATGCCACTTTTATGATGTAGGTCAATTGGACACCCTATAATGGGATGGGGGACTCTTATCCTCGGGACAATGTCACTTTCTACCACGAATGCATACGTGCATTTGACTGTGTAGAGCCGTATCATCCCGATCGCGTGCTTCGACAATTTGGCTTACTCTAGAAGATACCTGATTTTCCTTTGATTCCAAGTATTGTCCGTCGGAGAAATACGGGCCAGAAGTATAACTTGACGTGGGATGTTTTGGGAGGCTACTTCCGATTCTGGAGCAGCCATGTACTATCGACCGAAGCCCGTGGGAGAGCTGTAAACCCCGCATGGGAGTGTTCGGACGATTATATGCATTGGTATAGGACGTTTTCACATCCTATCATCCAGGATCCGGAGAACGTCTCTACCGCCATCGGCACTACATCTACCCAGGCAGGCCCACAACCATGGGAAATGATCGAAAATGCTTTGGGGTATTTAGAGCCCGTCTACCAGCAATGGGTAGAGAATGAAGATGGTCTAGACACATCGATATTAGTCCCAGCTTTAGTCGGCGCCTATCATGCTTTGAAGATCACGCCTGAAGAACCATCAGAATCTTCGAAGGGGGCGTCTACTAGTAGGAGTCGAAGGCGTCGCAGATCATAGATTTATGTAGTCCCTCGTGAATTTGAATGTTGAACTTTGTCACTGTCATTTTGAACTCTGTAATATACCTCTGTTAATGAACTCTGTTATGAACTCTGTGCTCATGTTATGAACTATGTTAATGAATCATGAATATGAATTGTGAATTTTGTTATGAACTCTGTGCTCATGTTACTGAACTCTGTTATGAACTCCGTGCTCATTTTGAACTCTGTTAATGTACTCAGGTTATGTAAATTTTGAATATGAATCGTAACTATGAAGTTGAACTCAGCTCTGTATTTTTTTTGCTCAAAATTGCACTACTCAACCATTACAGGTCGAACATAGTTCTTCTGTTCGGCTTACAGGTCGAACATATGTTGCAACGTCAGACCTGTAATGGTCGAACAGAAGGAGGTTGTTCGATCTGTAATGGTCGAGCAGAAGGACGTTGTTCGACCTGTAATGGTCGAACAGAAGGAGGTTGTTCGACTTGTAATGGTCGAACAGAAGGACGTTATTCAACTTGTAATGGTCGAACAAAAGGTTTTTGTTCGACCTGTAATGGTCGAGCAGTGCAATTTTGAGCAAAAAAATGCAGAGCTGAGTTCATATTCATAATTCATGATACGAATACAATGAACATTCATACTACCAATACATTTCTGATAATAAGTACAATTTTATAACACACATTTAAATTATAATAGTGTAGGAGCGTAAAAAGTGCTTCATAGACCAAGTCAAAAGAATAGAGCTTTACGCAAGTCAAAAAGAGTCAACAAACTACTCTACGCGGGCTACTCTACGAAAGCTGTTTTACCCGAGCTACTCTACGCGAGCTATTTTTACACGAGCTACTTTATGCTGGGGACATGCTGTCAGATCATGCATTTAATGCAAGTGATAATGATTCTGACATAATGATTTGCTGACAGCGTATAACACAGAATTCGAAGAGATTTGATTTACACAGAAACCAACATTATCGTTTAGTGTGTGGACGGGATTACTTTACGCTCAAAAGATGGCTTCTTTTACACATGAATACTATCTGAGCTTTTTACGCTCAAAGTTGACGTGTGCGTAAAGTTTATTTGGGCTACTTTTTACGCTCAAGGCTATTTTATCAGCCACTTTACGCGAGAAGTCTATTTTTGGGCTATTTTACGCCTAGTCTACTACTTTACGCTGGAAGTGTATTTTGGGTCATTTTTACGCCTGATTGTTTCTGGCTACATAAGAACGTGGTTTGCTTACGTGGCTTTCATGCCACACTTATCGATGGACGTGTATACGTGCCCTCCTTATTTTGTTGAAGTAGTGGGACACGTGTCACCATGTGTAGAGATCAAAGCTCTACATGGGACACATCTCATCACGCGTAAAGTTCATGGATGACAGTTGATAGCGTAAAACTCCAACTTGGATGCTTTTTACACATGATGTGTTTTAGTCTATAAATAGACTTATTTTCATATGAAGAGATAAACAGAGAGACATGAGAGGAGATTCTGAGAAAACTCATATTTTCAGAGTGATATTCCCAGAAGCATTTCTTCAACTTTTTCTCAAGAACAGGGTGAAGCAAAGCAAGAAAGCATTCGACTGTGCCATCAGTGTCGTTGCTCGATACCTTTCTGGTGACTTAGTTCTTCCGATTGTTCATCTTCTTCAAGCAGTTTTCTTCTTCATCATCGTATGGCCTAAGTAACAAAGTTATCGCTCTCAGATCAGACTTCCATAGCAATACTTTCCAGAACAATTTGTACTTCTTGTACTTTTTCTAGTTTTCTTTCAAAAGCCAATTTTAGGCATTTTGTTAAGTGAAACAAAATGGCGACTCTGCTGGGGACGACCTTCTCCTCTGACGAGAAGGCAATTGCTCAATATGATGATGTGTCGGTCGGATCGACAAAGAAGACTCTAGTTGTGCACTTCGACCAGACTGCCTACGAAGAAATGCTCCGAACTGGGGGTAGTACTCGCTGCTCCAATGTTCAGAAATCACGGAAGGCATGAAAAGTTTGGATTTCCAAGTCTAAAGCATCCCCGGATCTCTCTACTGTCTCTGAAGGCAAAGGAATCCTTCCTACTCCTGTTGTGGAGGCTCCCGACTGTGACGAGACAGTCTCTACTTCGGTGATACGCCATGGGCGTAAAAATTAGTCTTCCGTTTCTAACGTGGAAGACTCTCCAGTTTTACGCTCTTAGCGTAAAAATCAAGTTTTACGCTCTGAGCGTAAAAATCAAGTTTTACGCCCCACGTGTAAAAATATGTATCCCGTCTGTGACGTGGTAGACTCCCAAGCTTTACGCCCTGTCCGTAAAAAAATGTCTCCCGTCAGTGACGTGGTAGACACACAAAATTTATGCTCCACGCATAAAAAAAAATCTTCCATCTGTGATGTGGCAGATACTCATGTTTTACGCTCTACGCGTAAGGGTAAATCTTCTGTCTGTGACTAGGGGTGAGCATCGGTTCGGTTCGGTTCAAACCGAACCGTATATATGAAAACCGAAATAACCGTATTTCTCAAAACCGAAAACCGAACCGTTTTTATAAAAACCGAACAAAACCGAACCGAATTAATTCGGTTCGGTTTTTGGTCGGTTCGATTTCATGAGCCAATGTGTCGGACCTTATTTTAAAAATATGACATTATTGTATTTATGAATTATTATATTACATATTGTGAAAAATATTACTATATATAGATTGAGGGTAAAGAGAGAGAGAGCGCTCAAAGAAGTACCGACAGAGAATAGGAGAAGAGATTGCTCTCTTTGGAGTTACAAAATATTAGTATATGTAGATTGAAGGTAGTTTGATAAATTACTAAATCTAAATCGGTTTTCGATTCGGTTCGGTTACCCGGATCAAGAACCGAAAACCGAACCGTTATTTTAAATTTTCAAGTTTTAAAACCGAAAACCGAACCGAAAACCGAACCGAAAACCGAAAAAACCAAACCGTTTGTCATATTTCGGTTCGGTTCGGTTCGGTTTTCGGTTTTCAACCGTTATATGCTCACCCCAATCTGTGACAGTGTAGATAAAATTCACAATGATACCTATGCATCTAAAGTGAATTTATCTGCACGTATGCAGCATAAAAATATTGTTGGTAAAACTTCGGTTCTCCAACAACAGCCTTCTTACACTGCTTTACGCAAGGTACCAAACCTTCAAATTACGCGTAATGCTGATGGAGTCCTTTGTGCTAAAAAATCTCAGGATTTACGCACGCAAATCCAAGCACATAAAAATGTACAGTTTGGTTCTGCTAATGCAGCCAGTAATCTTCTTTGTACACAAGGGACTAAAAGTTTCTCTACTCCAAATGTAATAAAGAAGACTACTCCCTCTACTCCTTCTGATTTACGCGAGTTGCTAGTACAAAAGCGTAAAAACAGACAATCTCCTGTGACACTCCCCCTAGAGAATCATCATTGTGAGTGTCATCAGATTGTAATCAAATATTGTTGTTCGGCTTCTAAACGGTCAGTTTTTGATCGGTTAAGCTTCAATGCGCCTCAACAGCAAGTTGATGACCAAGAACATGAGTTGTCATATGCGTCAGTCAATATGGCATCTCATACAAACAGAGGACAACGTCCAAGACGCAACTCGTCCCAGACTCCTGGTCAACAACAGTTTAACAGACTTCTTGATTCCTTTGAAGGAGTATATCAAAATACTCGATCAAGAAGACAAAGACATGTGCATACTTCTGATTCAGAAGCTGGGGGTACTCAATCTTTTGAGTCCGAAACTGATAACGTCGATTCATACCTCTATACCAATCCCTCTGTATCTTCAAGAGAGGTTGAATCTTATGATATTGGAGATGAACCGGAGACATCATCTGCTAATACAGAATAGCGTCTCTCTGCCGTTGAGCAATCACTAAAGGACATGCTTACTATGATGCAAAGCATGCACCAGATAATAATGACTCAGCAAACTGCTCAGCCGGCAGTAGTAACACCAGTGCAAGTAGCAACACAAACTCAAGATAGTCAAGGGGTTGATATACCTTTGAATAATCAAGATCCTGCTGTCAATCAAAATTCTGCATCTCCAGATCCTATCATTCCAGAAGATGTACCACCTCCGGTGGGGGTCACGGTACATCCAACAACTATTCAATCGAATGTGCTTCCTCAAACCAGTGAAGCTATTCAAGTAGTACGTGAATTAAAAGCACAGTTTGAAGTTTTGAAGCACAAGGATCAGCTACAAAGGTTAGGGATTAAACAACCTTATCCTCCTCATTGGAATGACGTACCCTTTCCTCCAAAATTCAAGCCACAATCGATGGTATTATTTGATGGAAAGGCTTCTCCTAGTCAGTATATCAATTACTTTGATATTATGACTGTGCATCTGCAGAAGAATGATGCTCTTCTTACCCGAGTTTTCATCGGGTGCCTGACGGGTTCAGCTTACGATTGGTATTGTAGTCTACCCGACAATTGTATATCGTCTTTTGACGAATTTAAAGCAATGTTTCTCTCCCGCTTCTATGAAGGAGGCATGGACATGAATATGTCCTCCTTAATAGAAATCAAATAAAATGAGAAGGAAGATACTCGGACGTTCATCGAACGTTTTCGACATGCAACTCTGAAGATGCCTCCTGGTATGCCAGATTCAGAATTGATAGATACATGCAAGATGAATCTGCGACCAACCATTGCTGTCTTTACGGGTTCCCAATTCACAGATTGGGCCTCGTCTATTATAGTCGCAGTTTCTGCCGAGACCAATGGTAGGTTGGCTCGTGAACACGGGATGATCTTTGCCTCAGAGGACAAAGGAAAGAAAGACTCTTCTGGTAATAATTCCGGCAATCGTAATGGGAAAGGGAAGGAAACCCTTGTGGTTAATCTTTCAAAACCTAAAATGACGTCGAATAATCAGGAGTCTTCCAAGCCAAAAGAAGAATATTCTTTCGATGACAGTGATATCTCAGGGATATTCCAATGTCTGGTAAAGAGTGGCAAACTCCAGATTCTAGAGCCGAAGAGGCCTAATGAGGTGAATCTAACCGACAATCCTAAGTATTGTATCTATCACAGATACATAAATTATCCTACCAAGGCTTGCTATGTCTTGAAGAAGAAAATCCAGGAGCTGATAAATGCCAATGCCATCGCTTTAACTAAAGATGAGCATACGGTAACAACCAATATGGTTTCTCTTCAATTTGGAGGTTTTCCTCCACAGCAAGTCCCAGATGGGATTGTCCCAATTCCAAAGGCGACGATGAAGATTGTAAATATCCCGCCTGCCAGAGAGCATAATGAAGGATTGTTGCCTCTCACACTAAAGAATGGTGAAATCATGTGGGTACATCCTGACTTAGTACCTGAAATGGAAGATGAAGGTAAAACTTCAAAATCTAAGAAATATAGAAAAGTTAAAACCTGCAATATGATTTCTTATGTTATTCCAGATCCTGATGATTTGGATCATCTTTGGGATGACATTCCTTTGGAGGATAGACTGAGAGGTTTGAATATATGTCCTCCAAGCTTGGCTCCTCCTACTAAGCTCAAACTTTCTCATCAGCAGTGGTTAGATATGAATAGTGTCCCCTTATACAGGACACAACAAGTTTTTGCTGATTATGAAAAAGCACCTACCAGGATTTTTCCTCGTGTCCCGAATACTCTTTTTTCTGTGGTTACAGAGGTTTTTGTCTCTTCTTCCTCTATTAAACCATTCTTTGAAAGTCTGCTGCCTATTCACTTGTACAGTCAAGAATCAGTCCATCTCATGAAAAAGATAGGCTACGACTTTCAAAAGGCAGAAGGTTTGAACTATGAAGCCTAAAAATTTGATATTTTAGCCCAGTTAGCCAATACACCGGCTAGACTCTCTATCTTCGAGTTGCTTCGTCTTTCTAAAGAAAACAGGGAGACTTTGAGTGAAGTTTTGCTACAAACAGACTCATGCTTAGCTCAACTCAAGAGTCCTGATAACACGCCAGTATCGTGTCCACAATGTCATAGTGTGATGGAGGCAGTTCCTAACATTACCTTCACACAAGAAGATATGATGTTAAAGCATAACAAGCACGACAGGCCTTTGTGCTACACTGGGTATATCGAATCCACTGAAGTTGATAGGATTTACATTGATCCTGGGTCTTCTATTAGCATTATTCTTCAGAGTATGCTAAGACCATTGAGGATTCCTACTAGTGATTTGACTTACACTAGTACCACGATTATTGGTTTCAACTCTTGCAAGAGTAAACCACTGGGGAAGATTCGTTTGAAGATTCAAATTGGTGATCTTCGAACTATGGCGACATTTTATGTCATCAACTCAGACGTACCTTACAACATCCTTCTTGGAAGACCGTGGATACATGAGCATAACATTGTGCCTTCAACTCTCCACCAATGCTTCAAGTACGTAGATTTCCAAGGGGTTATGAAGACTAAGTTTGCTGATATCAATCCTTTCAAGGGTGTCGAAGCCTATTTTTCTGACTCAATGCTCTACAAACAAGAGCATGTGAAGGAGATATCAGATATAGCTGAAGATCGATCACCTACTGAAGATCAATCTGTCAATGAGATCCCCCGGAAGAGCAACCTTTGAAGATCAAAGTCAAAGGCCGAATCCAACCCCAAGCTGTCAATGATCAACCTCTGGTAATAAAGGTCAAAGGAAGAACTCAAAATTTATCTGAGGAATCAGTGAATATTCCTGCCAAGAGCCAAGTTCAACCTCTCATGATCAAAGTCAAAGGACGTACTTCTCATACGAATGATCCAGAACCACCACTGATCATCAACCTTGGCAAGTCTACGCAGAAGACGAATGACGGTCCGTTAATGATCAATCCGAAGCGTAGTAGTCAAATTATAAATGATGTAAATATTGATCATTCTGTACTTTCTAATATCAATAAAGATTTCCTTCTTGAGTATATGGCTATCAAATTTATTGAAAGAATTGCTTTATCTTCTTATGATCAAAGTCATCAATATAAAGATGACATAGATACAGAAGAAAATTTATACATTGACCATAAGGAAAATTCTTTTCCTCCTCATGTCGATGTAGGACCTTATGCTCAAAGGTTCCTAGCATCTTCTCCCTATCTTCTTCCTGTAGCTGCTTCATCACAAGCTTGTGTAACTTATAGACGTCACGAAGAATCTTATTTCGTGATTCCGTCCAATAAGAAAAACAAGCACCAAATTGTGTTTGGCTTGGCTAGAAATATTTCTGTTGTTCAGACAAATGATCTCAGAGAAAAAGATAGAGAAAGAATCCGAATTGACAAATATAGTCAATAATCTCTCAAGATTATCCAAAATATGGGATATGACTTGAAGACTATGCAAGGTCTCAATCAAGGCAAAGGTAGACGATTACCATTATGTGGTGATCCGTTTTACCAGAAAACTCGTCATGGGTTGGGATATGATCCGTCTCACATGTTTAATGACGATATACAAGAAGAATTCTCTTCTAGTTCTTCACAATTCTCAGATTCAGAAGAAATTCAATTCATCGAATCTGATACATCCCACTCCTCATATGCTGGAGGAGACTATTATGATGAATCTGAGTGTGTATTCTCAGTCAACATAGTTCAAACTTATAGCGAATCAGTGCCATTTAAAAATGACCCTTGGGCCCAACAGATGGACACTCAGTGGGAGCTTCGTTTTGAACAGCGACAGCCATCTACAGAGGATGAAATTGTCCAGATTGATGTTGGAGACGGAATTACGTCCAAGCCAATATTCATCAGTAAGAACCTTTCTGAAGATGAAATGGAAGAGTTGATAAAACTGATCAAAGAATATATTGATATCTTTGCATAGAGTTATGAGAATATGCCGGGTCTAGATCCTAAAGTTGCTACTCATAAACTCAACATTCTTCCTAATGCCAAGCCTGTAAAATAACAGCAGCGACATTTTCGACCAGACATGATGGATGCAGTTAAAGCAGAAATCAAAAAGCTGATTACATGTGGCTTTGTTCATGATAAACAACACCCAGACTGGGTTGCCAATATTGTTCATGTTATAAAGAAGAACGGAAAAGTCCGAGTTTGCATAGATTTTTGAGATCTTAATGCAGCTTGTCCAAAGGACGAATTTCTACTTCCAACTACCGATGTCATGATAGATAATACATGCCGTTTTGAACGCATGTCGTTCATGGACGGATTTTTAGGATACAATCAGATCAAGATGCATCCAAGAGATGAGAAGCATACTGCTTTTCGTACACCCCTTGGAGTCTACTGCTATACGGTTATGTCGTTTGTCTTAAAAATGCCGGTGCCACGTATCAACGGGCTATGAGCAACATCTTTCAAGAACATCTACGGAAGACAGTTGAATGTTACGTAGATGACATTGCTGTCAAAAGTCAATAAAACTGATCAAAGAATATATTGATATCTTTGCATGGAGTTATGAGGATATGCCGGGTCTAGATTTTAAAGTTGCTCCTCATAAACTCAACGTTCTTCCTAATGCCAAGCCTGTAAAACAACAACATCGGCATTTTTGACCAGACATGATGGATGCAATTGAAGCAGAAGTTAAAAAAGCTGATTACATGTGGCTTTGTTCGTGAAGAATAACACCCAGACTGGGTTGTCAACACTGTTCCTGTTATAAAGAAGAACGGAAAAGTCGAGTTTGCATAGATTTTCGAGATCTTAATGCAGCTTGTCCAAAGGACGAATTTCTACTTCCAATTACCGATGTCATGATAGAAAATACATGCGGTTTTGAATGCATGTCGTTCATGGACGAATTTTTAGGATACAATCAGATCAAGATGCATCCAGGAGATGAGAAGCATACTGCTTTTCGTACACCCCTTGGAGTCTACTGCTATACGGTTATGCCGTTTGGTCTTAAAAATGTCGGTGCCACGTATCAACGGGCTATGAGCAACATCTTTCAAGAACATCTACGGAAGACAGTTGAATGTTACGTAGATGACATTGCTGTCAAAAGTCGATCAAAGGATGATCACATTCAAGACTTGAAGACAGTATTTGAGTTGATGCGCCAACATCAATTAAAGATGAATCCTACTAAGTTTTTCTTAGGGGTGTCCAGTGGCAAGTTTTTGGGATTTGTCATTACTTTTCAGGGTATCCATGTTGATCCTGATAAAATCAAAGCAAATCTTGAAATGCATCCTCCATGCAATCTAAAAGAACTCCACGGCTTCCAAGGTCGCATTGCTTATATCAGGAGATTCATATCCAATCTCTCTGGGAGATGTCAATCTTTCTCCCGACTATTAAAGAAAGGTGTATCATTTGTTTGGGATGAAGCGTGTTAGAAAGCTTTCAATGACATCAAGCAATACCTTACAAATCCACCTGTTTTGGTACCTCCAGTGGTAGGAAGACCATTTTTGCTATATGTTCGAGCCTTAGATCATTCACTTGGTGCTCTTCTTGCACAGAAAAGTGATATGGGTCATGAACAAGCAATTTATTATCTTAGCCGAAAGATGGTCTGAGCTGAACACAGGTATACTCCTGTAGAAAAGGAATGTCTGGCCTTGGTTTTTGCAGTTCAAAAGACACGACATTATGTGTCATGACAGACTATTCATGTTATCTCCAGAATAAATCCTATTCGGGTATTGATGAGAAAATCGAGCATTCTTAATTCCAGGTTAGCTACCTGGACGATGTTGCTCACTCCTTATGATATGGTCAATGTACCTCAAAAATCAGTGAAGGGTCATGCATTAGCTGATTTCTTAGCAGCTCACCCTATACCTGAAATATCAAAGTTATATGAGGACATTCCAGATGAAGTTATAGATTGCAACATGACTTTAAAGGATGACATTTGGCAATTATACTTTGATGAAGCATCACGGGTCGGACCTAAAGGCAATATTGTCTCCGGAGTAGGCATTGTCCTAGTTTCTCCCGATAAAATGGTCATATATCGTGCTCCAACAATGTGGCAGAATATAATACTTTGCTGATTGGTCTTCAAGTAGCAAAACAATTGGACATTGAGTTCTTGGAATCTTATGGAGATTCTCAACTGATTGTTAATCAGGTTAGAGGGACATATTAAGTCAGAAATCCAGACCTCATCCCTTATTATCAGGTGATAATCGAATTGGTTCTTTCATTCAAAGGATTCTTCATTGAATTCATACCACGTTCTCAAAATTTGGAAGCAGATGCTCTTGCTAGCTTAGCTGCAGACTTGGCTGTTCCAATTCGAAGGCAAAACACTATTACTTTGTTGGATCGAGACTTATTCTGTGTCAAAAATAATCTGTATATTGAACAGAGTTATACTACAGAGTCAAGTTCCCAGCAGAGGGATTGGAGAAGTCCATTCATTGATTATGCGGTTCATGGGATTTTACCTGAAGATCCAAAAGAAGCTGCATCAATCAAAAGACGATCATTTTGATTTTATTATGATTCGTCTTTACATATGTTGTATCGTCGTTCATATGACGAACTTTTGCTGCGCTATCTCTCAGAAAGTGAAGCTAAGCAAACACTCCGTGAGCTCATGATGGTGTTTGTGGTGCTCATCAACCAGGTCCAAAATTATAGGACCGCATTCGAAGAATGGGGTATTATTGGCCATCTATGATAGCTGATGCTGTAGATTATTCCAGACGGTGTAAAACGTGTCAGATTTATGCTGATTTTATTCATCAACCATCTGAGTTCTTACATCCTACAGCAGCTTCTTGGCCCTTCGAAGCTTGGGACATGGATATCATTGGTCCTATTAACCCTCCTTCTATCAAGGGACATCGGTTTATTCTAGCTATAACCGATTACTTTTCTAAATGGGCAGAAGCAGTTCCCCTTACTGAAGTGAAAACATCTAATATGGTTAGCTTCATTAAACATCATGTCATTTATCGTTTTGGGATTCCCAGAAGGATAATTCATGACAATGGACCACAATTTGCCAGTCATGCATTTTATCGGTTCTGTGATAAGAATCGGATCCAAAATTTGGCTTCTACGGCTTATAATCCAGCTGCTAATGGTTTAGCCGAAGCTTTCAACAAAAAAATCATCAAACTTCTCAAAAAGTTCGTCTCTTCTAATAAACGTGATTGGAATGAGAAACTTGGAGAATGTTTATGGGCTTACCGAACGATAGTCCAAACTCCTACTGGTTTTACACCATTTTTACTAGTCTACGGATGTGAGGCTGTTCTTTCATTGGAAATCTAGATTCCATCTCTTCTAATAGCTATTGCTAATGAGCTAACTACAGAGAACAATGATCGCTTACGACTCCAAGAACTTGAAGGATTGGACGAGAAGTGTCTCCAAGCGCAACAGCACATTGAGCTATATCAAGCCCGCATATCTCGAACTTTCAATCATAAAGTTAAAGAGATGGTATTTAAAGTGGTTGAGCTAGTTCTAGCTGTTCGAAGACCGATGGTGATGACTCATAAGAGCAAAGAGAAATTCCAAGCAAAATGGGAAGATCCTTATGTCGTTGAGACAGTCTTCTCTAATGGTGCCTATAGGTTGTCTAAACCTAATGGAGATTTGCTCATGATGCCGATCAATGGCAAATTCTTGAAAAAATATTATGTTTGAATTTCTTCCTTATTCCCCAGCTATCAATGTTTGGTTAAGCTGGTTACTTATCTCTTTGAAGAGAATTTTGATCTTCTGTCTTATCAGCTGATTAAAATGAGAGATTTATTATTTATCATGTTCTCATGACCTCTGAATAAATACTAAGTCTACTTCTTTTCCTATCTATCATGTCCATTTGGCCTCTGAATAGATATTAATTTATTTTTCTTTGAGTTGTTACGATCTGTCACGTTCATATTACCTCTGATAGTGTCGTATACTCTAAACAGAAAAAGAGATTCATTATCTATCATGTCCATATTACCTCTGGATAGATATAATTTGAGTTTAGAAAACTTGTCATGTCTATATTACTTCTGATAAGTGTTTTCTAGCTCATACCTATTGTTTAAATTCAAAATAAATAATAGGATCACAAAACAAATAGTTTATTCATTTTTTGTAAATATTATAGAATGAAAAAAAAGAGAAGATTACAAAAGTTCTTTATTTGCCTAAGGCGGAGCGGATAAGTCTCCTAGAAGTTTCTACAGCTCTGCTAGACGTTTTTCACGAGAGCTCAAAACAGTCTTGGTGGCCGCAGCATGTCGAGCTTCGGGAGTACAGATATGAGAAAGTCCAGAAAAGCTGACTATCAGCTTATCTTTGGCTTCATCGAGGGTTATGATGGTAGATTCAGCTCCGTAGACCTGTTCTTCCAAAATTGAGCTCTGAGTTAGGTGCTGGTCCCAGGCCAAGATCATCTGCTCCCTCTCTGCTTTCAAGCGAGCTAACTCAGCCTCAACTTCTCGAATTTTATCATTTTGTTGATGAATTCTTATATTTGAGGTATCATATGCTGCTCTCTAGCTATCCAACTCGGGCTTTATGTCACGCCCCGCTCCCACAGGAGCGATCGTCCTCGCTAAGGTGTGATGCCGCACGGGCCTAGGTTGCGCTCGTGTAAGGCTAAGTCCAGAAACGGCCGATTTGAGCTAGGCCACAGAGTCGCACAGAGTGTCCCCATTTGCAGCGGAAAGTAAATGAACACAAATTGAAGCGAATTTAACTATTTATTGATATTCAAGAAGTTTACAAGCAGCGCTAGACCGATATTACAAATCGCTCAAACTCTCTCTCTCTGAAACATAAAAGGCGTGCCAAGTGGCTTACAACATAGAATGATTCATGGCGATGTTCCGATACATTATGTCCTGTATATGGTGCTCTAGCTCCTTGCAACGCTCCAAGGCTCCAGAGATAGCTCCGCGCCTTAGCACGTTCGAGGGAAGCTCTGCACCCGACGACGTCTCATGCATCCTACAAGCAGACTGTGGGGTTATCAGTACATTATTATGTACTGGTGGGGAGGCTAGCTCGCCCACAATGCTATCATTACCAAACACGTTCTATTTACTTTTGTGCACCATCTATCATTCATTGTCTTTCTAATCTTGCCTTAGGATCAGTTTTGTGGCATATTTCATAGCCTATCTCGTGTTGCCGAATACAAGTGTCGCATGGAAATACATGCACGACTTACCCATACTTACCGTCCGGCCTTCCCTGTCCAAAGTAAACCAAGTTAGTCAACAATTCATAGGAAATAACTTAACGTGATTCATGTGAACTTTCAATGTCAAGGGCGTGTCCCTGTCTCGGGTCCTAACACGTCGTAGGCGTATTTTCTAACTCTTTTGCCGAAGTACTCTCGATTATCTGGTATGTTATATTCAAGCCTGTTCAGAAGGTACTTCATTTAGTTAACTTAGACTACTTTGATTTCAATTCAAGGACTTGCACGTGGATTACCACCAGCAAAGCCCACTTAATCTATATGCATCGGTCGCTGGCATCATAAGCCAATTTGGACATGTCTTTCCCTTGGTAATTTCTTACCTATCATGGCGTGCGGCTTGGTACACCCTGATAGTCTTTTAAAATACCCGGCCTTACGTCCCCTGGTGGCCAAGCCCGCACTCAGGCCTGTACGTAAGCCAAATTTTGATTTCCATCCGGACCGGCACGTCCTTCACACTTTGACTGTGCCGCTGGAAATACCCTTATTTCCCCTCTCCCCCGTATACGATGGAGGTGTCCACGACCATTTCGTTTTATTTGTCATTTTAACTTAACGGCTGCCTCTGTACCGTCGGCTAACCTTAGCCTTAATGCGTTATCGGCCAGATTGGCGTCCGTGCAGCGCGGGTAGCAAGCCCCGTTGCACGTGCCCGTCACACCTGTCGCTAACCATTCTTTCCATCTTATCTTTCATTCATTCATTCATTCTTTCTTTCACTTGTTCGTTCATTTATTGATTCATTCACATATTCATTCATTCATTCGTTGATTCATTCATTCACTTATTCGTTCATTCTTTATGCAACTCCCCGTGCAGGAGTCGTCTTGGCGACCCATCGGTCTCGTAGTCTTTCAATGTTGCTACACTATACTCGGATCGACTATGTTGATAGCCTTCCCGTTTCATTGTTGTAAACCATTCATTGTTTCGTTGTTGAACGTACAAGGGACTTGAATGTAAGCTTGTGCCTTAGCACGAGCGGGGAGCGCGGTGCGAGAGTTCTAACATTTTTCCTTGTTCCTTTCCATATTCTATACATGTATGATGAGAATATTCCCTTAGCTAGGTGCGTTGATTCATTCATTTATTAGCATGCGCGCTGTTGACGCCTAGCGATCCTAGCAATAGTGTCTGTATTGTTGTGTCTAGGCTAAGCAAAGACGGATTCATCGGAGCTACCCACCTTAGCGATGTTCGCATCGGCCGAACGATACTCCGAGCGCGCCTTTGAAAGTCTAAGTCTGGATTCATCTTGACGGGCCAATGTAAGCCTCGCATCGATTCTTCATCAGGTCGATGCCAACTCTTCGGGTCGATGGCTCGTTTGAGTCATTGCACATGCCGTTTGAATCGACATTCCGCTATGACAGAGCGGGTCATTACATAATACACCACTCAAAACAAGTCTCGTCCTCGAGACTTCCTGAGTGCGGGTCATCCTACCGTCCCTTAACTCATCGTCGTGTGTATACCTTAGACAATTCTATCGAACGGCTCTATCGTTCGATGGCATCGAATTATGCCTTTCCAAGTTCCGTGTCGCATACGTTTGATCAATTTTATTGAATGGCTTTTCATTCATTTTAGAGTTGATGGTTCTTTTTCAATTGTCACATTCTTCGACTTGGTTGCTATTTCGATGTATCATGGAACTGAAACGGTCGTACGAGGTGCGTTGTAATTTATCAAACGTGAGGGACGTAGGCTGAGGCAAACTTACTCGTTCGTTCATGCGCATCGCAACACCCACTTGCAGCTACATTCGAGTTCATCATATCGCTGCGTTTGGATCGTGCACACATTCAAGGCGTCCCCCGAATACATACATTTCAACCAAGCCTAGCGACTAGCGAAGTCGGACAAGCTTCTCGTGATAGTTTCGATTTGCCGATCGTTTTTGCTAACTTCGATTTAAAATCGAACTCATGTGTGTATCACATATCGTTTATCTCGGTCCTCGAGATGATTCGATTCGCTTCTCAAGCGTTCTTGTTCACGAAATCAATACGATTTCTTTTTAGCGGAGTCGACCAAGTCTTAAGTACTTTCCGTTCGATTCAAAACCAAGTATTGCAATATTATCAAGTACGTCTTCCAATCAATGATTCAATTCGTTATCCCAACTTTACTTGCGCGTCATCCATTCCTATCTTTTTCTTCGTTTGGGGCCAATCTCGCCGTGTTCACGCACACTCCCAGTTCTCCGTCCTACTCTACGTCTTGTTGCCCCAAGTCTATCGTCCATCCAGACAATACTGTAAATGCCATCGTACATGTTCAATCACTCGGCATAGGATCGTCCGCCTATCCGCTAGGTCAGCTCACAAGGTCATAGGTACAAGTCAAGTCCGTGGCTTCATCGTACAAGGTCGTTGTACGACGCTCGCCCCAAATCCTATGGTCAAACCATTTGTTCGTTTGTACGGGAGTTTCTACCCAAGTTCGTTTCGTTCAAATTTCTAAACATCAAGCAGCGTTCACCCTATTCGCATCAACATATTCTCCGTTCCAAGTTCGAGCTCGTTTAGGAAAGTCATCCTACGATAGGTTGTCCTCAATCAAATCGTTCGTTCGCAATAACAATTATCGTAGTCTATCTCTTCAAGTATGTTTGATACAATCCACCTATCCAATTCACGTAGTCGATCACAAGGTCGTCTAGCCTTGCAATATGTCGCATTCCGATCTCACGCAAGTCTGATTATCCACGACGGACATGAATCACCATATCAACATTCCTACAGAATAATCGTTCTCATCGGGACGTAACTCTTGCGTTGCGTCTAGACTTGCTCATTTTCGATACGCAGATTTGGTCTACTCAATCCTCAAGTTTTCTCATTCTTCAATCGTAAGTCTTAACAATCCTCGAATTCACCTTCGCTTTAAACCACAAGTCGAAGCAATCAAAATTGCCATGTCATGATATTTTGAGTTCGACCATTCCCGCTGGACATGAATCACCATGTCAATGCTCACGCGGAACGATCGTCCCAAATTTGACGTGACGCATGTGCGAGGCTGGAGTTGCGCTCATGCAAGACAAGATCGTTGTCGTTGTGGTTATCACCGAACAATCAAATCACTTTCCTTCTTCATTCCAAACATTCACTTCCAACATAGCATCCTTCAAAACAATAACTTCTAACACGATCATCATTCATCGAATCAGAGTACCCCCGAGTTATCGTACATCGATCTTTGATATGTTTCAATACCATTGATAATGTACATAACCTGACGATCGTCCTTTTGTAACGAATTCCAAGTCGTACAACTTAATTTCCTCAATTTATATTGTCGCATGCTAACTATTCATCGAGCAACATCAATTTTAATTCCTTAGTCATTCTCATATCTTCAAATCAACGTTTCCTATGTACGCTATCTTCCGACCGTGCTATTCCCGATCTCGTCCATGAGTAATTCACCTTAACTCAAGTTTCAAACCATTCAACTAAATTCAAAATCGCATGCACAATCTTCTATGTTTCCTCGACCAAGACCTCAATTCGTTTCATGATTCGCACTACGCATTCTTAATTCGTCCAAACGATATCTCGTTTGAGACTCTCGAAGTCGAAACCAACTAAGTGTTACTCATTCTAAGGCTTTGCACGATATCATTGCTTGCCGACATACTCGTTCTATCCGTAAATCCTTTAGTTTCGCTCGAACAATTTCTATAACATCCATACACCACTCAGGGTTCGAGCCACTCGACTAGTCGTCGATGCTCACTCTTATTCTTCTTCGAAGCTATCACATACACCACTTGGAGTCAAGTCATTCTACAAATCCTCGAAAGGTTATTCGACTCCCGATCGACATGTCCAATTGCACGTTCGCTCATTCTTCAAAATCTAAGAACTATTTCCCCGTGTTTGCTTTAGCACCGGTCAAGTAGGGTCTCTATCAACATACGTTCTAAGTCTTCCTTATTCTCGTCCGTGCGATAGTCAATCTCGCTCGTAACTCGTTTGCACCATAAAGTCTAGGTGCGCGATACTGGGCACAACTTAGCCAAAAGGCTGCATGCATAACCATCCCGTTCGAACTATACTTCGGTCTCGCGTACTGGTTCGCTATTGTCAGCGTAAGGTTATTCAAGCACGCCTTGTGTTTGCTAACTTTTTAGCATGCGTTCCTTCCAACTCGAATCCGTCGCGGTTTGGCACAAAGGCCTTTGCCTATCGATCCCGTTTAATCGAGTACTCGTACGAACTTTTAAAAATATTAGACTTATTGTATGGAACATCCCAAGGCACAACGAGAGAGAGCGTACACTTCTTTTATCTCATAACGAGCTTTCAAAATTGAGAGAATCGAAATGAAGTCCAAGGACGTGAAGCCGTGCTCTAATACCAATCTGTCATGCCCCAATCCCGCAGGAGCGATCGTCCTCGCTAAGGCGTGATGCCGCACAGGCCTAGGTTGCGCCCGTGCAAGGCTAAGTCCATAAACGACCGATTTAAGCTAGGCCACAGAGTCGCACAGAGTGTCCCGATTTGCAGCGGAAAGTAAATAAACACAAATTGAAGCGAATTCAACTCTTTATTGATATTCAAGATGTTTACAAGTGGTGCTAGGCCGATATTACAAATCGCTCAAGCTCTCTCTCTCTCTCTGAAACATAAAAGGCGTGCCAAGTGGCTTACAACATGGAATGATTCATGGCGATGTTCCGATATATTATGTCCTGTATATGGTGCTCCAGCTCTGTGTAATACTCCAAGGCTCCAGAGATAGCTCCGCACCTTAGCACGTTCGAGGGAAGCTTCGCACCCGACGACGTCTTCTGTATCCTACAAGCAGACTGTGGGGTTATCAGTACATTGTTATGCACTGGTGGGGAGGCTAGCTCGCCCACAATGCTATCATTACCAAACACGTTCTATTTACTTTTGTATACCGTCTATCATTTATTGTCTTTCTAATCTTGCCTTAGGATCAGTTTCATGGTATATTTCATAGTCTATCTCGTGTTGCCGAATACAAGTATCTCATGGAAATACATGCACGACTTACCCATACTTACCGTCCGACCTTCCCTGTCCAAAGTAAACCAAGTTAGTCAACAATTCATAGGAAATAACTTAACGTGATTCATGTGAACTTTCAATGTCAAGGGCGTGTCCCAGCTGCCTCGGGTCCTAACACGTCGTAGGCGAATTTTCTAACTCTTTTGTCGAAGTACTCTCAATTATCTGGTGTGTTATATTCAAGCCTGTTCAGAAGGTACTTTATTTAGTTAACTTAGACTACTTTGATTTCAATGCAAGGACTTGCACGTGGATTGCCACCAGCAAAGCTCACTTAATCTATATGCATCGGTCGCTGGCATCACAAGCCAATTTGGACATTTCTTCCCCTTGGTAATTTCTCACCTATCATGGCGTACGGCTTGGTACACCCTGATAGTCTTTTGAAATACTGGCCTTACGTCTCCTGGTGGCCAAGCCTGCACTCAGGCCTGTACGTAAGCCAAATTTTGATTTTCGTTCGGACCGACACGTCCTTCACACTTTGACTGTGACCGCTGAAAATACCCTTATTTTCCCTCTCTTTCGTATACGATGGAGGTGTCCACGACCATTTTGTTTTATTTGTCATTTTAACTTAACGGCCGTCTCTGTGCCGTAGGCTAACCCTTAGCCTTAATGCGTTATCGACCAGGTTGGCGTCCGTGCAGCGCGGGTAGCGAGCCCTGTTGCACGTGCCCGTCACACCTGTCGCTAACCATTCTTTCCATCTTATCTTTCATTCATTCTTTCTTTCTTTCTTTCACTTGTTCGTTCATTCATTGATTCATTCACATATTCATTCATTCATTCATTGATTCATTCATTCACTTATTCGTTCATTCTTTATGCAACTCCCCGTGCGGGAGTCGTCTTGGCGATCCATCGGTCCCGTAGTCTTTCAATGTTGCTACACTCTACTCGGAATGACTATGTTGATAGCCTTCCCGTTTCATTATTGTAAACCATTTATTATTTCGTTGTTGAACGCACAAGGGACTTGAACGTAAGCTTGTGCCTTAGCACGAGCGGGGAGCGCGGTACGAGAGTTCTCACATTTTTCCATGTTCCTTTCCATATTCTATACAAGCATGCATGATGGGATTATTCCCTGAGCTAGGTGCGTTGAGTCATTCATTTATTAGCATGCGCGCTGTTGACGCCTAGCAATTCTAGCAATAGTGTCCGTATTGTTGTGTCTAGGCTAAGCAAAGACGGGTTCATCGGAGCCACCCACCTTAGCGTTGTTCTCATCGGCCGAGCGATACTCCGAGCGCGCCTTTGAAAGTCTATGTCTGGATTCATCTTGACGGGCCAATGTAAGCCTTGTATCGATTCTTCATCAGGTCGATGCCAACTCTTCGGGTCGACGGCTCATTTGAGTCGTTGCACTTGCCATTTGAATCGGCGTTCCGCTAGGGCGGAGTGGGTCATTACACTTTATTCCAGCCAAAAAAGCTTTTTCTTTGGCGACCTTTATGCTATATTCATGGAGGGCTTCATTATATCTCGTCTCTCGAGCGAGGTAATCGGCCGATAAGGCATCATACTCCTCTTGGATGAGACTTTCAATGGTTTCACTTGACAGCTTCAGATATTCTTTGATGGGCTGTTCAAGTCCCTCCACAATTTTCTCCAACGCTGCTGCTCTCGCCGCATCATTAAACATAGCGACATTTCTGATGGTAAGAGCGATCGCCGCCTTCAAGCTCTCATAATTGAGGCCCTTATTCAAAACCATCTTGATCAAAGCCGCCAGAATCTTGTAAAAGGTTTCAGTGTGAATCTCAACTAAGAGATTCATTTCTACACTCAAACTCGACGTTGCGGCGATGTCTACCAAGTCTCTTCTTTGAAGACTAGGAGCAGATGTTGTTGCCGTGATAGCAGGCTAAGATGAAGCCATTATTGTTACTGCTATCATAGGCAACTGGTTCCCAGGAACTTCAGGAACAGTGTCTTCAATATTTGTTACTCCAGCCGTTTTTGGAGCTGAAACTACTAGAGTTTCGGTGGCGGTGATAAGTGCGGGTGGAATGACAGTTGTGGCAGCTAATTCTGGTTCTGGCATTGACTCTTCAGAAACTTGTACTGGATCGGCAGTAATGGCAAAAGATACTATTACAACTTCCTTAGCTTCAGTTGGTGACTTGAGTATGCCTTCATCACCTTCTTCAGCTATTGGCTCTGCAGGATCTTCAAGTGTTTCAGTTATAGTGAATTCTTCTACAACTGATTCTTCATTAAAGTCTAGTTCTTCCTCAGTAGCCTCCTTATCATCTACAGTAAGATCTACTGTAGTTTCTTCCTTATCCTTGCCCTCAGCAGGAGAGGACACTTCTGGCTGAGCCTGTATTTCTGGCTCTTATTGTACCTCCATAGATGGAGGACATTCTTCTTGAGATTCCACTTCGGGTTTTCGTGATACCTCTTCTTGAGCATCTTCTTCTTATGAAAAAGAAGCCTCCTCCTCTGATTCCTCGTTTTCCCCATAAATATCTTCTTGAGGAGGAGGAGGAGGAGCCACAAGCTTTGGGGCAATGATAATACCTACAAAATTAAATAATATAAGTTAATATACAAAAATCATAGTTTTGTATGGATTTTGTATAAATTATATTTACCTGGAGTAGGTGTGGGATGCTCCAAGTACGCATCATAATCCCCATCCCAGTCTTCATCATCAAAATTGATAGCTGGTTCATCAGATGGGATGGGCTCTTGATCAACAATATGTACTGGGGCGACGTCTTCAGCAACATGTGCCTTTTGTGGCAAAGTTAAATGAAGTGCTGAGCTGAGACATCCCGGAGATAGGACTACTATAGGTGCTGCTGGTTGAGGTGCTGAAGATCCTTCTCCAGGGTGAACTGAAGAAGATGATACATGTTGCGGCTAATCCACCTGAGTGTCACTCTCCGGGGTAGAGGCTCTTGATCTGGAAGGTCTTTTGTGGTCGTCTTCTTCTTCTTCTCTGGGGTTTTCTCTGGAAGAGTGATGGCTGCACTTTGTTTCCGTTTACAGGATTTGCCAATAATAATAGGTTCTGCAGCCTTTTCCCCAACTCCTGTAGCGATAACTTCCAGATATGGATCTAGAACGACAGCATCGTCAGGGATGTCTGATGGTACCCTGACTGGCTCTTCAACATTTCCTTCCTTGGGCTATCTCAGACTACCTCTCATGTTGCAGTCATGGGCGAAGGAACGGATTGAAGCGTAAAAGTGAGCATACGTATGAAGTATAGGTAGCTCTGTAGGGCTGGTAGCGGTTGAGACTCTGAATTTGGCACCAGTACGGGTAGTACTGAATTACCTCCAACCTCTTGCACCATCAAGCAGTTTTCCATAATGACGGAAACTGGTAGAAGGATTACCAACATAAAGTTGGTCATATCCAAATTGGCGAGCGAACCTACTTGGTAGATATGGTTCGAACGCACAATTATCTTCATTTCTGTACATCGGGTGGGAGGGTCTGATACATTGTAGCCATCTGAAGACTGGTGCAGGCAGCAAAGTTCTTCCTTCAACTTCATCTTCAAATTGAATGCCAAAGCAGTCGGCTGGAACTTGTGGCCGAGTACAAAAAAAGTTTCAACCATAAGTATAGTTCAAAACTGCCCAGGTATCTGCCACCGTCGTGGCAGTCAATGTAGCTTTGTTAAACTTCTGGAGAAAGACCTCTGCATCATCTCCCGGGCCTGGTGGCAATAAATTGTTGTTGTGGTGCAACAACCAGCCCATCAAGTAAGTATAGGGCATTTCTACCCTGGGGAATACATTCCGATGAGGAGCGTTGTTGATTAACACCTCACTAAAAGTCCTCAAACCTGTATTTACTCGGTACACCATTGCCGATAGCAGGTTGATTCTAGTCTTAAACACCAAACGCACCGCTGGCCATAGCACGTTCCGGTGGATTCTATCAACTGTACCGGTCCCCGGTACAACCCATCTTCTCAGCCATAAAGAAAGGAAGCCTGTCAGCAAGGCTTTCCTAGAGATCTTCTGGCTGCCATATCTGAGGAAGCTCAAGGCTTCAGTTCCAGCAGGAAACTCCCCAGTCTTGGTAGATAAATATTTGTTCGAAAATTTGTAGACAATTATCATATCCCGAATTTTATCAGCTGGGATTGTTGATCCAGTATTAATAGTTGGAGCTTTGTTTTCCTGGAATCTTTCTTTATCATCCTTGGATATTTTATCCTTATGGAAAAAGAGATATGTTGTCCACTTGTTGATGTATGCTAGACGAGATCCACTCTCATGCATAGTAGTGCAGATTATATAGTGGCACATCAACTCTTCATATACCTCAAATAATTGAGGGTTTTTCTTCCTGATTTTAGTAAGTTCCCGGTTGGAGGGAATGTATTCTTCATATGGGGCTTCTTCCATTGGCAGCTTTGAGATGAATTGCATCTCATGGAGTGCGAGACCCATTTCACCTTTTGGGATCGCAAAAGTTCCAGTTGAACTTACGTATATCTCCATCAGGGCCATGAACAAGTTACTATTTGGTGGTACACCCTGACTAGTGGAAGCTACTGCTTCATACAGGCCAATGTCTTTCAGCTCTATCTGGAAGTTCTTCATCCAAACGCTAATTTGGATCCAGTTCTGGTTGAATGGAGTCAACCATCCCAGTAGCCTAGGGTTTGTCTGGGGATATAATACCGTAGCCCTTATGAACTTGTTGACGAACATCTGAGTCTGCATCGGTTGGATTAAGGCCAAATCTTCATTCGAAATAAATCCTGGTAAGAGGCAAGAGAAAGGAATGGCACCGCCATTGGGAACACTGACGTAATACCCCATATCATTGGCATGATCCCTCTTGAATATGATTCTACCCGGCCTTCCATGACCGTTGGAAGTCAGGTTCCACAACATTTGGCGGGGATGGGTGGCATGGATGAATGCGGACAAGGGGTAATCTCTATCCATATCAGGGATATACATTGCTCTATCTCCAGACTTGAACACCCAAGACTCTTTCTTGGGGTGTGTTTGTGACTTGCAGTCTATTGCATCCCCAAATAAGAAAGCTGGTTTTACAAATTGTTGTTCATTCAGTGAGGTCAACAGTTCTCCATTAATCATGGATAGTAGCATCCTATCCCCTTGGGCAGCTATCAACTGTGCTCTCTCTACGGGGTAGTCCGAATTTGATTGGGGAAATGCTACATGAGACAGATTCTCCACACAATTCGAGCCCACCATACTAACTGATGAGCCAAAGACTTCTGCGAGTGGGTGAGCTTGCAAGTCCACTGCCAAAAGAAAAAAAAATCAAGTTAGTGAAAATCTAATTTGAAAATTTTTACGCAGGTAAATTAGTCTAAGTTTTTACACATAAAGGTTTAAAACTTTGACTATGTAAATTTTACGCTTATTAAAGTTGATAAAAAGTTTTAAGGTGTAAAAAGTCTTTATTTTTCACAAAGTCTTTCACTTGTGAAATTTTACGCTAGCACATATTGATGTGAGCGTATTATAAATTTTATGCTGGCATGTGTTGACATGAGCATATTCTAAATTTTACGCTAGCACATGTTGATGTGAGCGTATTATGAATTTTACGCTAGCATATGTTGATGTGAGCATATTATGAATTTTACGCTAGCACATGTTGCGTATTCTAAAATTTACGATGGCATGTATAGACATGAGCGTATTTTAGATTTTACGCTGGCATGTGTAGACATGAGCGTAATTTAGATTTTACCCTGGCACGTATAGACGTGGGCGTATTTTCTTAATTTTATGCTGACACGTATAGACGTGGGCGTATATTTTTAACTTTACGCTGACACGTATAAACGTGGGCGTATTTTGTTATTTCAGTTTCTACGCTAACACGTATGACGTGGGCGTGAAAACTGAAGGTTCGGGGTTTCTTCTTCTTCTCCGGCGAACTCAAAGTCGAGATCAAATAAGGTTTTACCCTTCATTGCTGGAGCCACGACGGGGTTGCTCTATTGGCGCGTCACCGATGATGGGGCGGGGGTTTTTGCACGGCCGGCCGACGATGAATCTACGACGGGCTTCTTGCCTTTGTTGCTAGCGGCGGACTTCTTGGGGGCCATCAGATCAAAGCAAGAGTAGAAGAAGGAAGAAGAGTGAGGAGAGATCGAGATTTTGAAAGACAAAGTAAAGTCTTATCTCTATTCGAAAAGCCCTATTTATAGAGAATTTTGAATCAGTTCAAATTTCCAGATTTTACGCTGACTATTGGATATTCCAACGTTTACGCGGATGACCGTTGGATATCCCGAACTCTACGCTGACTGGTGAAATCCCGAATTTTACGCTTCTGTTCAAAGTATTTCAAATTTTGAAAATATAAGAAAACTTTGGAGGGGGTCTTGTAGGAGCGTAAAAAGTGCTTCATAGAACAAGTCAAAAGAATAGAGCTTTACGCAAGTCAAAAAGAGTCAACAAACTACTCTACGCGGGCTACTCTACGCGAGCTGTTTTACGCGAGCTACTCTACGCGAGCTACTTTACGCTGGGGACGGCTGTCAGATCATGCATTTAATGCAAGTGATGATGATTCTGACATAATGATTTACTGACAACGTATAACATAGAATTCGAAGAGATTTGATTTACACAGAAACCAACATTGTCGTTTAGTGTGTGGACGGGATTACTTTACGCTCAAAAGATGGCTTCTTTTATGCATTAATACTATCTGAGCTTTTTACGCTCAAAGTTGACGTGTGCGTAAAGTTTATTTGGGCTACTTTTTACGCTCAAGGCTATTTTATCAGCCACTTTACGCGAGAAGTCTATTTTTGGACTATTTTACGCCTAGTCTACTACTTTACGCTGGAAGTGTATTTTGGGTCATTTTTACGCCCGATTGTTTCTGGCTACATAAGAACGTGGTTTGCTTACGTGGCTTTTATGCCACACTTATCGAGGGACGTGTGTACGTGCCCTTCTTATTTTGTTGAAGTAGTAGGACAGGTGTCACCATGCGTAGAGATCAAAGCTCTACATGGGACACATGTCATCACGCGTAAAGTTCATGGATGACAGTTGCTAGCGTAAAACTCCAACTTGGATGCTTTTTACGCATGATGTGTTTTAGTCTATAAATAGACTTATTTTTATATGAAGAGATAAACAGAGTGACAGGAGAGGAGATTCTGAGAAAACTCATATTTCCAGAGTGATATTCCCAGAAGCATTTTTTTAACTTTTTCTCAAGAACATAGTGAAGCAAAGCAAGAAAGCATTCGACTGTGCCATCAGTGCCGTTGCTCGATACATTTTCGGTGACTTAGTTCTTCCGATTGTTCATCTTCTTCAAGCAGTTTTCTTCTTCATCATCGTATAGTCCAAGGAACAAAGTGATCGCTCTCAGATCAGACTTCCATAGCAATACTTCCCAGAACAATTTGTAGTTCTTGTACTTTTTCTAGTTTTCTTTCAAAAGCCAATTTTAGGCATTTTGTTAAGTGAAACAAATAGGACTAATCGTAGTACAATTGAACTTCTTATAGCACAATTTCTGATAATACTAGTACATTTAAACTATAATAGGACTAATCGTCCAAACTAATCGGATCACCATCAACATGTGATCTTTTGGAGGGAACAGTTTCATGATACTTTTCAATCCGTTGTTTATAAATTTTGCCCCAACCACAGCACATAGAAGACGCAGAGTAGACCATCTGTGGATAATGGGTGGTAGTGGTGCGTCTGAGGCCAAATTTACCTGCATACAAATAATAACTTGTCACTATAATCGTGCATGTGAACGATGAAATGATACAACCTCAAGCTTACATTAGAAAATAAACTTTACCACGATGAAATGATTGGTATCAACAAATACCATGCATACAAGCCGAAGGTTGGCTAGAACTTCTGTCCTCATGGGTAGAAACATAACGTTGATATCATCATGCTTGTGAACGATGGCCATGTTGTAGGCCGACGCCGCCAAGTAGTACATATTGGGAAATGACCACCAGTACTTGCGGTCATAAATCAGTGCTACGAAGCAATTCAAAGATTCAAGTACATGTTTTGGAGACCCCTTAATCAAGTTACATCTACCGTATAAATCTTCCAAGAGTGTGACCCCTACTACTTCCAAAAGTGGCATCCTGTACCTGTTTGTCTTGTAGGTACAATCCATCAATAAAATATTAGAAAAAGCACGCAACAAATCCACGCTAGTCGGGTGAGCATAAAAAAGATCCTTTACTTTATCGGTTTGCTCACATCTCCTATCTAAATAGTAGTACTTTTCTGAGTCCAACTTACCCAACAAGTACTGCATTTGAGATAGGCCCCCATGCTCGACAACCCATGCTCGACAACTCTATGCTTTTGCCGAGCATTGTAAATTGTCTTCAATGTTGACTTATTCTCGCTAAAGGATTCCTTCAATGTGCTCAATATATCTTTCGGCCTTGCATTGTTCTTCGATAAGTCTTTCACAAGTTGATCTTCAGTGGGTGTTAGTCGACCGGCATATGAGTGTCCAACCAAATTGCGTCCGAGTGGGTGATTATGCAAGCCGCATACAACCGTCAATGACCATTGCCCTAGGTCATTGAATTGCACTCATTTCAATTGAAACAGACAGTCACATTTCTTCGTCCCCGTAAGCTTTTTCCATCTTGCCTTCTTCGCAATGTTCGCCGAATTTGCTTCAGCAACTTTTGTCTTGGAAGGCTAATATTTACCACCGTACTCACAACTCAAAATTATCCGAGCCCGCCTTCCACCATCCCCGCTATCGGATCGTTTAACCAAAACGACCATATTATGACGTCTTCCTACCGTCTGTGCCCACCTCAACAACGATTCATGATTGTCAAATATCTCTTCCGTCTGAAATTCTTCTGAGAAATCAACTTGTTCATACATGGAAAAGTTAACAATGCTCAATTCATTGTTCATTTCAGTGTCATTTGGAGTATGTACCTGAAAAGAAAAAGACCTACACTTTACTAAGTTGAATTTTTTTCTTCTAAAAACACATTGCTCGATCACAAATTGTCGTGCAAGGTTCTTCTGTTCGACAGTAACAGGTCGAACATTCCAAAAAGCGTTCGACTAACATAGATCGAACATTCCAAAACGTGTTCGACTAACGTGGTCGAACATTACTCTTCTGTTCGACAACTCGGAGTCGAACAACACATGATTTGCTCGACCAACACAGGTCGTGCTTATCGCAAATTTTTTTTGGATTTCTCCTTTGGAACGATTCTCATACTAATTTTAATACTTCAAAACGAGGAAGAAGGTGGAGAGAGTACGTACATTGTGTCTTTCAGATGGACTACCTTCCTCCATGATGGCTTCTCAACTTAAGATTTTTCTAGGATTTTGGGGTTGTGTTGGAGAAGAAGATGAAAACGAAAGAAGGAAGAATGAGGAGGGCGGTGGGGTGTGAAAATGAAAGAAGGGTGTATGGGAAGGCTGGTAGGGTGTGGTGGGGTATGAAAATAAGAGAAGGGTATATTTGTCTTTTAACATTAAACTAAATTATAACTTAAGTTACTTGGGGTGTGTTAAGTAACTACTAGGGTGCGTTTAGCAGGACCCTATAATTAAAGGTTTTTTCTAAGGGCACTACCAAAATTGCTTGGGGGCATCACTTACTTGGGGACAGCCCAAGAAGGTGGAGAATTTGCTAGGGGGCACCCAAAATTTTCTAGGGGGCAGCCCAACCGCCCAAACCCTTCATTTTATTTTATTTCATTTGTCATTCTATACTCTCTCTCCTCAAGAAGAAAAAAAAGAGCTCTCCCTCTCACTCTCCTAAAACCCTAATTTTTTCTTCTCCACCACTCCACTCCCAATTCCTCCACCAAGATTTCATCCACAACCTTCGTAGATTCAAAGAGATGACACGCAAGTCAAAACAACCAGAATCTAGGTACGTTCTTCCCTAATTTCTTCGAGAATTTTGTACATTCTATTCAAAACCCTAGAATATTTTTAATTCTTGAAAAAGTTTTGATAAAATAGGTTTAGAATCTCTTTATGGTTCTCTTCCCTAATTTTCGAACACAAAAAACCCATATTTTATGTTGAAATCCTAACCCTAGAACACGACAAACTAGCATCTCGTTTTGGCAGTTCGGGTCTCATAACAGTAGGACTGTCAGGCCTGTGGCAGTCCTAATATAAATCAGGACTGCCACAGTCCTGGCAGTCCTGATTTACATTAAGACTGCCACATGCCTGGCAGTCCTACTGTAATGACATATGGGGGTGGGTAACTGCATGATGCTCATATACGGGGGGTAACTGCATGTCCTATTTATGTTTCTATTATTTAATAACTGTATGTTGTCATGCAGTCCACCGGTCGCTAACAAAAGAATACGGTCCACCGCGTCAAAGCGGAAGAAATGTGCTGTTGGAGCCTCCGCGCGGAACCCAACCTTTAAATTATAAACCGGCGGATTTCGACTGGGTGACCGAGTGACAACGATATGTGTCACGACCCGCTCCCGAATAATCGGACACGAGTCGGACACGCCCAGCCTTCGTCGTTAGACACGACGAAGTAAGCTGTTCCAAGCTAGGGAAAACTAACCAGATAAACATGAAAATATATAATCACAGCATCTAAAAACGTATCCCAGAATGATCACCATAATCTACAATTCTATGTATATAAATGTACGAGTCATCAAGAATGAAATGTACATAAATTCTAAAGACAATATCTAAGAGTAAAGCTAACAGTCTAAACCTGAAACCTCAAGCTAAGTCATGACCATCCTGCTCAGCTAAGATCCCGGGCTCTGGCCCATAAGGTAGAATGATAAATCCTGCAAGTATACCTACAACTTATCCAGTCATGAGCGGAGCAAAGTACAATTCTAGGTAACATCATGATATGAAAGTACAAGGGAACATGGTATGTAAAGCACAAGAAAGAACATGGTGTATAAAGTACATGAAAGAACATGAAATGTAAGAACATGAAAGAACATGAAATGTAAGAACATGAAAGAACATGAAATGTAAGAACATGAAAGAACATGGTATCTCAGGAATCACAGGAACTAAGTACATGATATATCTCCTGAATATGTGTGTACAATATTTAAAATATAACTAAGTATGTGACCGGCTAGGGGTAAGCACATGAATGGTACGGCTTAGGACCCGCGTGCACGATGTAAGGTCTAAGCTAAACACACCTGAGTTGTTTCTTGGGTTTGGTCACATAAATAGTTTATTTCTCCACACCAGGTACAAGTAATAAGAACAAAGAACATGAGCACCAGAAAATACATGACGTGTTGTAATGTGTCAATCAAGAAGGCACAGGATATAATGAAATGCACAAGACCATAGAATGTACTTGCCTTGCTCCAGAGAAAGTACGGGTAAAGATCGGATCTAGATGTCCTCATTTTTAAATGATTTGATACAAGTTGGTTAAAATATTATACAATCTCTAAATTGGTATCTTGCAATTCTAAGCATGCCTAATTACAACCCTGATATTTGGTTAAGCCCATTATTTAACTATTCCATATTAACTTCCTACAACTATCTCTTATAACTATTAATTAACAGTTTAAAAACAAGGTTAACTAACATTGATTAAAAGTAGTAGAAACCCAAATTGACAGTCATGCTACTACTCTTCCTTGAGATAGGCTAAAAGATTAATCAGTCCTATATGCTGTTTGTTACAACAGGATTTAGAGGTAACTAGTGAAGTGTCTCCTAGGTTCAACCATGGTATCAAGTCGTTGATACAAGAATACTTAATTTATTGCAATTACAACTAACTGGCCTCATCTATTGATACAAAAACCGACCACAAAAATGGATATAGGCACAGTTAAACTCTAGCCTGAACATGAACTAAGCCTTTAGTTAAAGCCCAAGTTCAGTCAGGAGCATCACAAGGAAAAATTGAATTGATTTCTCAGTTGAATTGATCAAGAAACTGATACAGGAATCAGTTCAGTTTACAAAACAATCCCTTGGCTGATCACTAAGGTGTCCTACAGCTGAATATATGAATCCCAGTTTGAATTTAAACCAAGACATAAAGATATGGTCCCAGGTTCAACAATAATTCAGCAATGCATATGTAAATCTCAGTTAAATAAGATGAACTCATATTGATGTGCAAACTCAGTTCAATAGATATCCTCCACACAGCTACATGAATTCTCAGATTTATACTGAGATTAACTTCTCAGGTTCACCAATGGGCCAGGGCAGTGATACAAAATATATCACCACTCTCAGGTTTAATAAATTGCATGTGATATTTTAGTCCAGCCAACTAAGCCAATCCCGGTTAAATACCAACAATAAGAATATATTCCAACACCAAGAATATATTCCAACACCCAGTACCTTCCAAGGAATAAATAAATAGGATTGAAAAATTATAACCTAACGGCTACTTTTACTAAAGACTAATGCAACATTTCCATCTCAAGAAATATGTACACATTTATTGAATAGGAATTATACAAATTGGAAAATAGGTAGAAATCATTCAACTACTAAACTCAAGAAGTAGCCTTCAATGCTAACTCCAATCCCAGCCCATGACACCCCAACATATAATGTCATTAAGGTTCAATAGAATGAACCAAGGCATTGCACAGTAATTTAAAGTTCAACAACTAAACCAAAACTTCCAGGTTCAATACATGAGCCCCAGTCCAACCATCAAGATAGATTCCCAGGCATAAAGGAAATCAAACACAGGTAAATAGAATTTAATCCAGTTATACATGGAAATCAATCAAGTTGTCTGAGATTTCATCCACTGTTTCACACTGGAACAACAGTGATTCAATCCCAGTTATCTGAGACTTCATCCATTAAACTGAGATTGATTCTCAGAGTTCCCTGATAGGCCAGGCAATGAATGTCATAACTGCAGATTCAAATTTTCGAGTGACCAACCTGATTTGAATCTCAGGTTCAAAGACTTAAGCTCAGTTATATGAATGCTCTCAGTGTTAACTGAAATTAACTCCTTGTTCCCAAGTGGACCAGGCAATGAATGTCATAACATGAGATTTCTGGTTCAGGAATTGTACTAAAAATTTAATATGCTTGCAAGGAACTGGTAACTCAGATGATTCTCCTCACAAGGCTGATCTCTTAATTAGCATACTTATGAACACTCGAATGCCATCTCATGTTCATATCAGATTTAATGAGATGTTCATGAACCCAAGCAGTGATAACCCAGATTTTAACCTGATTTGAATCATCCAATGGAACTCAGTTCTATATACAAATAAAACTCAGATTCAAAATACCAATACTGAATATAATCTACCCAGTTCAAAACACTAGGAGAAATTATTAGTGAAATCAACAACCTCTAGCTACTAGGGTCAGTGAACCCCTGGCATACACTTGGTTGTTAAAACCATTCCTGTATTAGGAAACTTAAACTTGATTTTTAATTTAATCTAGGTTGAATATGAACCAATAGGCATCTAAAGTAGGAACTATGATTTAGAAATGATACCTGAAATGGATCCCATGTTCCTCTGAGTCCTGATTCCACGAATTCCATACGATCAACACGATCAATGATTTCTTAAACTTTAAGAAGCATTCCCACAAACAGTTGTAAAGCAACAATTTAGTTTCAAGAAATGGAAGATCGACAATGCCTAAACATACAGAAATTTCAGAGACGAAATACTCACTGAATTCTTCCCCAACCCGTCCTAAATCCCAGAAATCAAATTGATCTATAATTCTGTTCAAGGAAGATGCACACAGTAGATCAAACGATTGATCATACCAGAACGAATTAGGCAAGAACTTCAAATCCAAAACTCACCAGAGTAGATCTGAGCGATTAGAAAGGAATTTCGATCGTTCGAACGATCTTAAGACGAGTCCACTGTTGATGTCGAAGAAGAAGAACTACAACCGGCTCAGTCGTCGTGAAGCTCTCCTGTAACCGCCATGGTCGGTTCAGTCATTGCTTCGGTTGTCGTCGTCGCTACTCTCGCCGAGAAGTGGTCGCCTGGGACATTGTTGCCGTGGAGACAAGGTCTCCAGCTAAGCGACGCCCGGAGAGAAGAAGATCGCCGTCGTCGAGCCGGAACACCCCCATCGCCGCCGAGTCGTGGGAGCTAGGGTTTGCACAGAGAAATTGGGGAAGATAAAAAATCGATTGGAAAAAAGTGAGAGCACACTCTCTCTCTTCCCAGACTGCTCTTTAAAAAGAATTGATGCGAATTTAACATAAACCCCCTCCCGATCGACCAATTTGCAACTCAGCTATTCTACTCAGGATCTTTTACACTAACCCCTTCTCCTTTTTCGAATATTATAAAAAAACTGAAAAATCAGTTAAAACTTTTTGAGAAGAAAAATGAGGGGACCACAAGTTGGTTGTAACAACTTTTAAAATTTAAAAAATTGCTCCCAAATTATTTCCCTCTAAAATATCAACCATCATATTTATTAATTAAAATAATTAAAACTAACTTTTAATTTGAAACCCAAAATCAATTGCTATTAAAATCAAATTTTTATTTTTCTCAAACAAAATCGAGAAGTGGAGTTACAAATCTCCCCTCCTTAAAAAAAATTCGTCCTTGAATTTCGAAGACCCAAAAATAAATCTCAGTAAATCACAAAAGATTCAAACACCCGTCATTTATTAAAAATAGAATTTAGAGTACAATCAAATCAATCAAACAGATTGGGGTAGCGCTCCCGCATCTCGTCCTCGCGCTCCCATGTGGACTCTCCCGGAGAGTGGGGTCTCCACATGACGCGGACAAGTAGAATAATCTGGTTCTGCAGGCACTTCTCCTTCCTATCAAGGATCTACACTGGCTGCTCCTCGTAGGTCAAGCTCGGACTCACCTCTAGCTCTGAATAGTCCACCACATGGCTCGGATCTGGAATGTAGCGTCGAAGTTGGGACACGTGAAAAACGTTGTACACTCCCTCTAGGCTAGCTGGAAGCGCTAGTCGATAGGCCACCTCGCCAATCCGCGCCGTCACGTCGAAAGGCCGGATGTACCTCTGACTGAGCTTTCCGCCCCTGCCGAAACGAATGACGCCCCTGATTGGCGAGATCTTCAGGAACACTCTATCTTCAGCCGCGAACTCCATTGGTCGTCTGCTACTGTCCGCCCAGTGCTTCTGCTGATCCTGTGCAACTCTGTGACGCCTTGAGCCTTGAGACCAAGTACTATAATTACACACAAGAAGTTGAAATAATACGATCTGACAATGATCAAGGATTAAATAGGCACGGATGGAATGAAGTTTCGATTACAATTTAGAAGAACAAAATCATGAAGACACAACTATTAAGTACGATCAAAAATTGATAGTTTAACACAAGTGGACTAGGACAAGATAGGAAAATCATGGTCAGATAGACATAATTTAAGATCGAAGTTTAGACAAGACACAACGAAGTATGGAATCAAACTCTGGCAATGTATAATTTTGAGGAATTCAATGATCTAACGATAAAATGCTAGAAATTTTTTTTAGCAAGGGTTGATTGATGAGACGTACGCAATACTCAGGAGTTACAGTATCAAATCAAGATGAACGTGCAAGGATCTATGATTCTCGAAAACCAATAATCATATAAAAAGGAATATAGTTTCCATGGTGTCTGGGAACATATAGCTATTTGAAATCACTTTGCCTAGAATCCCTACCCCGCCAGTATATATCTGACTGCAGTGGACTTTCAGCTCCGTGACTCAAATAACAATATGTCACCGAATAATCTGTCAACCTTATCAATTTTCTAACAATCATTGACGAAGCTACCCAACAGATCAAGGTATGAAGAATATGACAAGTCTCGACATTACTCGAAAACCTATGATTGTCTGAAATCACTTCAACTTAAAGTTCCTGTCTCGCCAGTGCGCTACTGGCTGCAGTGAACCCTCAGTCTCCATAATCCAGCTAATGGCTACAGCGCGCAACTGTCATGCCATAGTAGGTCATCGAATAGCCTCTCGACTTTATCCTTAGGAATTTCAAAAGAGTTTCAAGGAGTTCAAAATGAGTTTCAGTAGTCCAAGTCACGGAAATGGTGAAGTTACCTGACTGTTAGAATACAAGGATTTATTAGGTACTAAGAAACGACAAGGGATCCCATCGGTGAGTACAAAAGGACAACCAGGGAGATTTAAAATTTCAGACAGGGCGAAGTTTCAAATTATGACGGAACATCAACTGATATTTGGAATGGTAACAAGATTCCATATATGGGACGTTATCCCGAAAGGATAACAGTCTCTCGAAGGATGAACTGAGGCAAGTTATTAGACAGGAGACAAGTTCAAAATAAGAAATAAAATTCTGTACTGGAAACAAGGTTCAACAACATCTCAATCAACGAAACTTCAGACAAAATTTCGAAGGGAAAACAACCTCCAATAGGATACAAGGTCTCAATTAGAGAACCAATATCAACAAGGTCGTGATTAGGAAATAAAATCTCGACTAGAAAATCTTGACAAGGAAACAAGGTTTAGAACAGTGACTAGAAAACAAATTCTAATAGGAGACAAGGTATTGGTTTGTAAATATGAAACAAGCGAATCTAAATAGCAACAAAATCGTAAATAGAGAACAAGTCCCGAATAAAGTCAAGAATGGAAAATAGAATCTCAACAAGCATTAATAGAAGCGAAGATTCAAACATGGTTTCAGAATGATATTTCAAGTAGGAATAATTCTGGAATAGTACAAGTTCGATTAGCGAACAGAATATCAATAAATGAGTAGGAACAAGTATCCATGAAACAAGCAAATCTTGGATAGGAGACAGGATCGAAACAAAAATATTGGACCAACAACTCTCGACTAGAAAATCAAAGTCATGAATGAGGAAACAAGTCTCGAATAGGAAACAAAATCTTCAAAACCCTCAAAGGTATTTGCAACAATATCTGCATAGGACGGAGCTTTAACAAGTTTCAAATGAGAAACAAGATTTCGAAATCAAATCTCGATAAACGATTAAATATCAATTAACACGAAGTTTGATAAAGAAACAAAATTTGCAAATAGGAGCCATCACTAGGAAACAAAGTCAGGAATGATGAATATGCAAACGGTATCGATTAATGGATTTCAAACAATTATCAAATTGTGGATCTGAAACAAGTTTACCGAAATAGGAAACAATATCTCGAAGTAAGTTTCGACATCAACCAAGGTGTCAAACAAGAAGTTTCAAGAAATAATCTAGGTGCTAAGAGGATTCTAAGGAGAGACTGAATTGCTAATCAAGATACATGGTTTTTTTAACCATGCAAAAGAATCTTCTGTCTTCAGTTTATCTTCAGTGTTTCTTCGTGACTGGAATCACTTCAACTTCTTCAATTGTCCTGACATAGGTTGATCCGTGCGGTAGTACTTCATGTGATTGCTGAATCTGGAGAGGCGAGTCCTTCTTCTGTAGTCCAATGCTCCTCGTGCTTGTTCTTGGGCAGTGCGATCAACGATCTTCGGACAATCTTTGACTTGATGGGAAGACGATCCGTAGAACAAGCATAGCCTCCATCTTTTGCGGCACTCCTCGAAGCGGTGTCCTGGATGGCGGCAAAAAAAATACAAATGATCGTTGACTGGATCTGAATCTGGATCTCCCGCTGAGGTGACTGAAGTGCAGGGACTCTGACAGAAATATATGGTTGCTGGCTGCTGACTGCTGAGATCCTGATGCTCCTCGATCATTGTGATCTGCGACTTGCTGGCAATCCTTCATCCAGTGAATGTGGGCCTGAATTTGTCTCTTGATAATGTGACTAAAGAAGCACTGTCTGAGTGTTACGATGCTTTGCGGGTCCAGGCTAGTTGCTGTCTTCGTCATAAGTCTTCATGTCTCTCCTGGCCTTCAGCTTCCGGTCTTGTTCTATTGTCTGTGCTACATTCTGGATCTCATGGCTAATAGCTCTAATTTTCAGAGGAGTCGAGTCCTCAGGGACTTGGATGATCTTCAGTTGTGACTCCAGGTTCTCGATCTTCTCCTCGATGCAAGATATGTGCTCGGTGTCGGAGAAGTCCAAAGGTCTGGAAGTCTAGAAAGCATAAGTCTTTTCTGGCTCGAAAAGTGCATTCACAAGTCTGGCTTGGAAAATAACGGCTTGCTCTCTCTGGGTATCAAGGAACTCTTCAATCATCTCTGTCAACCACGTACTACCTATGGGGATAGTCGGGACGACAGGTGGGGTGGAAGCTTGGAGACCTCAAGTATAGGTGGATCAACCGTTCCGGTGTCGCGTGCTTGAATTATCTGAAAAACAGAAAACTGTTAAAATAACCTAGACCTAAATATAATAAGTGTTTATATAATATCAATATACCTGATATACCCTTATTTTTCGATTTTCCTATGCTGTGATCAAGTTTCCCTAGTATAATCAAGTCCCCCAATAGTACGCTAAGACCTAGGTACCATTAGGATAGACCTGCATGGGCCACCACTAAAAACATGTCACGACCCACTCCCGAATAATCGGACACGAGTCGGACACGTCCAGCCTTCGTCGTTAGACATGACGAAGTAAGTTGTACCAAGGTAGGGAAAACTAACCAGATAAACATGAAAGTATATAATCACAGCATCTAAAAATGTATCCCAGAATGATCACCATAATCCACAATTCTATGTATATAAATGTACGAGTCATCAAAAATAAAATGTACATGAATTCTAAAGACAATATCTAAGAGTAAAGCTAACAGTCTAAACCTGAAACCTCAAGCTAAGTCATGACCATCCTGCTCAGCTAAGATCCCGGGCTCTGGCCTATAAGGTAGAATGATAAATCCTGCAAATATACCTGCAACTTATCCAGTCAGGAGCGGAGCAAAGTACAATTCTAGGTAATGAACAAGACATCATGATATAAAAGTACAAGGGAACATGGTATGTAAAGCACAAAAAAGAACATGGTGTGTAAAGTACATGAAAGAACATGAAATGTAAGAACATGAAATGTAAGAACATGAAAGAACATGAAATGTAAGAACATGAAAGAACATGGTATCTCAGGAATCACAGAAACTAAGTACATGATATATCTCCTGAATATGTGTGTACAATATTTGAAATATAACTAAGTATGTGACCGGCTAGGGGTAAGCACATGAAAGCACATGAAAGTACATGAAAGCACATGAATGGTACGGCTTAGGACCCTCGTACACGATGCGGGGTCTAAGCTAAACACACCTGAGTTGTTTCTTGGGTTTGGTCACATAAATAGTCTATTTTCCCACCCCAGGTACAAGTAATAAAAATAAGGAACATGAGCACCAGAAAATATATGACGTGTTGTAATGTGTCAATCAAGAAGGCACAGGATATAATGAAATGCACAAGACCAAAGAATGTACTTGCCTTGCTCCAGAGAAAGTACGGGTAAAGATTGGATCTAGATGTCCTCCTATTTAAATGATTTGATACAAGTTGGTAAAAATATTATACAATCTCTAAATTGGTATCTTGCAATTCTAAGCATGCCTAATTACAACCCTGATATTTGGTTAAGCCCATTATTTAACTATTCTATATTAACTTCCTACAACTATCTCTTATAACCATTAATTAACAGTTTAAAAACAAGGTTAACTAACATTAATTAAAAAATAGAAACCCAAATTAACAGTCATGCTACTACTCTTCCTTGAGATAGGCTAAAAGATTAATCAGTCCTATATGCTGTTTGTTACAACAGGATTTAGAGGTAACTAGTGAAGGGTCTCCTAGGTTCAACCATGGTATCAAGTCACAGATACAAGAATACTTAATTTATTGCAATTACAACTAACTGGCCTCATCTATTGATACAAAAACCGACCACATAAATGGATATAGGCACAGTTAAACTCTAGCCTGAACATGAACTAAGCCTTTAGTTAAAGCCCAAGTTCAGTCATGAGCATCACAAGGAAAAACTGAACTGATTTCTCAGTTGAATTGATCAAGAAACTGATACAGGAATCAGTTCAGTTTACAAAACAATCCCTTGGCTGATCACTAAGGTGTCCTACAGCTGAATATATGAATCCCAGTTTGAATTTAAACCAAGACATAAAGATATGGTCCCAGGTTCAACAATAATTCAGCAATGCATATGTAAATCTCAGTTAAATAAGATGAACTCATATTGATGTGCAAACTCAGTTCAATAGATATCCTCCATACAGCTACATGAATTCTCAGATTTATACCGAGATTAACTTCTCAGGTTCACCAATAGGCTAGGGCAGTGATACAGAATGTATCACCACTCTCAGGTTTAATAAATTGCATGTGATATTTCAGTCCAGCCAACTAAGCCAATCCCGGTTAAATACCAACACTAAGAATATATTCCAATACCAAGAATATATTCCAACACCCAGTACCTTCCAAGGAATAAATAAATAGGATTGAAAAACTATAACCTAACTGCTACTTTTACTGAAGACTAATGCAATATTTCCATCTCAAGAAGTATTTACACATTGACTGAATAGGAATTATACAAATTGGAAAATAGGTAGAAATTATTCAACTACTAAACTCAAGGTAGCCTTCAATGCTAACTCCAATCCCAGCCCATGACACCCCAACATATAATGTTATTAAGGTTCAATGGAATGAACCAAGGTATTGCACAGTCATTTAAAGTTCAACAACTAAACCAAAACTCCCAGGTTCAATACATGAGCCCCCAGTCCAACCATCAGGATAGATTCCCAGGCATAAAGGAAATCAAACACAGGTAAATAGAATTTAATCCAGTTATACATGGAAATCAATCTAGTTATCTGAGATTTCATCTACTGTTTCACACTGGAACAACAGTGATTCAATCCCAGTTATCTGAGACTTCATCCATTAAACTGAGATTGATTCTCAGAGTTCCCTGATAGGCCAGGCAATGAATGTCATAACTGCAGATTCAAATTCTCGATTGACCAACCTGATTTGAATCTCAGGTTCAAAGACTTAAGCTCAGTTATATGAATGCTCTCAGTGTTAACTGAAATTAACTCCTTGTTCCCAAGTGGACCAGGCAATAAATGTCATAACATAAGATTTCTGGTTCAGGAATTGTACTAAAAAATTAATATGCTTGTAATGAACTGGTAACTCAGATGATTCTCCTCACTAGGCTGATCTCTTAATTAGCATACTTATGAACACTCGAATGCCATCTCATGTTCATCTCAGATTTAATAAGATATTCATGAACCCAAGCAGTGATAACCCAGATTTCAACCTGATTTGAATCATCCAATGGAACTCAGTTCTATATACAAATAAAACTCAGATTCAAAATACCAATACTGAATATAATCTACCCAGTTCAAAACACTAGGAGAAATTATTAGTGAAATCAACAACCTCTAGCTACTAGGGTCAGTGAACCCCTGGCATACACTTGGTTGTTAAAACCATTCCTGTATTAGGAAACTTAAACTTGATTTTTTACTTTAATCTAGGTTGAATATGAACCAATAGGCATCTAAAGTAGGAACTATGATTTAGAAATGATACCTGAAATGGATCCCCTGTTCCTCTGAGTCCTGATTCCACGAATTCCACACAATCAACACGATCAATGATTTCTTAAACTTCAAGAAGCATTCCCACAAACAATTGTAAAGCAATAATTTAGTTTCAAGAAATGGAAGATCGACAATGCCTAAACATACAGAAATTTCAGAGACGAAATACTCACTGAATTCTTCCCCAACCCGTCCTAAATCCCAGAAATCAAATTGATCTATAATTCTGTTCAAGGAAGATGCACACAATAGATCAAACGATTGATCATACCAGAACGAATTAGGCAAGAACTTCAAATCCAAAACTCACCAAAGTAGATCTGAGCGATTAGAAAGGAATTTCGATCGTTCGAACGATCTGAAGACGAGTCCACTGTTGATGTCGAAGAAGAAGAACTACAACCGGGTCAGTCGTCGTGAAGCTCTCCTATAACCGCCATGGTCGGTTCAGTCATCGCTTCGATTGTCGTCGTCGCTACTCTCTCCGAGAAGTAGTCGCCTGGGACGCTGTTGCCGTGGAGACAAGGTTTCCAGCTAAGCGACGCCCGAAGAGGAGAAGATCGTCGTCGCCGAGCCAGAACACCACCATCGCCGTCGAGTCATGGGAGCTGGGGTTTGCACAAAGAAATTGGGGAAGATAAAAAATCGATTGGAAAAAAGTGAGAGCATACTCTATTTCTTTCAAGGCTGCTCTTTAAAAAGAATTAATGCAAATTTAACGTAAACCCCCCTCCCGATCGACCAATTTGCAACTCAGCTATTCCACTCAGGATCTTTTACACTAACCCCCTCCCGTTTTTCGAATATTATAAAAAAAGCTGAAAAATCAGTTAAAACTTTTTAGGAAGAAAAATGAGGGGACCACAAGTTGGTTGTAACAACTTTTGAAAATTGAAAATTTGCTCCCAAATTATTTTCCTCTAAAATATCAACCATCATATTTATTAATTAAAATAATTAAAACTAACTTTTAATTTGAAACCCAAAATCAATTGCTATTAAAATCAAATTTTTATTTTTTTCAAAAAAAATCGGAAAGTGGAGTTACAACATGTACTTCGGGAAACTGAAAGACGATCAGTCACCCAGATGGCTGACTGCAGCGAGGACTACATGCCGTACTTCCTGGGAGTCGGACATCCTAAGTTGTCGAACCCTACCGACCCGGGTCCCGTGGCCGTCGGAGCAATTGGAGCTTTTCCTTCCAAAAATGTCCTGTATGCTGGGTTGGTGAAGATGGTGAGTTTCGTATTTGTAATAAGACTGAGATTTTCATGTTTGTAGACTTAATTCATTTATACTTTCATTTTCAGTCTCAAAAGGTGAAGGAATTGGCCCAGACACTCGGAAGAGGTTGCCAAAGTGACACTAGTGTCGCGGTCGCCAATGAGCTTGATCGCATCAACGACGTGGTCGACTTCCCCTTCATGAACAATAGGGAGTCTCGTTCAAAGGCCCGACATGATATATAGTTGGATCTGGATATTTTTCTTGTTTCAAACTTAAGTTGGATGTGGAATAGTTATGTACTTGTTTGAAACTTAATTTGGATGTGGAATGTTTGAAACTTAAGTAGTTGTGATGAATTATTGTAGTTGTGATGAATTATTGGGATGAATTATTGTAGTTGGATTATTGTGATAAATTATGTACTTGTGATGAATTATTGGGATGAATTATGTACTTGTGATGAATTATTGGGATGAATTATGTACTTGTGATAAATTGTTGTTTTTTCTGTACAGAGTATCAGTATCAGGACTGCCACCCCCCTGGAAGTCCTATACTGAAGTAGGACTGCCAGGGTGCTGGCAGTCCTAACTGAAACTTACTGCAACAACAAGTTTGAGTTAGGACTGCCAGTACCCTGGCAGTCCTACTTCAGTGTAGGACTGCCAGGGGGGTGGCAGTCCTACTTATCAAACTCTGTGAGGATCTTCTCAACTGAAACTCTGTCACAGAGTTTCAAAAGTAGGACTGCCAGCCCCTGGCAGTCCTACACTAAAGTAGGACTGCCAGCCCCTGGCAGTCCTACACTAAAGTAGGACTGCCAGGGTGCTGGCAGTCCTAACTGAAACTTGCTGTTGCAGCAAGTTTGAGTTTGGACTACCAGCACCCTGGCAGTCCTACTTCAGTATAGGACTGCCAGGGGGTGGCAGTCCTACTTATCAAACTCTGTTGCAGCAAGTTTAAGAAAGCTTGTTAAATGACTGACCGGGTCGTCTTCAATGAAACGTTTTTGGTTCATTAATCATTTGCAAGTGTTTCGCTGCTGTGAATTTAAGATGGGACTTCCTGGTTAGCCTTCACAGCTTAGGTACTGTAATAGTAGATTGCTCCATATTCTTTGTTCCTATGGTGCAAACCAAGTTGCTTCTATCTACTTGTTACACAAGCAGGTCAGAATTGTTTTGCCACATGAACAAATCACTGGATTTGAATGGCAAAATTTATTATGTAGACATATTGGAGCCATCTGTTTTGTTCAACTTTGAACTTAATCTGGAACAGAAATGTTCAGAGTTATGTGCGGATTTTCATTTCACCAATTTTTCTTGTAGTTGAACACAATAATTGATGGTATATATTATGTTATTTACTTTGGGGCTAGAGAATATGTTATGTGCTGCTGTTCAGTTCAAATTTTAATTTGGAAACATGAATGTGTGATTGATGATGCTCGTGAGAATAAAAGTGGCATGTAAGGTTAGGTTACTGATGATACAAGATAATTATTGTCGAGACTTGTCCTCTGTTTTATCTGGTTGCCTTCCCTTCAGTTACCTAGGGCTTGATGCACCAAGATAATGTTTCCCATGCTAGTTAGAAGGCCAAGCTTCTTGCTCAACTTTCGTTGGATGATGCTTTCAGGCTCAACTTTCTTCAACATGGAAGAAATAGCCGATAATTAGGACTGCCACACCCCTGGCAGTCCTACTTTAGTGTAGGACTGCCAGCACCCTGGCAGTCCTATTTTGGATTTAATGGAGAACTGAAGCTGGTAAGAATTATGCTTGGGGTCAACCTCAATAACATGTACTGGTAATGCAAAAGACAAAACAAAAGGCTTTTAATCAATCAAACCTCAAGGAATTATGTTTGTTCCTGACTTGCAAGGGATGGAGCATGTCCCAAGAATATATATCTTGGATTTTCATAGAGGCTGAAAACTAATTGAATATAATCATATATGTAATCACTGCTTTTCTGATGGAATACACAGTAGATTAACAATGGGGATGGAGTCCGTTTATGTCTTATAATTTAACTATGCCAAATTATAAAACATAATTTGAAACTACAATTTGCATGAAGGTTAAGGACTGCCAGGCTCCTAACAGTCCTATTTGAAACTGTAGCAGCCGAACGGCCACAACGATTTGTCGTGTTCTAGGATTAGGGTTTCAAAAAATATGTAAGAATTATCATGTTCGAAAAATTCATTCATGAACCCTAAAGTGATTCTAAACCTAATATTTATGTTTATGTTTTCTGATTTTGAGTATGAGTGGAAACATTTTTGGGTAGCTGATCTTAGACAAATTTGGGAAAAATTTTGTGCCAAATATGATTGAGATAGGAGAATTTTTTTGGGGATAATTCTCGAAAAGAAAAGGAAGAAAAATTTAGGAAAAAATTTGGACTATGGCTTAATTCTATGACCTAGAAATGTTGGGAGAGAAGAAACAAGTAGAGGGAGAGAAGAAAAGAATTGAGGGAGAGAGGAAAAGAGTAGAGGGAGGGAGAGAGAAAAAAAAAGAAAAGTTATCTTTTATACCTATTGTTGGGCTGCCCCGAAGTAAAAAAATTGATAGCAAACTTGTAATATTTGTAAATATTTTTGGGCTACCCCCAAGCAATTTTGGTAGTGCCCTTAGAAAAAACCTACTTAAACGTTCCTTCATGCTCCCGGCCTTTCCTGCTCTCAAAATCACAAACGCCTTCTTCCAATTCCTCCATTGGGAAGCGGCGACCACCACCAGCTCCTCTACATTCTTCTCGCTATAGTTACTAATGGCAGTGACGGTGGTTAATGGAGCGGGTCGGGGACGCGGCGGAGTCCGACGGGACGTGGTGCCTGTCGGGACAGCCGGAGGTGGGGTTCCGACACTACTCCGGCTAAGTGGAGTTTGGGGAGGGGGAGGCCCTCTTCTACTGGTTCTTCAAATCAGAAGAGGAAGAAAAGGAGGAGAAGGCGCTCGGTCCTTCTGTGGCTCAACGGAGGTCAGTTGCTTCATGCTGGTTTTACTTTCTTACTGGAGTATCATTAATCAGGCGTACGTGTTTGGTGCACGGACACTCCAAACAAGGTAGGCCGTGTCGTGTTGGACACGTATCAGACTCAGCCCGGACTCTCCAAGATACATCAGGACGTAGGAGTCGTGTCCGTAGGAGCCGTGTCCGTGTCGTGTTGGACGAGAGATGCAGCAACTCCCTCGTCACTTTCACAGATCCGGTGTTTGGTTGCAAGTAGAAATAGAGAGGGAAGTGGGGAATCTCTGGACCCCAACAGTGTCTTATCCCCTCACCGAGTTACTTTCCACCTACACCAAAAAATGGGAGTAACTCCGGTGGAGCTGTGGGTTTCTCCTCACTTGTGCAGGCCAGTTGCTGGAGAAAAGTGCTCTTCTCGTGCGGTCACCCCCTTCCTTCCGCGTTCGACAGTTTTTAAGGTAAAAAAGTTTCTCTTGTGTTCGATGCTGGTAAGAAAAATTTGGGAAAATTACTATCCTTCCATGATTCATCAGATGTGCTTGTCTTCAATTTTTGCTGGCTTGTCTTCAATTTTTTGGACGTTCGTCCCCGATCTAGAAAGAAAGATCTATATTTTGGGAATATTTTTCGTGATCCCCCTTCTATGTACGGTACAGACCTGATTTTGGGGTTAAATGGTTCGGATGAGAAGAAAATAATAGGCTTTATTTTCCAGATCTGTTATTTTTCTTCCAGATCTGTTATTTTTTTTCCAGATCTACGAACTTGAACAATACAAAATAATGAATAAATACACGAGGATTGGCTCTATATTTATGATTCATTGTTTTTTGAGGAAAAATGTAGATGGATTTGTCGAATGGATGAGAGGAAATTAATAGGCTATATTTTTTAGAACGGCTTGTTTTCTTCCAGATCTGTTATTTTTTTCCAGATCTGTTTATTTTATTCCAGATCTACGAACTTGAACAATATAAAATAATGAATAAATACACGAAGATGGCCCTATATTTATGATTCATTGTTTTTTATTATGTAGATGGATTTGTCGAATCCCAACGATCCATTACTTAATGCGGCAATCGCTAGTATAATAACAGTCATAACCATAATTATGACTCTAATTGAAATGGAGGACAATGACCGACGGGGTATTGCAAGGGAACCCTCCCTAATTAGAGAACAGTGGAGGCAAGCACATATGTATCGGATTTTGAATGCCGGACGAAATAACTGTGTCCACTATCTAAGGATGAGTAATGGTGCTTTCTACGGTCTGGCAATTATTCTTCGTTCCAATGGGTTACTGCACGATACGAGATATGTTTGTGTGGAGGAACAAGTTGCCATATTCCTGTACATGTTGGGACATAAGTCCAAAAATAGAGTATGTGGCATTGAATTTATTCGGTCCGGAGAAACAATTTCTAGGTATTTTAATAAAGTTCTAGGTGCAATTTCTACCATCCGAGAACGATTTGTGAGGCAACCCGGTTCCGAAACTCCATTGGAGATAAGGAATTCAGCAGATTGGTTCCCGTACTTTGAGGTAAACTAAAGTTATTTTAGTAAAAGTCTTATGCTAATGTAATGTAGTAGTAGTAGACATTAACAATGCATTTTATTGAAATATAGGATTGCGTAGGAATGATAGATGGCACACACGTGCAGGCTACCCTCCCAGCCTCTATAGTAGCAAGGTTTAGGGGTAGAAAACAAGTAACACAAAATGTGTTAGCTGCTTGTACTCCTAACAAGATGTTCACATATATCCTCGCTGGTTGGGAAGGTAGTGCCAATGACATGACAGTTTTAAAGGATGTGCTTTCTAGGCCATCTCCACATGGCCTGAAGGTCATAACAGGTAAATAGTTTGAACCATTTACACATTTCTGTTTCCCTTTTCCATAAGTTGCTTTCGACATATAAGAATGAATTAATCTGCAAATTTTGTAGGAAAGTATTACTTGGTTGATGTTGGCTACACCACGATGCCTGGTTTTATTGCTCCTTATCATGGAGTTAGGTACTACATCAATCCTAAGAAGGATCGTCACCCTAGCAATGCAAAGGAACTATTCAACTATAGGCATTCAAAGTTGCGTAGTAAAATCGAATGTGCCTTTGCTACTTGAAGAACCGGTGGTGCGTACTAGGGGAGAAAAATTCCACGACTTTCCTACCCAGGTTGATAATGTACTAGCATGTTGTGTTTTACACAACTACATTCTTGGAGTCGACCCTAAAGACGAGTTAGTTGTGGATGACCCGACTAAGAGAGGATTATATCGATTTTGATGCTACTCAAAATGTCCCACAAGAGAAGAATATAACATCCCAATCTTCCAAATCCTCAAGAGGAAAACGTCGTAGGGATCCCGACGTGGCTTGTGAAGCCATATCTAATTTGGTGAATCATGTGTCTAGCATGGCAAGTGCCCTTTGTACGGGGTTCATGACCCCGATTGAGAAGATGGGTGCAAAACTATTTGCCTTAGAGGGTTATGATTCCCATGTGCTTAAGAAGGCCTATAATTTTCTGTACAAGGATAACTATGAGGCTACTAAGTTCGTAGGATTGCCAGAGGCATTTCAACGGGAATGGTTGGATACCTTCATATTGGAAAATGAGGATCTTTGAGGGTTCGAATGTCTGTAACTTGCTCCTCCTTATTTTGGTGGGTTCGTAGGCCTGTAATATGTAATTTGTATTTTGATCATGACGGTTATTTTGGTGGGTTCGTAGGCCTGTAATAGGTAATTTGTAATTTGGGGGCAGTACAATATATCCCAGTAAACTGGTAAACTGGTAGTGAATATTTTGGAGGGATCCTAGGTAGGATCCTACTGTTGCTTCTTCTTATTTCCACAATGCTAGCTACTACTGCTTCTTCTTATTTCTACAATGCTACTGCTGCTTCTGTTACTTGCATTCACTGGTACTGAATATTTCCTGTAATATATGTCTCATATAATAGTTACTTATATTTCTAACTTGGTGAACAATGTTTCTAGCGTGTTATAATACGTAGTATTGAAAGGAAGAAAGCCGGGAGTTTACACAACTTGGCCTGAATGTTTCATGCAAGTTAATGGGTTTAAAGGAGCTTGCTATTTCAAGTGCCAAGATTATGATGAGGCGGTGAGTTACTTCGACTCGAAGGTTAAGGTTAAACGAAGTAAAGTTAAGGAGGAAGTTGTAGTCAAAGGGTACCCCATGGGCAATGTTATCTTCTTTGGTTGCCTTGTGTTACTTGCATCGATTATTGCCCTGGCTTATCTTATGTAAAAGCTATTACGAAAGAGACTTTGTTTACAACTGCTATTGTACTGGACCTTTGGAGACTATGATGATTAATCCAGCTATTTATGCTTTTGTAATGCTTGTTTGCAGGAATAGGCTCCCAATGAGGATTACAAGGGTGTGGCCGCGCTGAAAAGATAAAGTTGGTGGCCTCCCCCACCAATTTGGTGATGGATGGCGGTAGCCAACTTATACCTACACTGTACACTATGATGAGGAAGGTGCAACCTTTGAGTCTACATTATGAAAATTGGCAATGATGAGTCACGGTGAATCCTTTGAGCCAATTTGTTTGGGAATTTGTTGATTCTTTTTGGCATTTGGTTCACTTTTTCTAGGTTTATGACTTATACTTCTTTCTACATCCCTTTGACTTATATTTCTTTTTCAAATTGGGCTATGATGAGATTGTCATGATACATGTTCTTATACATGTTGATATGTGGCCTACGTTGGAAATGTTGGGAATTTTGGCAATGAGAAAATGTTGGAAATGTTGGAAATGCTGATACATGATCTGGTACATGTTCATATACATGTTATGATACATGTTCAGTGGCTTATGTTGGAAATTTTAGAAATTTGGGCAATGAGGAAATGTTGGTTCTCAAACATGTTCTGATACATGTTTTTCTACATGTTATGATACATATTCAGTGGCCTGTGTTGGAAATGTTGGAAATTTTGGCAATGCGGGAATGTTGGTTGTAATACATGTTCAGTGGCTAGGTTGGTTCTCATACATGTTCTTTTACCTTTGAGCCCAATTTGTTTTCATGCTTGAAGTTCAATTTGTTGTAGAGATGATGAGTCAATTTGTTTTTTTTTCATTGTGGTTCAATTTGTTTTCTTCCACCTCTGATACATTATGTTTGAAGTTCAATTTGTTGGTTCGGATACAATTTGTAGAGATGACATTTTCATGCTTGAAGTTGAATTTTTTTCTTCTACCTCTGATACAATTTGTTGAAGTTCAATTTGTTCTTCTACATTATGAAAATTGGCAATGATGAGTCAATTTGCTGTTTTTTTCATTGTCGTTCATATTTTCCTAGGTTTATGAATTATACTTCTTCTTATGTGGCCTATGTTGGAAATGTTGATATGGGAATGTTGGTTCTGACTGATATTGCACATGCTGTGGAAATTTGGGAAATGTTGATATGGGAATGTTGGGCATGCTATGGTGAGTACTGGCGAGGGAGTTGCTGCATCTCTCATCCAAAACCCACACTTTCCACTCACTCCCTCCCAATCAAACAGCCCCACAGTAACCCTCTGAGCCCCTTTATGGCATGGATATTGGGCATGCTATGGTGAGTATCAGTATTATGCCAAATTCTTTGAAGCATATCAGTTTTATCAACGATTTTGGGGCCTATGATGTTCTTTGATATATTTTTCAGTCTCAGTTTATCAACGATTTTGGGGCCTATGATGTTCTTTGATATATTTTTCAGTCTCAGTTTTATCAACGATTTAGGGGGCAATGATGAGTATCAGGGGCAATGATGAGTACCAGTTTTATCCAGGATTTTGGGGCCTGTGATGTTCTAGGTGATACACTGGGCTATGACGAGAGTCTATGTGCTAAATGATACATTCTTACCTTTGAGTATCAAATTTTTTCCTATGTTAAGGCTTCAGTTTTTTTAGTACCTGCTCTGAGCCTATAGATTTTTCTTTAGTAGCTGTTCACTGGGCTATGATAAGAGTCCTTGCTTACACTCTCCGAGCCTATAGATTTTTCTTCGTATGAGTATCAGTGGGTTTTTGAGTATCAGCGTTCTATGGTCTCAAGGGGATTCGTTCATCTGTTGTTTGTTATTTGCTTTCCATTTTGAGTATCATTTTCGCAATGCGGATCTGTTTCAATTTGTTTGCTACTTGGGGACAACAATAGGATGCTGTTATAATCAAGGTTCAAAATATTGGTATCGGTATCGGTATCGGACATTTTGTATGAGTATCGGTATTGGAAGTATCGGCGGTATCGGCCGTATCGGATCGGAGTATCGGAATTTTGGTATCGGCAGTAACGGCAATATTAAATAATTAGTAAAAAAAATTAGAATTTTTTAAACATATTTAAGCATTATTTAAATTTTTTTAACTTTTTTAATTAATATAATTGATTATTCGTACTAATTACTATGTCATTAATTGCTTAAATAATTATTAAAAAAATCAGAATTTTTTAAACATATATCGAATTTTTGGTATTCGGCAGTATCGGCAGTTTTTTTAAGTTTTTTTAAACATAGTCATCCTTTGTGATTGGTTTAACTGCGATATACAAGATTACAACTTTTCTTTATTTCCGTATTTTTAGTTTCAATTTACTTTGTCATTAATTGATTATTCGTACTAATTGAATATTGTATTGTTTTATTACTACAGGTTCAAATTTTGACGAATTAAGAAGCATAAAGGGAGGCACAAGAGATTAGAAGCTATTCAAATGGTTGGACGAGACAAAAGTCACAAGACCCATTATTATATAATTAATAATTATATTTGTTCAGACATTTTTAAAATTTATGTAAATAAAAATTATTTATAATTTTATATCTAGAATTTTAGTTTTATGCATTGTTACAAATGGTTACAATATAATCCATGATCCAATTATTTTGTTTCAAAATATACGAAAATAAAATTAGCTACATGATTTATTTTGAATTTAAAATTTCAACAAAAAACACTTGGCCAGAAAAATTCATTGGGACTCTGGCCTATCCCTTTCTTTTTATTTCATGAATAAAAATCTTTTACAATATGTATGAAGTACATGTCATAAAGTGTACAAGTAAAAGAATGAATACAAAAAATGAATATAAAAAATGAATACAAATATATCACTAAAATGGTTCGTAATTATCGTAATCGTCCCGATATGGTTGTTGGTTATAAGGATAGTAGAGATTGATATCTGTATTATTGAAAAAACTTGTCATGTTGAGGCCATCAAATGTAGAAGGTTGTTCTGCGACTTCTGCCTCTGGAGTATTGTATGGATAATAACTTGTAAATGAACTATCATATGTGGTGTTGTAATTGTCCAAAGGAGTAGGCACATCATGATAACTAGATCCTCCAGCATATATATCATCCATACGGTGCTCTCTAGATTGATGATCACTTGACCAGTCTCCAGGGTATTCATGTGACTGGTCTCCAGAATTTTCATAGTCATGTGACTAGTAAACACCAGTCGGGAGTATAGCTCCATCTCCTCCACTATCAGTACTGTCGTCTTTATCGCTGTCGACCTGTCGAGATGGTACATTTGGTGTTTTCTTTCTTTTTTCAGGCCTTCGAGCATTTGCGGCAGTATCTTGTGGATCGATATCCAAGTTATCATCTAACCATTCATTTTCTCTACCATCCAAGACTGGTGCTTCTTTTTCTCTAGTCCAAGCTGTGAGTGGATCTTGATCGTGAAATATCTCATCCAAATCTATAACATTTTGATTATCTCCTGATCTTTGTACATTTCGAACCCTCAATCTCATATTATAATGGAGGAAAACCAGTTTTTCTAGTCTCGTTATTGTAAGTCTATTGCGGGGACGAGTATGGATGAGAGAAATGTTGTCCAGTTCCTTTCACAATTGGAGGAGGACACTGTTTGACTCAGGATGCGCACAGCTAATCGAGTCAAATTTGGAGCATCCTCCCTAGCATATATGGACCACCACTCAGCTACAAAAGTAATAAAATATGTTAGTTTCTGTAAATATTTAACTTTACCTAATAAATATTTTGAAGTATTAAGTTATTAACTATTACTACCAGAGAGACATCGAGTTACAGCACTTTGAAATTGATTTGAACCGAATGCACCAGTTTTCAATCGGAACCTTTTCGCCTACAAAGTGATATTACACAAGTTATGACATTAAATATTTTAAAGATGAAAAATTCAATATCAAACAATAGTTACCTATCTGTTTATATTGAGGCGTGTTCCATTGTCATTCACCATTCTATTAACGACGCGGTGGAAGCCATTTAGCACCTCATCGTCGTTTACAACATCATTAGCATATTAGTACTTGGGATTCAAGAAGTAACCTGCAAAATAAAGAACTAGTTTAAAATCCCTATAAGCATTATAAAAGATATTTTTAAGGGTATTCAATTTATAGAGTACTTACCGGCTGCATGAATATCTTGATGTAATTGATTATTCCATCTTTTATCAATCATTTGCCACCACTTCTTGTACCCTTTACCAATATTCTTTTTTATCATAAATTTGGCTCTGTCCATAGCCTCATAAAGATGACCCATCTCAGCTTTATCATCACTATCAACCATCCTTAAAACTTTTACAAGAGGTCCAAAAATTGCAGTGACCCCTGCAATATCCCTCCAGTAAGTTTGACTGTCGATTAAGCCGACAACTACATTTGCCTTTTCTCTATCTTAGCGATCGAGTTTCATGTAGTTCTCCGCCCAACCCCTTGTATTTGTCATCTTTTTTAAATCATCCCGATGTGTAAGGATGAAATCTAAAGCAAGAAAATTGGTAGCGAACCTAGTGATGGCTGGTCTAACCAATTCTCTATTCCGGGTCTCGGTTCTCATGAGGCTAAGAGCCCAACCATGATTGTATATGAAGCAAGTCAGTTCTTGAGACTTCTGTATTAGTGGTTTAATACTTGTATCATTAGCTATATCCTTCAATATTAGATCTATACAATGTGCTGCACAAGGAGTCCAGTATAAGTTTTTTCTCACCTGCACACAAACATACAAATAATAAATATAATGCAGCTTTATTTAAATTAATAAAAATTCAGTATAAGTGTGTTCTCACCCCCATTAACTTTACTCCCGCCGTCTTGTAGTTGGAGCCATTGTCAGTAACTATTTGGACGACCCTTTTTTCTCCAATTTGATCTACAACTTCATTCATCAGTCCAAATATGTAATTACTATCTTTGTATTTGTCAGATGCATCTACAGATTTAAGAAATATGGTTCCTTGTGGAGAATATACAAGAAAGTTAATGATGCATTTTCTGTTCTGAGTACTCCATCCATCGCACATAATTGTGCACCCATATTCATCCCAATATTTATGAAAGGATTTCAAGTACTCCTCTATGTCATTTATTTCCATATCTAAGTATGTATTAGATATCTCATAAGGAGTTGGACCTTTCACTCCACTCCCACAAGCTGCTATGCTGTCTATCATCGGTTGGTAATGTGGACTTTTGGCAGCATTGAATGGTATATTATTATATATAAATTTTTTTGCTATAAATCTTCCTATATGCTCTTTAGCATTCTTTATTCCCTTAAAGGCACCCTTTATTTTGGGTTGTTTTGCCCCTTGTTTTCTTAGGACATATGAGTCCATACTCCTTCCCCCCACCTCTGGAATATTTCTCACCTCCTCCTCACGATAGGCGACCGACTTTGATCGGGCACCTAACGTCGGACCCCTGCTAGACCCTCCTCCTCTCTCCACTACACTCCAACGACTACTCCATTGCGCAGCTGCATGTTATCTCCTACTTTCTCTCAGGTCCCTTCTAAGGTCCGCGTATTCGTCAGCATCATCTTCTTCTTCTGAGGAATCTCCTTGACGAGCTGTTCTTGTCAACTCCTCCTCTACTAATTGCTTTCTTCGGTCGGCTATTAATTTATCTTTTTGTTTACCCTCGACAAGCAACATCATTTCTCTTCTTGTCTCAAGTGGCACTTCAGGACACGATGCTACGTTTCCTTTAATACCAGCAAAGTGTTGTTTGAGACGAGTAACTCCTCCGTCCATCTTTTTTCCACAATAATTGCATTGTACCTTCCTCTTATTATTTGGGTCAGGACATTTTCCATGGTTCCAACCAACATCTATTTCCTCCGGCGTGCGACTTTTCGGCGCCATTATATATTCTTAAAAATGAAATTAAAAAAACATTACATGCAATAATAAAAAATTACCACATATAAAAGAAAAATTACCCCATATATATATATATATATATATATATATATATATATATATATATATATATATATATATATATATATATATATATATATATATATATATATATATATATAAAAGAAAAGAAAAATTACCCTACACACACACACACACACACACACACACACATATATATATATATATATATATATATATATATATATATATAAAAGAAAAGAAAAGAAAAATACCCCCCCCCCCCCCCCCCCCCCCCCCACACACACACACATACATACATATATATATATATATATATATATATATATATATATATATATATATATATATATATATATATATATATATATATATATATATATTTTTTTTTTTTTTTTTTTTTTTTTTTTTTTTTTAAATACCCCCCCCCCCCCCCCCCCCCCCACACACACACACACACATATATATATATATATATATATATATATATATATATATATATATATATATATATATATATATATATATATATATATGGCAATTATATATATATATATAATTATATATACATATATATATAAAAGAAAACAAAAATTACCATATATATATATATAATTATATATATATATATAATTGCCATATATATATATATATATATATATATATATATATATATATATATATATATATATATATATATATATTTATAGACCATATATATATATTACAATATATTATAGTTAGTAAAAGAGTTAGTATAATACTATATATGTAGAATAATTAATAAGTTAGTACGAAAAGCATATATATGTAAGTTAGTGTTAAATATATATAGATGCCATTGTGAACATGAGAGTCAAATTGGTTTGCTGGTTAGTGGAGTTCATGTGACTGCTTCTAGAGTCTTCTGCGGTTTTGGGTTCGAGCGCTCACGCGCTGTTTTCAATTTTTTTAATAAAAAACTCTAACTATAAAATACGCTGGAGAGAGAGAAAACATTTCTCACGAAATGTTTCTCCTCTCTCAGCCGCTCCGCCGCCTCCGCCATCTTTCCTCCGCCGCTCTCTTTCTCCTCCACGTTTTTCTCTTCCTCTCCACCACCTCCACATCGTCCGGAGGAGCAACGGCGAAGGCGGTGGAGGCGGCAACGGAGGTTGACGAAGGCGGCGACACCGACGGCCAAGGCGGTGACGACGACGGCCAAGACAACGACGGCGAAGGAGAAATTACCTTCTGAAAACGAGGTAACTTCTTGATCTTCCCAATTTTTTATGTAATTGATTTTTTTTTCTTTGTTGTTGTGGTGGTTTCATGTGAAATATTCATCTATTTATAGAATTTTTCTGTGAACTGTCAATTTTTTCATTATTGAGTTCTTTGTTGGATGTGACCTTGCTTTTTTCTGGTCGGAGAATCTTCCCGGTTTTTTGATTTAGGGTTTCGGCTCGTATCGGCCTCGTATCGGCCTCGTATTGGCCGATACGGTCCGATCCAAACCATTCTGTCACGTTCTCGGCCGATACCGATATTTTGGCAAAGTATCGGATCGACGAGAGCAAATTCCGATCCGATACGTATCGGTATCGGCCGATACTTTAAACCTTGGTTATAATTTCCAGGAAAGATGTACTTCATGTTTTCTTGTTGATTCATATATTCTTGCTGCCCAGAATAAATTCATGTATATAATTCTTGATTCATATAATTCATGTTATGTTGTTGATTCATATAATTTCCAGGAAAGATGTGCAAAACTTGGTTCCAGGAAAATTTTCAAATAATTCCCAGGAAATATGTGCTTGCTGTACAAAACTTGGTTCCAGACAATTTTCATGCTATGTTGTTGATTCATATGATTCATATTATATTGTTGATTCAACTATGATTCATATAATTTCCAGGAAACATGTTGTTGCTGTACAATAATTGGTTCTAGAAATTTTTCAATTCCTCATATTTTGTTCCTGGACAAAATTTTCTTCCATAGTTGTGAAACCCGTTTTCTCTGTTGCCAACCCTTCATTTTTCAGTTGTCAAAAAATTGATCTACTCTGTTGGTAACCATACCACAATTCATTATGGTGATTATATCACTTGCAATGTGTTACCAAACACAGGAAGTCCACGTCCAAGTTTCCAAAGCCACTTTCTAGTGGTCATCCAAACACCAAATGATGAAAGTGATTACTTGCGGGGGGACAAAACACTACGTATCCAAACTCATTTTGGAAAGAGAAAAGTATGAAAAGTGCACTGTATTACATCTTCATGAAACTCCAACTTTCATACTTTCATGCACCTACATCGAACCAAACAGCCCCTTAGAAAAAAACCTAATTAAACGTTCCTTCATGCTCCCGGCCTTTCCTGCTCTCAAAATCACAAACGCCTTCTTCCAATTCCTCCATTGGGAAGCGGCGACCACCACCAGCTCCTCCACATTCTTCTCGCTATAGTTACTACTGGCAGTGACGGTGGTTAATGGAGCGGGTCGGGGACGCGGCGGAGTCCGACAGGACGTGGTGCCTGTCGGGACAGCCGGAGGTGGGGTTCCGGCACTACTCCGGCTAAGTGGAGTTCGGGGAGGGGGAGGCCCTCTTCTACTGGTTCTTCAAATCGGAAGAGGAAGAAAAGGAGGAGAAGGCGCTCGGTCCTTCTGTGGCTCAACGGAGGTCAGTTGCTTCATGCTGGTTTTACTTTCTTACTGGAGTATCATTAGTCAGGCGTACGTGTTTGGTGCACGGACACTCCAAACAAGGTGGGCCGTGTCGTGTTGGACACGTATCGGACTCAACCCGGACTCTCCAAGATACATCAGGACGTAGGAGCCGTGTCCGTAGTTCCGTGTCCTTACTAGGCAGCAAACTTTCCTCAGGGTACAACAATACTACTCCAGCAAAACTTTGCTTACTTTGCAATTTAACAAAAGAGTTAACAATTCCCCCAACCCCCAATAGCAAATTTATGCCCATTCCTTGAGCAATGATATCATTGGCATATTGTCTTTTGTTTGGTAAGAAGTCTTAGAAGCGGTTCACTAGTAATGTAGGTTGGACTTAACATAGGTAGGGAGGAAGGAGTAGCTTAGTTTCTTTCGTTTTGGCTCAAATTGAGATTAAAGGGTGCGGCTAGCCTATACGCACCCCATGACTTTCTAAGTACACCCCATATAACTTATGTTGAAAATTAGATTTATGTTAAAAGACTCATATACCCATATGACCTTCCTATCACACCCCACCATCCTCCTTCTTCTTCTTTCTTTCATTTTCACATTCTTCTCCAACCCAACCCCAAAATCCTAGAAAAATTCTACTTTGAAATTGTGAAGAAGGCATCATGGAGGAAGGAAGTCCACTTCAAAGACACAATTCTTCTTTCTCGGTTTGAAGCACTGTATGTGAATCATTGAACCAAAAAAAATTTCGCGATAAGCACGATCAACACAGGTCGAACGGAACACTGTCTGCTCGACCTGTGTCAGCCGAACATATATAGGGCAGTTCGACCTGTAATGGTCGAACATTAGAGCTTTGTCCGACTAGTTGTGGTCGAACATTATATTTTTTCATTTAATTTTTCGTTCGACCAGCTTTGGTCGAATGTTAGCAAAGAAGTTCGACTGTCGTGGGTCGAACTCCAGTCCGAACGCTCGACAAACCAGGCTCGAACAGAACCGTGAAAATCCTAGCAGTGATCCTAAGCGAAAAACCCTAGCAGTGATCATGAGATTGGTCTTGGGAGCAGAGGGGATCAGAGAGGAGAGGGGGTCGGTCGGTTGGAGAGAGGAGAGAGGAGAGAGGAGAGAGGAGAGAGGAGAGCTTAGAATGATTTGGGGTGTGCTTATGAATGATAGATATGTTTTAGATTAGAATAGAAAATAATATTTTGGTCATTTGATGGGGTGTACTTAGCATTTATGCTAATTTTAATCAATTAAAATGTGGTGTACTTAGCACTTGGGGTATGCTAAGTAAGTCATGAGGTGCGTATAGTCACACCCGAGATTAAACCTGAACAGAAGATCTGGTTTTGAAGTGTTAAATTTTCAAAAGCTCACAGGCACACAATGAAGAGATAATCTTTGTGGTATAAAATTATACGACGATAGATGCTAGGAATCAAAAGAGTTAGCACGAGTACCAAAAACAGGGAAGGTGAAACCAAACTCTAATTTAGGTTCATATTGACTCTACATATTTTTTAGCTTTAGAAGGCTTGTGGATCTCCAACAGTAAAACAACTCACAAAACATTTGTAGATATTGCAAAAAAAGTTTGACGTGATGTATAATTTTTTTTGAATTGGGGTCACATGCTGTTAACTAAAACATGCTAGAGCTAGAGTTAACCCAACTAATATAGTCCATCTACTGAGTCTTGACAGGGTTTCATATATATATATATATATATATATATATATATATATATTGGAAAAAGGGTAAATTTTATTCCAAAATCAACTCATACAGATTACAGACCATCCTATGGACCTCTCACCCTACTAGGGTGACATAGCATTTACATCAAACTCAATATTGTGGAGTATGCCTATTGGAGGAGTGGAGAGCCCCTCGAAAATACGCCGGTTCCGTTCCCTCCACATATGCCAGACAGAAGCAGCTAGTCGCAATCTGGTAGTCTTGAACCATACATGTCCCCTACTTCTCTGGCCACAAATTCCTGTGATAATGTCACGTATATCTCTGCCTGTGTCACATCCTCCCAACGACCTTCGGCACTGTTCAGAGCAGATATACCAGGACACATTACATTCAAAGAACAAATGTCTCATAGATTCATTTTCTGCTTTACACAGCATACACTTGGGATTGGAGATAGGGATCCCAAACGTAATGAGTCTGTCTCTAGTCAGCAGACGTCCCGACATCAACCGATAGACGCATAGTTGCTCTTGCGAGCCATGCCTTTACATCAGATGAAGTCAAAATCCTTGCTCCTAGGATTCGTTTGGCGCACCAGGTTGTAGCAACTCTTGAATTGGAATTCCCCTGTAGCTCCGAGATTGGCAAGCGGATTCCAAATCCATCTATCGGCCAGCTGACTCGGGTCAATGTCTACTGCTCGAATAACCTCTCCAAGCTCTGTCGTGTGGCGGTATATCTTCGGTCTCCATTCACCATTTCTGATAATATGCTGACACTTCATCCCTCTACCAGCCTCCCTGTGTAGCTGGTCGCCTAGTATCTCTAGTAACGATTTACGCTCTACCTAAGGGTCCAGCCAGAGATCAGTATCTGTCCCATCTCTCATAATCCGCGAAATAGAAGTTTTGAGGACAGCTCCGTGTCGGAGAATACTTTTAAAAGTTACCGAGTGGTTATTGTTGAGAGTACAGGACCAGAAGTTGTCCTTCCTCACATACCGACTAGACATCCAGTCTACCCATAACGACCTGCATTTGATGAACCTCTAAGCCATCTTCACGCTTGAGGCTTCCGTTACTGTCAGGAGTGGTCTGAGCCTCACCCCTCCCTCCTCCCGAGGCCGGCATAGTTGCTCTCAGGAGATCGCATGTATGCCCTCTCTCCAGATGAAATTGGCACAAATGTTCTCCACTTTTCTGATAGTGGCAACCGGAACTAGAATAGACAGGAGCCAGAATAACGCCAGGACAGAGATGACCGACCTCACTAGCTCAATGCGACCGCCAAAGGACAGACCTGCTGCCTGCCATCCTTCTACCCTTCTCTGAGCATACTCTACCAGGCCCTGACAGTCCAGTTCCCACACATAGTTAACTGTCAGAGGCACCCCAGGTATTTGACCGGCAGCTCCCCTTTTTTCGACGCCTAGGGTAGCCGCTCTTTCCTCTTTCAGCATACACAAAGAGCTGAAATAGACTCGACTCTTTTTTCGGTTCAGTTGAAGTCCAGAAAGCTTGTCAAACTCATCCATAATCATCGATAGCGTGGTCATCCCTCCTATAGATGGCCGAAGGAAAACTAGGAGGTCATCTGCATATATGAGGTGTGAAACATATGACTTGATTTACTTGTACAGAGGCACAACCTGTCCACTATGCACCACCATATCCATCAGGCAAGAGAAGTACTCCATGACAAGAGTGAATAGATAAGGAGACGTGGGGTCCCCTTGCCTCAGCCCTTTATTGCTACGGAAGAACCCATATGGGATGTCCTGGATGAGAACAGAAAAAGTGGAGGTCGAGATGCACTCCCTAATCCTCGATACCCATCTCTCGTCGAATCCCATAGCAACCACCAGGTGACACAGGAAGTCCCTGTTAACCATGTCATAAGCTTTCCTCAGGTCCAGCTTCACACACGCCTTCTCACTCCCCGGTTTATTGAACTCCCGCACCATCTCATAAGCGAGCAGGCTGTGCTCCGCGATCGCTCTGCCCTTGATGAAAGCCGTCTGGTTCGGGGAGACCAGGTCCTGCATAATCCCCTTTATGCACCGACACATAAGGTGAGTGATTATCTTATAAAGATAATTGCAGCACGCGATAGAACGGAAGTCAACCAGCGAAGTTGCTCCTTCTTTCTTCGGCACCAGGGTCAGGAACGTGTGGTTGAGCTCCTTCAACAATTTTTTTTCTGTGACGAATTCCTGTACTGCTTCAAGAATCGGCAGCTTCAGCGAATTCCAGTGACGCTTGTAGAACCCACTACTAAACTCATCCAGCCCTGGAGCCTTGTTAGGGTCCGCCTTCATGATAATAGCCTCCACCTCCTCCAGCCTGACCGGTGCAAGTAACTGGCTGTTGCCATACGGCGTCATCAGCTTCTTTGTGATGATGTCCGGAAAGACAGACAGATAGTCAGTTTGAAAATATAACTCTAAATAGTACCTGACAGCCTTCCCCTGGATCGCAGATGGGTCTCCAACCAGCTTGCCCTCTCCATCAAGTAGACGTGAGACACTATTCCTGTGTTGCCTGGTGCGAATCACATCATAGAAGAACTTGGAACATTGGTCCCCCTCCTTAAGCCAAGAGCATTTAGCGCGTTGTCGCACTAATTTCCTTCTGGAGTCGGAGAATGTTGACTTTTCCTATCAATTCCTTTTTCCGTGCCGCTAAGAGCCCATCCAGAATATCAGCTTGCATGGAGATCTGAGTAGCCCTGAGTTCAGCCTCCTTTTCCTCCAGAGATGGTCGGGGCATGTTCTTCACCTAGCTCCGGATAGCCCTCTTAGTGCGCTTGAGGATGTGCACCATGCGAAATTGAGCCGTTCCCTCCTGCTGATCGTGAAGCCCCTCGGCCACTGTCTCCATATAGCCTTCGGACAAGTACCAGCTGTTGTTGTATCGGAAAGGACGCGATTTTCAAGTGGGCCGCTCAGTGAAGCCAACCCTGATCGGAGAGTGATCACTAATCCCAGCAGCTAGGCCCTCTGCCACTGAATTTGGAAAACAACAGAACCATTCACTATTACCCAGTGCCCTGTCAAGCTGGCAGGCAACTCTGTGGTGAACAACTTTATTGTGCCAGGTCCAGATGTGCCCCGCTCTCTCGAGCTCCCTCAGGCCAGACTTCAGAAGATACCTCTGGAAGTCATAACGAATCTGATCGGGAACATGCCGACCTCCCACCTTCTCTTGCCTGTGGAGAAGAGCATTGAAATCACCCAGAAGAAGCAAGGGGAGGTGCAGACTGTCCGCCATAAGGCCCACTTGGGAGATGCCCCTCTATAGATCTTTTCTACGTCGTCTGTCGTTGTGACCATATACCGCTCCAAGCATGAATCGGAATCCTTCCCTGTTTGTGAAAGATATCGTAATAAGCTATTCCGACATCAGGGACAGATCACCATCCCAGTTGTTGCAGTTCCATTTGACCCAGATCCTTGCTATATCGCATATCGCCAGGTTGTAGAGTTGAACCCGATTGGGGGAGTCCGTCGCGCGAGCGTCCTCTCTCCTTTAATATTAGTTTCCAGTAGTACAGAGATGTCACAGTTTTCTCTGCGTAAGGCCTCATTAATCTCTCTTCATCTCCCTAAAGAGCATGCACCTTTGACGTTCCAGACGATTACTGCCATTAATTATTAAGAGGGTGGGCCCCCTGAAACCCTTCTGGACCAGTATCCGGGGATGGTACCACGTCCGTCGCCGCCATGTCCTCCTCCAGGCCAGGAGTAGTAGAATGTTGATTCGCTGTTTCGGTGAGCATCAGGACCCAAGCAGGGTTGTCCACATAGAGCGACTCTTTGTAGCCAAGCATACAACCTTCCTCCCGTGGGTGCCCGTCGTGTATTGGGCCAGCATGTCTCTTCCTACTATAAACTCTCTCCTCGGACACACCACCTTCTCCCCTATGCTTTCGTCCCGACGCCGTCATGCCTCTGGTGACCATACTCCTCTGGGCGGTAAAAGTAACCATAGCCACATTGGGATGCTCTGGCTGCGGAGAGATAGTCAGACCCAGTCTACTGGCATTCTCCATCTGCCGGTCCCCTCCTGCAGGCCACCCTCTACCCTCTCTTCAACTCCAATACTCTCTGCCACCCGAGATGCTCCAGGGTCCACAGCTGACTCCAGGGGGATCACAGTCTTCTAACCTCCATTTGGGCATGTACTAGAGAGATGATGGAAACAAGCACATTGGGAACAGTCAGGTGGTACCCATTCGTACTCAACTTTCTGAGTGAGCACCTCCCCGGACGGGACCTCATACTCCAGCAGACTCGGGAGCTCTCTACCGGCGCTGGTCTCTACGAACATCCGAGCATACATCAGCCTTGACCGAAAGGCTGTAGCATCGTCAGCCTTAATCGGTTTGCCCACCAAGCTGACAAGCCTCATAAGCAGGAGGATGCTCCAATATCTGACTGAAAACGCCGGGAAGCGAATCCAAACAAGAATACCATTGAAGACATCCTTCTTACATCGCAACTCCGGAGTCCACTCTTTCAAAATAATCAGTCTTCCATCAAATGTCCAAGGCCCTCCTTGGGTAATCCTGACGACGTCTTCCGCAAGTCCAAACTTCACATAATAGAAGCCATTCTCCCTCGCAAAAACTTCCATGCTTCCTTTTGGCTGCTAAATACGTGTCGCATATGCCCGAATCTGCCCATAGAAAGGCTTGTTCCCCAGCACGTACAAGACCAACGTGTTTTTCCAGAAAGTTGTCACCTCCGCTATCTCATCCGCAGGGAACGAGGCTCGAAAGCCACTCCCTACCTTCTTTGGTGGCACGTACTCTATTGACGATGGACATTTGGATCCTACTGGCTTGCATATGTCTGTCCAAGACTTGCCCGCAGGGTGGGTAGACGTCCCTGGAGACCATGGGGCGTCACTAGGGGAAGAGGACCTTAGGCCCTGGCCCCACATGTCAGAAGCTTTCCCTTTCCCTTTATCCGCCACCGACGCCTTGGGTCGCCACCCAGACGTCCTATCGCCAGTACTATTCCCCGACCGTGGGGGACCACCTAGGCCATGAGATGTCTTCCGTGTCCCCGAACCTACTCCTGTCCTTCTGTCGGAGGGGTAGCGCGCCATTGGATGGGGCATCTGTCCTATACTCATTTCTTGACTCCATCCGCCCTCCTTGCCCATACTCCTACCTCTGTAACCTCTCCTAACCGTCGTCCAGCCACCGTTCTCCATTTGTCTACCATGAGATCCAGGCATGGATCCAGGTTGGAAAGCTGGCGGTCCCGACAGATTCGGAACCCATCGATCGGGTCCGATGAGAGGCACGTCCTCCACAGCCGTTCCCCCGTCGTCGCCTTCGAGCCGCCCACATTCACGCCTTTCCCGGCCGCGTCGGCCACGGCTACGCCGAACCTGACCAGCCCGCTCCCAGCCTTGCCTCCTCCGCCCACGCCGCCATCGCCGCCGCCCGCGCCCCTGTCCAATGCGCACCCAGGCGGCCCTCTCCCGGTCAGCCCTAGGCGCGACTCCAGCGCCCGCGCTGCTACAGCCACCGCCAGCGCCGCCACCTCCAGCGCCGCCACCTCCAGCGCCGCCACCTCCAGCGTCGCCAGCTCCAGCGTCGGCCTTGGCCGGCCCGCCGCCGGCCGGGCTGCCGCTGGACGACCCACCGCTGCCGAGAGCGCCGGGTTCCCAGGTGAGGGACCCCGTAGGGTTTTCTCCCGATCGTCCAGTAGTCCGCTCTCCCATCGTTTTTTCCGTGTATATATATATATATATATATATATATATATATATATATATATATATATATATATGGGAGCGGATCAAAAGCCTCCCTTAGAAAATTCCCTAAAAGCTCCCTCACTCTCAGCCGTCCATTTAATGTTAATATTAATGTTAACTAGCATATGTGCACGTGCCTTGCACGTATTTTAATATTCTTTTAATTAACTTAGGAACACTTTTTAGGAAGACCAAAGGGTAGTCTACCTAATTATTAAGTTGACTTTATTAAAATTAATGAACAATTTTAAACTAATATAGACATGCAAGGGTATTTTCGGAATTCAAAATTTTCACCATCCAAGTTTTCCTATTATATAGTAGAATAGATTAATGAACAATTTTAAATTAATATAGACATGCAAGGGTATTTTCGGAAATCAAAATTTTCACCATCCAAGTTTTCCTATTATATAGTAGAATAGATATTAATGTTAATATTAATGTTAATATTAATATTAATATTAATATTATTTTTATTTTTATATTAATGTTAATGTTAATATTAATATTAATGTTAATGTTAATGTTAATATTAATCTTAATGTTAAGTTTAATGTTAATTTTAGTATTTAACATTAATATTAACATTAAATGGACGGCTGAGAGTGAGAGGTTTTTTAGGGGGTTTTCTAAGGAGGGCTTTTGATCCGCTTCCTATATATATATATATATATATATATATATATATATATATACTCTCTTATCAATAGTGACAAGCAATGCTATTGAAGCACGATCTCTCTCCTTAACGTGGTATTTCCGCTCAAGATTATATTCTCTCGAGTGTGAGGCTTGTCAATTAGGCAAGCATGATTGTTCTTCTTTTCCTTATAAAGTCGACAAATGGAGTTTATTTCCGTTTGACTTAGTTCATTCCGATATTCGAGGTCCTATGTCCAGTATGTTGTGGATGAATGGTGCTTTATTACCTTTATTAATGCTTATTCTTGTCTCACTTGGATTTGTATTTTGAAGAATCAATTTTAGGTTTGTAATATATTTAAACTCTCTAATCAAGAACTGAAAACAAAGTTTGCCTTTGGCATTAAAGTTTTTCGTACTGACATTGCTTTAGAATACATGCACCAAGATTTGTCTTCTTATTGTGCTTCACAAGGTATTATTCACCTTACGTATCTTTTTTTTATACTTCTCAACAAAATGACGTTGTTGAAAGAAAGAATCCACATTTTCTTGTTATCACTTGTATGTCTATTGATCAAATGGATATTTTGAAGTACTTGTGGAGTGATGCCGTCCATCATCTCGTATGCCCTTCTCTGACATTGATGACCAAATTCCTTATTCATATCTTTATCCATCTCAGCTTCTTTATCATGTCACAACTGTAGTGCCCCGTCCCGCTCAGTCAATCGGAGAAATCGGAACGCTGACGGCGTTCGGACTTAGCCTTGCAACGGCTACTCGAAGACATTGCTCGGTCGAGGCGACCGCTCGCTCAGGTGGGGTAGTTTCGGTGAACTTGCCTCATCTTTGCCATCACATAATAAATCGTGTTTTCAATTTGCACAAGTAGGCTTAATAATAAAAGAGATGAATCCACATAGCTAAGGGAATAATCCCGACGGATCAAAATGTGTTAGAACATGGAAAAACGTCACACGGTCGGCTTAGAGTTGGTGCACGACGTGCTTTGAAAATGACACTCGATCCTTCGTCCCGTGGCCTGGGAGAAGGAAAGTTGGTTGAGTAGGCAAAGTTATGAACGTAGTCTAAGTCATAGGCGTCGCCCGCGTAAATGCTCGATAAAGCATGTACGCTTCCATGATGCAAGGCTTGGCATAGCCTTTGCTCGTCCCTTGAGTTAAGTTATAGGCTTGGTGAAGTTAGGCAAAGTGATGGTGGTCGACCTAAGTCATTCCAAGCACGGTCCTACGAGTCCTACGGCTGGGTATGACAACTTAGTCTTACGGTTTCAAGCCCGTCATATAGAGTATCTCTTGGGCGGTGGCGTCGCGTAGAGTTCAAGTTGGTTTAAGACACGATGTCACGGACTTAGTGTTTTCAGGCACGGGCCACAGTTGATTCATTGAGTTTGGAAAGTGTTGTGAATAGTTGTTCTTGAGTTGAGTAAAATGATAGGGCAAGAAAGAAGAATGCTCGCGACTACGGGTCGTCGAGGCAAGATCTCAGAGGTGAGACGTATTGAACTTGACCCTGAGAGAGATGATAATACTAGAGGTGGAATGACTGTGTGATACGTCAGTTGAGTCGAGTCTTGCATAGTCATGGACAACTTGTCGACAAGGTAGAGTTTCCTCGAACGGTAGCCCGACGGAAGGGGACCGGTTCTTGAGAAGCAGCATTAGCACGTGCTGGATGACCGCACAAGTTAGCGCAGAGGATTGCCAGCGGGGCTAGCTACCCACCTGGCAAGGGCGGCCGCCTAACAAGCTAAAGGAGTCCAGGATGGCTCTGGGTGTCAGTGACCAAATCATATAGATGAGTCGGCATGGCGACAAATCCGCGTGTGTGCCTTTGGATTGAGTTGAGTTGTAGGATGTGTGTACAGTTGGAATACAATGTTTGGTCCTAAGATGTGGCATCAACATAGGCGACGTGCTTCGGCATGAGATGTGGCGTCGAGTCTTGAGTTGTCGGCATATAAGTTGTATATGTTGGTTGAGTTGTTTGAGTTTAAGTCGGAAAACCACCGCAAGGCAAAGTTGGTCGAGTGACACTAACATTCACAAGTCTTGATTGGGTCAGTTGGTAATCAAAGTAGCAAGGGCCGCGAGGCGGCGATATGGTTGAGTCGCACATAGTTGCGAGGCACGGCACAAAGGACTTATAGCACGGTCACACGGGAATGGAGCCTCATCGCGTAGTTGCGTCTCTGATTTTGGCCGAAAGACAAGCACGACTTGATAGGTTAACATTGTTTGAGTCGACATTGTCGTTGCAAGCACGAGATGGTCTAGAGACACAGAATAGGCAAGGCGTCGGTCATAAAACTGATCCTAAGGCAAGAGTAGAAAGACAATCAAAAAGGGGACTATGTTGCACAAAGTAAAGTAAACGTGTTGGTTTTGTATGGGTGGACGAGGAGCTCATTCCACCAGTACAGTTGAGTACTGACACCCACATAGTTTACATGTGCAGGCACAGGTAGAAGCTCGTGGCGCGGAGCTCGCTTGGATGCGTCGAGGCACAGAGTTCCTTGTCGATTCAAAGCGTGCGGCCGCATGGAGAAAAGACTTATACGGGACATAATGTATGGACATCGCCTTCCGAAGCTTCCGCTGGAGTCAAGACTTGTATTGAGAGATGAGAGAGAGAGAGAGAGCAGAGTGACTTGTAATGTGAGCTTGAGTGAACTTGAGAGAATTGTAATCTTGGCCTTGCGCCCATTGTAACCTTTGTTTCAATATCAATAAAAGAGTGTTTTGTAAAGACTTGTGTTTGCTTTTTAAAATTTCGCTGCTATTATTCAATGTCTCTGCTCGGGACTTCTGTGCGACGACCCCGTCGCAACCGCTGAAATCGGCCGTTATGGAACCTGCCTTGCACGAGCGCAATCTAGGCTCGTACGGCATCACGCCTTAGCGAGGACGATCGCTCCTACGGGAGCGGGGCGTGACATAATGGTATCAGAGCACGGCTTTACGTCCTTGGACTACCAATTGAATTCTTTAACTTCGTTGTTCCGCAAACTCTGAATTGTTGCTTCCGCAAAGTTGATATCGTTGGTGCGCTCTCTCTCAATTGTCCCACGGGATGTCCATACAATAAGTCTATCTATTTTGCAAAACGTAGTGGAACAGATTTTGACAACAAAACAAAAAGATGGTTCACGTAAGCACGGTTGGCTAAGTCGGGCTGGACATATACACCAAAGTTGCGTCGACCTTAGAAAAGTCGAGTGCGGGAATTGAATAGTGTCGAGCAAGAATGAGTTGAGCTCGATTGAGTAAAGTGAGTCGACTATCGATAGGGGTGCTATCGAGCGACGATATCGTCGGTGCGATATAGGTGAGCGTGCCTGAAAATTGAGGAATGGTTCGAACGGAAAATTTAAAGAAGTGGATTTTGATTCGAATGATAAGTTGATGATTTGTTGAATGACTTCATCCCTGAGTGGTGTATGCGATAGCCTCAGGGATGTCGATCGAATGATTGAGGAAATTGATGTTGTGAATGATTCGAGGGATAATGATCGAACTTAAAGTTAAATGTCGAGGAGATTATCCAGTCGGACAATAGCATCATTGGTACGACTCGAAATTTTGTTGCAACAGAAGATCGTCAGGTTACGCATATCGTCGATGGTATTGAGGCGTATCAAAGATCGATATGCGATAACTCGGGGGTACTCTGACTCGGCGAAAAACGATCGTGCAAGTGTTATTGTTCGGTTGGATACTATACTTAGGATTTTGATCGAGATGAATGTTGGATGAAAATGATTGTGTCTTGATGGTTACGCAGAAAACCACAACGTCGACGATCTTGTCTTGCGCGAGCGCAACTCTAGCCTCGCACATGCGTCGCGTCGGATTTAGGACGATCGTTCTGCGTGAGCGCTGACATGGTGATTCATGTCGCGGGAATGATCAAACTCAGAAAAAATCAGGACGCGACAACTTCGATTGTCTCGACTTGTCGGTTTGATGCAAAGAAAAATTTGAGGATGTTAGGACTTGCGATAGATGAATGAAACTTGAGGATTGAGTAGGTCCAATCCGCGCATCGAAAATAAACTAGTCTAGACGCAAATAAGAGTTACGTCCCGATGAGAATGATTATTCCGCGGGAGCGTTGTATGGTGATTCATGAACCACCGTGGATAATCGAACTCGCGTGAGATCGAGGTGCAACATATTGTTAAGCTAGACGACCTCATGATCGAATACGTGAATTAGGGTGAATGACTTAGGGAATATGAAATGTGAATTATGGTTTAGCGATGGATTGTGTCGTAGCGTGCTTGACTTGGAAGGGATGATAGGAAGATTATGTCGAACGTGTTCGAAGATATTGACTATGCGAAATGGCTTTGCTGAATGACTCAGACCCCGTGCGACGAATGTTGGCATGTGCGTAGGGGATCGATGCTCGATGTTTAGAAATCGGAGTGATGCGAGCTTGCGTAGAAAACCCCGTACCATCAATTTGGTTTGACCTTAGGATGGGGTCAGTGTTGATATTGTTGTTTGGGAACTATGATTCCAATACTGACGGAAAGACATAGCCTAGCGGTTAGGCAGACGTTCGAGTGTGAAGTGGTAGGATTTGTGGAGGCACCACTCGCGAGTATCGGTTGACATGCATGTATATCAGGGACGCTTGAATGCGTGCACGATCCGACTCGAGTGGCGATGGCGGGATTCGCTATCACGAGGCTTGGTTGAAATGCACGTATTTTGGGGACGCCTAAGATATGTGCACGATCCATACTAAGTGATACGTTGAATTCAAGTGAGGCTTGAGGAACAGGAAAGTGTCGAGGATTTTGAGATCGTAAGTTTTGAAGAAAGGATTGAGGGTAGCACGAGCGTGGCTCGGATTTGAGAAATGCATAGGCGTAGTGTGTGCGAGAGTTCGTGAATGTTGAGTAAAGTGATAGGTCAATAAGTAAGTACTCAGTTAGTTTCGATGACGAAACTTTTTCTGAGTGGTGTATGATGTAGTGCCCCGTCCCGCTCAGTCAATCGGAGGAATCGGAACGCCGACGGCGTTCGGACTTAGCCTTGCAACGGCTACTCGAAGACATTGCTCGGTCGAGGCGACCGCTCGCTCAGGTGGGATAGTTTCGGTGAACTTGCCTCATCTTTGCCATCACATAATAAATCGTGTTTTCAACTTGCACAAGTAGGCTTAATAATAAAAGAGATGAATCCACATAGCTAAGGGAATAATCTCGACGGGTCAAAATGTGTTAGAACATGGAAAAACGTCACACGGTCGGCTTAGAGTTGGTGCACGGCGTGCTTTGAAAATGACACTCGATCCTTCGTCCCGTGGCTTGGGAGAAGGAAAGTTGGTTGATTAGGCAAAGTTATGAACGTAGCCTAAGTCATAGGCGTCGTCCGCGTAAATGCTCGATAAAGCATGTACGCTTCCATGATGCAAGGCTTGGCATAGCCTTTGCTCGTCCCTTGAGTTAAGTTGTAGGCTTGGTGAAGTTAGGCAAAGTGATGGTGGTCGACCTAAGTCATTCCAAGCACGGTCCTACGAGTCCTACGGCTGGATATGACAACTTAGTCTTACGGTTTCAAGCCCGTCATATAGAATATGTCTTGGGCGGTGGCGTCGCGTAGAGTTCAAGTTGGTTTAAGACACGATGTCACGGACTTAGTGTTTTCAGGCACGGGCCACGGTTGATTCATTGAGTTTGGAAAGTGTTGTGAATAGTTGTTCTTGAGTTGAGTAAAATGATAGGGCAAGAAAGAAGAATGCTCGCGACTACGGGTCGTCGAGGCAAGATCTCAGAGGTGAGACGTATTGAACTTGGCCCTGAGAGAGATGATAACACTAGAGGTGGAATGACTGTGTGAGACGTCAGTTGAGTCGAGTCTTGCATGGTCATGGACAACTTGTCGACAAGGTAGAGTTTCCTCGAACGGTAGCCCGACGGAAGGGGACCGGTTCTTGAGAAGCAGCATTAGCACGTGCTGGATGACCGCACAAGTTAGCGCAGAGGCTTGCCAGCGGGGCTAGCTACCTACCTGGCAAGGGCGGTCGCCTAACAAGCTAAAGGAGTCCAGGATGGCTCTGGAAGTCAGTGACCAAATCATATAGATGAGTCGGCATGGCGGCAATCCGCGTGTGTGCCTTTGGATTGAGTTGAGTTGTTGAATGTGTGTACAGTTGGAATACGATGTTTGGTCCTAAGATATGGCATCAACATAGGCGATGTACTTCGGCACGAGATGTGGCGTCGAGTCTTGAGTTGTCGGCATATAAGTTGTATATGTTGGTTGAGTTGTTTGAGTTTAAGTCAGGAAACCGCCGCAAGGCAAAGTTGGTCGAGTGACACTAACATTCACAAGTCTTGATTGGGTCAGTTGATAATCAAAGTAGCAAGGGCCGCGAGGCGGCGATATGGTTGAGTCGCACATAGTTGCGAGGCACGGCACAAAGGACTTATAGCACGGTCACACGGGAATGGAGCCTCATCGCGTAGTTGCGTCTCTGATTTTGGCCGAAAGGCAAGCACGACTTGATAGGTTAACATTGTTTGAGTCGACATTGTCGTTGCAAGCACGAGATGGTCTAGAGACACAGAATAGGGAAGGCGTCGGTCATAAAACTGATCCTAAGGCAAGAGTAGAAAGACAATAAAAAAGGGGACTATGTTGCACAAAGTAAAGTAAACGTGTTGGTTTTGTATGGGTGGACGAGGAGCTCATTCCACCAGTACAGTTGAGTACTGACACCCACATAGTTTACATGTGCAGGCACAGGTAGAAGCTCGTGGTGCGGAGCTCGCTTGGATGCGTCGAGGCACAGAGTTCCTTGTCGATTCAAAGCGTGCGGCCGCATGGAGAAAAGACTTATACGGGACATAATGTATGGACATCGCCTTCCGAAGCTTCCGTTGGAGTCAAGACTTGTATTGAGAGATGAGAGAGAGAGAGAGAGCTCAGTGACTTGTAATGTGAGCTTGAGAGAATTGTAATCTTGGCCTTGCGCCCATTGTAACCTTTGTTTCAATATCAATAAAAGTGTGTTTTGTAAAGACTTGTGTTTGCTTTCTAAAATTCTGCTGCTATTATTCAATGTCTCTGCTCGGGACTTCTGTGCGACGACCCCGTCGCAGCCGCTGAAATCGGCCGTTATGGAACCCGCCTTGCACGAGCGCAATCTAGGCTCGTGCGGCATCACGCCTTAGCGAGGACGATCGCTCCTACGGGAGCGGGGCGTGACAACAACACACATTTTTTGGTGCATTGCATTTGTCTACAACTTTAGTCGTAACCTTGAGAAGCTTTATCCGTTGACTGTCAAATGTATCTTTCTTAGTTATTCCAAAAGGGTTAGGATTGCTATAATCCTCTTACAAGCCGGTTGAATGTCTCTATGGATGTCACATCCTTTTGATACTTGTATTTTACCGAGTCGCCTCTCTCCACTTCATCTTCTCTTCCATCCATCCTCTCCCTTCTCCCACTCTTCCGGTTCCCACGTCTTGCTTTGTTCCTTCTTCCCCTACATCAATGTGCTTTACTGGATGCTGCTTGAACTGCCCTACTCCTAACCCGAAAGAGATCGATCGTCCAAATCCTATTTGGAGAATTGGAAGTCCTCCGCCTTCCATTGATTTGGATTTCTCAACTACTCTTCACAAAGATAAATGTACTCATTATCCATATCCTATGAATGATTGTCTCCTTTGTTCATTTTGGCTCTTTCTATCACCAGTTTGCCTTGTCTCTCTAAATGTTGTTTATAATTTCAGGACTCATGATGAGGCATTTGTTATACCACCCTGGAAGTAAGCCATGGCTAAAGAGATGGATGTCCTCTCATCTTGTGGCACTTAGGACATGGTTCCTACACCTTCTGATAGTGATATTGTTGGAGGTTAATGGGTGTTTACTCTCAAATACCTACCATATGGCTCTATTGATCTATGTAAAGCTTATCTTCTCATGGAGGCTTCACCTAGGCATATGGTTTGACTACTTTGAAACTCTCTTAGGTCACTTACCTCGACTTCATCTATGTCCCCTTTTCTCTTGCGTCAATCGAAGTCGACATTTGAGGTTTTTAGCTTGTTGTTAAAGATACCTTTTTTTGTATGACGATCTTGCAAAGGCCTATATATGCAGCAACCTTCCGAATTTGTTTCTCAGGAGGAGAATGATGTGTACAAAATTAAGAAGGCAATGTATGGATTCAAGCGGGGGTTTAAATGTAGCAATCCCCTGCATTTTGTTACTAACGATCTAGGACAACCTCATTATTTCCTAGAGCGGAGGTTTAAATGTAGCAACCCCCTGCATTTTGTTACTAACGATCTAGGACAACCTCATTATTTCCTAGGCATTTGAGGTAGCCCATAGCAAGAAGGGGGAGGAGTTCTCCTAAAGGAACTATGTCATGGATTTTTTCTACGAAAAACTAGATTACTTGGCTCCAAACCCCTTGATACTCCTATGGAGCTAAATTTGAATCCGTGGCCTAATGGCGCGCAATGATGTTAAGAGCAAGTCCGAGTATAAAAGATTTGTTGGGTAGCAAGTCCAAGCAAGTCCTTTGTTGTTGGGTGTAGTTACTCAATTCATTAAAAGTTTCAAGGGGTGTTATTAGTCTTAAGCTACATGAAGGGTCCCAATACCTTAAGGTTGTTTTACTCTGAATCTGACTATGTTTGATCAAAGACCGATAAGAGATCAATGTCTTGTTATTGCACTTATTTTGACGGATATCTAGTTATTTCAAGCAGAAAAAAACAAACAGTTGTAGCCAGATCAAGTGTGGGGACAGAATATAGAGCGATGACTCATTCCGTCTATGAAATGATATGACTTAAAACTCTGATGATATCCAGTAACCCTTGCCCATGCACTGTTACAACCAAGCTGCTATATTAATTTATAGTTCTGTCTTCCATGAAAGGACCAAACACACGAAGTCCACTGTCATTTTGTTCGTGATGCTATTATAGGAAAACAGATGTGCACTTCCTTTACCACATCAGAAGACCAGACTGGAGATTTTTTTTACCAAACCGCTAGAATCTTCTCATTTTTCTGTTTTATGTTACAAGTTGAACATGCATGATATATATGCTCCAGCTTAGGGAATGATTTGAGCTAGAGTTAGTCCAACTAGTCTAGACCATCTATTGGGCCTTCCTAGGGTTTCCCTAGATACTGGAAAGCAGGGTTATTTGAACCACTCTCTCTTTCTCCTCAACTATACAGACCTGAAAATTATGCCTGAAATACTTTGCCTTAGCTTTTGAATGTATTGGTTTGTGAAAGTTATTGTTAGCTTGCTAGCAAAACAAGTCAAACTGCTTACTCATCTTTTATACTATTCTCTTGGTTTCTCAATATGCAGTAATATATAAAGTGGATCCACATTTACCAAAATGCATTTCCAGTTTTACTAAAATGTGATTCATCTGTCACACAAAAAAAAGAAGAAGACTGAAAGAGGTAAAGTTTTATAGGTTAACTAGGTGTCTCGACATCGGATTTAGTCCTCGACTAGTCTCCAAGTACTGTGCTCCATAAACACAATATCATTATTAGCTTCTTGGTAACATGCTTCAATTATATTTCTGGTTGATCTGCAGATGTTATGAAGAACTTTATCTGAAAGACTAATCTGAAGATGGAAATTTACTTGTACCAGGGCCAGGGTGTTCATCCATAGCATATGGGGCAGCTCAGGAATTAGGACCGTTCCTGGTCTGAAGTAATGGATCCAACCTCACCCTAAATCCTTACTCTTGGAACAAGGGTAAGCCCTTTTATTCTATTCTGACACCCCACATATAGTTTTTCCTTATTTCCTTCAGATTTTCTTTTTCTTTTTTGTGTGAGAAAGATGGGATCAACATATTTCTTGAATGTGTTTTTCTTATTGATTGATGACTATGGAGTGACAAATCTTCTATTTGTTGAAGCGCCAGTAGGAGTGGGCTTCTCCTATACAAATAAATCAGCTGATCTACAAGAGCTAGGGATGAGATAACTGCCAAGGACTCGCATGTATTACTTATTTCATGGTTCAAAAGGTTGCCTAGTTTCAAGTCCCACCAATTCTACATCACATGAGAGAGAGAGAGAGAGAGAGAGAAAGAGAGAGCTATGCAGGTAAAATAACTTTTATCTATTCTAAAGGACTTTTGTGTGTATTTACACTGTCAGAGTTATTATTGTTATTTATCATATATGGGTACAATGAAGTAATTGTGGGTGTATTTATCATCATGCATATTAATATAAATACACATGGATGCAACCTAGAGATTTAGCGATTGCACTATCTTTTCTCATTTTCCCTTTTCTTCTTTACTTTTCTTTCTCCTCTCCAAACTTCACTTGGTATCAGAGTAACTTAAAGGTACTACAAATTCCATCCATACTGCCGCTGATTGAACTCGTGGTGAGTTCGACGAAGATTCGGGGTTGCAGTCCATTTTTTTGGGACGTTGTTTGATGGTTGTATTTTTCATATGTCGTTCGTCATTTGCCGTTCATCATTCGTAGTCATTCGTGATTTGTTTATGAGATCGAGAGTTTCTATAGATCTTGGTGTTTGTGGTTGATAGTCGTTGTTAGTTGTGAGATTTAGGATTTCTATAGATCTCTGTTAATTGTTCGTTGTCGGTTGTAGTTCGTTGTGAGATATAGGGTTTCAGAGATCTCGTCTTTCTGTTACATATACAAGTATGGTGGTGACCGAATCTTCTGGCGAGGTTAATAGTGGTGGTGGTCCTCTTTTTATTGTTATTCACAATAATAAATTGTAAAAATCGATTACAACGGTGAAGGTCAATCATGACTCATGAGATAGTACGGTGATCAAGACTTGTAGATAGATTAGATTTATCGTAAACTGTAAGTACTGACACGATCAAATGGCTGACAGATTCATATCATGTTCGAATCTGACATGAAATCATATGGAACAATGGCGACTCATGAGATAGAGCGATGATCAAGACTTGTAGATAGATTAGATTTATCATAAATTATAACTAGTGCCACAACCAAATGACTGGCTAAATCGTATCGGGTTCTAATCTGACATAAATTCATATGGGACACGGTGATCAAGACTTGTAGATAGATTAGATTTTTCAATAAACTATTAAAATTTAGAAAAAATGTTATATATTTAGAAATAAAAGTATTTTTTGTGTTTCTTAGTAGTTTTGAAATTGAAATAAATAATAGTCATCCCTTGCTAGACTTGACAATTATGCCGGACCGGATCGGCCCAAGCTGGTATGAAAAATTGGTCCATTTGCTGGCCCGGTCCGACTAATCGTAGGCTCGCGATGGCCTAGCCCACTATATTGGGGCGTGATGGGCCTCATATTTCGGTCCATAAGAGAGGCCCGACTTGAAACCCCGACTAGGCCGGAGGCTCAGTTCGGCCCAAAATTGATGGTTGGCTGCTGGGCCACCTACATATATAGTAGAGAACTGTTTTTTATATTGGCTAATATATTCTTTTTAACATTGGTCAACTAATTACCTAGATATAGTGAAAAATTAATTTTCAAGTTAGTCTTATTTGTTTGGTAGAAACTTAATTAATCACCTAGATATAGTAGAAAGTTATAGTGTAAAATAGTGTAGAGTTTTTAAGTGATTTTTTATTATTGGAATAGAGACTACATGTATATAGGAGAGGCTAGCCTCCTCTCCTATCATTCTAGGCAATGTGGGACTAAAGCCCAATAACACTTAACACATATATCAACACTCCCCCTCAAGATGGGCAAAAGATATTCACTAAACCCATCTTGTCACATCCTCTCATCATGCTGATAGAACTAAGCCCCTTTGTCAGTCCGTCTGCTACCTGATCTTTGGTTGGAACGTAGCCCAGTTCTAGTACTCCTTTCTCCAGCTTTTCTTTGATGAAGAATCTGTCAATCTCGATATGCTTGGTCCTGTCATGCTGTACTGGATTGTTGGCAATACTAATAGCTGACTGGTTGTCACACCATAGCTTCATCTTGGCTTCCTGGTCCAGCTTTAGCTCCGTCAGCATATTCTTCAACCACAATAGTTCTGTGACTCCCAAGGCCATAGCTCTATACTCTGCTTCAGCTGTTGATCTGGCCACTACTGACTGCTTCTTACTCCTCCAAGAGACCAAGTTGCCTCCTACAAATATGCAGTAGCCCGATGTGGATCTCCTGTCGTCAGCACAGCTAGCCTAGTCAGAATCACAATAGCCCTCGATGCTTACATGATTATTTCTTCTGAAGATCAGTTCCTTCCCGGGGGCTCCCTTCAAGTACCTCAAAATCTGGTATACTGCTTCCATATGACCCTTCCGGGGGTCATGCATGTAGCGGCTCACTACACTGACCGCAAAGCTGATATCAGGTCGAGTGTGACTCAAGTAGATCAACTTGTCCACCAATCTCTGATATCTATCCCGGTCAACTGGTTCTCCAGCTTTAGCATCCAGTTTGAACTTCTGGTCTATCGGTGTCGTAGCTGGTTTGCATCCCATCATCCCCGTTTTCGTAAGCAGGTCCAGTGCGTACTTCCTTTGAGAAAGAACGATTCCCTCATTATCTCGAGCAATCTCAATCCCAAGGAAGTATCGAAGAGGGCCAAGATCCTTCACCTCGAACTCCTTGCCAAGCTTTCCTTTGAGTTGGGCGATCTCCTGCTCATCATCGCCTGTGATAATCATATCATCTACATATACCGCAAGCATGGTGATGTGGCCTCTACTTCGTCTGAAGAAGACAGTGTGATCAGCATTGATCTGCTGATATCACATCCCTATCATTGCTCTCCTGAACCTGTCAAACCATGCTCGAGGAGACTGCTTTAGTCCATAGAGGGACTTCTTCAGTCTACAGGCCTTGCCTTCTGTTTGTTTGGTGCCGAATCCTGGTGGTATCTCCATGTACACCTCCTCCACTAGATCCCCATGAAGAAATATATTCTTCACATCCAGTTGGTGTAGCTTCCACCCTCCATTGGCTGCCAGGGAGATCAAGGTCCTGACGGTGCTCATCTTCGCCAATGGTGCAAAGGTCTCGTTATAGTCGATACCGTACGTCTGACTGTATCCTTTTGCCACCAGTCAAGCTTTATAGCGCTCAACCTGTCCATCTGGGTTCTGCTTCACAGTAAAAATCTATTTGCATCCAACTGCTCTTTTTCCTTCTGGCAGTCTCACCAGCTCCCAAGTGTGGTTCTTCTCAAGAGCTCCCAACTCCTCATGCATTGCGTTTTCCACTTTGGATCGTTCTTGGCAACCTGCCAATTGTTAGGTACAGTAATACTATCCAAAGATGCTATAAATGCTCCATGAGAAGAAGAGATATGATCATAATAAACAAACTTAGCAAGGTCCCAACCATATCTGTCCGGAGGATTTCTCGCATTACTGCGAGTAGTCCTTCGTGCAGGTAGTGGTATGAGAGAAGTAGGAGGGATGATATCACCTGAGGAGGGTGGTGGTGTAAATGAGGAGGATGGTGGTGTCTCAGGAGTTGGGACAGACGCATGCAAGGGACTTAGCACTGGCACTGTAGGTATTGGTCCTGCAGCTTGCTTCTCTCTCCTGCTGTAGGTAAGTAACTCCTCCTGAGCCGTAGGCCTGATACTTTTTATCTCCTCCTCCTGTTCTGCTTCACCTTCATGTTTCTCCTCAACCGTGCCTCTATGCCATACTTCTAGATCGGTTACCACCAAGTTCTCCATCTCCCCCTCTCGTCTTATACTGGTAATATTAGGCGTGTTGTGCGACGTTCCCTCCTGGCGGTAATATGGCTCATGCTCTCGGAAGTTGACATCCATACTAACGAACTTCTTCTTCTCTACTGGACTCCAGCACACATATCCCTTCTGAGTCGCTGAGTAGCCCACGAAGATGCATTTGACTGCTCTGGGGTCAAGTTTCCCAACTGATGGTCTGTTGTCTTTCACAAAGCACACACACCCAAACACCTTTAGTGGGAGTATCCCACTATTATTGCCTTGTAATACTTCGCATGGGGACTTCCATCCCAGAACTTTTGAAGGCATCCTGTTGATAAGTTGAACTGCTGTCAATACTGCATGTCGCCATAGATTTTGTGGGACATTCATGTCGATCATCATACTTCTTACGGTCTCTAGAAGGTGTCGGTTCTTCCTTTCTGCTACTCCATTTTGTGCTGGTGTGTATGCACAGCTGGTCTGGTGCTGTATTTCGTGTGCTGACAGGTACTCTACAAGTGTCCTGTTGGTGTACTCCGTTCCATTGTCAGACCTCGGTACCTTCACTACTGCATTGTACTGAGTCTGGACATGTTTATGGAAGTCCCGAAAGCAAGCAAATACTTCACTCTTATTTTTCATTAAATACAGCCAGGAGACACGAAATGCACAATCAATAAAGGAGAGACAAAGTACTTATATCCATTCATAGTGTTAGTAGCACATGGACCCCAAACATCAGAATGTACTACCTCAAAAACAAGAGAACTCTTATGACCAGTACCAACATATGAGTTTCTATTAAGCTTTCCTAACTCGCATGCATCACATACTAATTTTTGGTTATTTGATTTTGCATACATCTCTGGATACAACTTACTTGGAGTATCAAAAGAAGAATGTCCCATCCTCCTATGATGAAGTATCAAAATAACTTTAGTCCTCTGTTGCAGCTCTCCCGTTCCAGCCTTCTCTGCCATAGATATCAATGCTGAGTCCAGTCTTTTCCGATCTAGGTACCATAGTCCCTCATGTCAGGTGCCAGTCCCAAGTCTTCGTCCCGTCCCTTTCTCCTGGAAGATCACCTTGGGAATATCAAAAGAAACAGTGCATTTTAGTTGAAGAATTATAGAACTAATAGACAAGAGACTGACTGGAAAGGATGGAGCATGTAACACATTGGATAATCTTATTGAACCTGTACAATTAACAGTACCCTTACCGACCACTGGTTGGAAAGTGCCATCTGCAGTCTGAATGGTGTCTGCTGGTGCTAGGTGAGTGTATGAAGAAAACTTACTAGCGTTCCCGGTCACATGCTGAGATGCTCCTGAGTCGATAATCTAGTCTGACGTTTTAAGGGAAAACATAGATACAAGAGCGAGTGACTCGTCAGTACCTTCTGATGGGTGAGCATACATAGCGGCGTTGTCTCCGAAGAATGGGATGGATGTCTCCTCTGCTCCGCTCCTCCTGTCTCCTTCGGTCGACGCTCTCTGCTTTCTCTCCAGCATGTCCAGCAGTCCTGATCCTCTTCAGTAAAGGTGCCACCAGCTCCTCCATTCCCTTCTGCCACCAGCAAGTTTGTCCGATAGCCTCATTGAGAATCTCATATGAGATAAATCTTCAAGAACGATTTTAGGCTTCCTTACACTGTAGGTGCCACAGATGAAATAAATCTCAAGTTTAGGCTTACCTACATCGTAGGTGCCACAGATGAGATAAATCTCAAGTTTAGGCTTACCTACACAATAGGAGCCCTAAAAGTGATGTGCACGGAGGCACCCACGGCGGCGGCAGCGGCTGTAGCAGCCGCAGCGGCGGCTGCAGCGGCAGCGGGAGCGGCGCAGCAGTGGCAGCTACACAGCCACAGCGGCACAGCCGCAGCGGCAGCGGGAGCAGCGGCGCAGTAGCGGCAGCGGCAGCGGCGGCGTGGGGGGAGGGGGGAAGGGAGGGCGAGGTTAGGGGTAGGATTTGTGTGGAAAAGGTGGTTCTGACGGTATTCTAAGCAAGTTTAGGCTCTGATACCATGTAGAATTTTTAAGTGATTTTTATTATTGGAATAGAGACTACATATATATATAGGAGAGGCTAGCCTCCTCTCCTATCATTCTAGGCAATGTGGGACTAAAGCTCAATAATACTTAACACATATATCAACAAATAGTTTTTTTTTATATTTTATTTTATTTGGCCCAGGTCCGGCCCGACCCAAAGTCCACCGTGTCGTTGGCTACATGCCGAACTGGATTGAGTTTCCACCCTTAGGCCCGGTCTGCTACAATACATGGGCTCCAGAGATCCGGTCCGGACCCGACCCGACCCGGCCCGGCTCACTTGACAGCTATACCTCTTGCTGATTGGTTCACATGCGATAAATAAGTTTTCTTTATGTACATGCTTTTACAACCTTACTATTCTTTTGTATCCTTGTTGATTGTCTTTTATGTTCAATTTTCTCAGCCGAGTTGACTGTAAATGAGAGATTAAACGTCGGTATCGATCAGTATCGGTGAGTATCAGTATTGGCCGGTATCGAATTGGGACTTGCCAAACTCTATCAGTATCAGCCGTATTGTATCGATATCAAGTATCAGCCGTATTCTATCGATATCGGCCGATACTGCAAACTATTGCTCATTTGTTGAGAATTTGTAGGAAGGCGTATCCTCTCAAATAACAAATGGAGAATACTTAAAGTTGAAACAAACTTCGAAAGAAGCCGAAGAGAAGTTCAAGCCAGAGGGCATTCCACTTCCACCCCCTCTTTCAATGTCATCTCATGAAGGATTAAACCCCTTTCGATTAGGAGGTTATGATATGAAGAAGACGAAGGAATCCAATGGACAATTGAAGAAAACATTCAACAATAAGAACCACTACCAATTGAAGATGCTCATTGTAGGTATGTTTTACACTAGAGGTTTGTCGTTCCACCTTGCAAAGAATCCTTATTATGTCGTGAACAATCCATTTAGCGGTTTTATTCCGCCCGGATATAATGCATTAAGAACATCCTTGCTTGAGGAATCGAGAAGTCATATTGAAGAATTGTTCGCTCCGATCAAGGATACTTGAAACTTGAAAGGCAAAGAGAGTTATTATCGTCTTTGCTGGGTGGATAGAGGCCTTTTACTAACGTCACGTCTATGATGGATGGTGCGTCCATATTCTTGAAGGCGGTTAACACGAGGGGGAGTCAAGGACAAATTCTATATTGCTAGGTTGATGGAAGAAATCGTTAAATAAGTTGGACCAAGAAATCTAATCCAAATTATCAACGATAATGCTTCGGTTTGCGAGGCATCAAGATTAGTGATCGAGGGAAAGTATGCTACTATCTTTTGGACTCCATGTGTGGTGCACATTAGAACCTTGTTTTGAAAGGTATTTGTGTGACAAAGAACACGACGTCTCGAAGAATGTCATTGGATTATGGGGATAGCCGAAGACACAAACTTCACTAAAAAAATTCATAGTTAACCACTCTTTGCGTTTGGCTTTGGCAATGTTCAATGAGATTGTTTCCTTGAAGTTGTTGTCCATTGCGGAAACAAGATTTGCATCGGTGGTTGTGATGCTTAAACAATTCAAGATCATCAAGCAAGGTCTCCAATCCTTAGTAATTAGCGACAGATGGAATACTTACTGTGTGGATCATAATGGGAAGACATAAGTATCGAGACTAAACTCTTGGAAGATGAAGAATGGTGGAGTAAAGTGGATTACATTCTTTTTCACCGTATATCTATGAATTGTTGAGGTATGCGGATACGCCTTGTCTCCACTTGATTTATGAAATATAAGACTATGATCGAGAAAGCAAGAGATGTTATATATAAAGAAGAAAGGAGAAGAGAGGAAGAGCCAACACCTTTTTATAAAGGGTTATACGAAATAGTAATGCATCGTTGCAAGAGTAATACTCCACTTGATTGCTTTTCACATTCATTGAATCTAAGGCGATATGACTTTTAGACTCTTAATTTAGTTTACATATTATTTTTTATTCAAATTATTCCATATGATTTAAATCAAATGTGGTAAATTATCTTGTATAAGTATTATTCTTAAGATTGGCTTTGTGCAAGTAAAAATAGTGGTCGCACCTTATGGATATTCAGAAATTCAGAAGAAGAAATAAGTGTTTGATGAGATATAATCCAAGTGATAATGATTTGACAAGAGTGAAAGATGAATTATCTAAGATTTGGGTGCTTGGATAGTTTCTAATCTTTTGATTTGTTGAGAGAGAGATGGATTATGGAACCAAGGGCTTGGTGGATCATTTATGGGTATTCGCTACCTTTGCTTCAAAGCTTCTCGGACAACCATCTTCTTCCTCTTGTTGTGAGAGAACTTTGTCGACTTACTCATTCACCCACTTCAGGAGCTAAAGATTTAATATATGTCCATTCCAACTACCACCTTCTTGCAAGGAGAAATGGAGAATACACAAAAGGAGAAAGCAATTTGTGGGATATTTGAGGTGATCTCTTTGATCCTTTTGAAGGTGTGTCTCCTGGAAGTGGCAAATTTAAGTCTTGATGACCAGAGATAGAGGTAATGTTATTGATCGATGACGAGCATCTTGATGGGAGTGACACCATTGCTTCTCGAAGGCAGTGACTACAACTTCAACGCTCCTTTCATTTTGCTCTTATATAAACTAATGATGTGTTGCATGTAATATTTTTTTGAATGTATGAATGACTAATGATGTCGTGACATGTAATATTTTGGTTATATGAACGACTAATTATGTGGTGACATGTAATATTTACGATATATGAACAACTAATTATTAGTTATTATGGAAACTATCTAAACTTTGTTGTCATTGTTAATTATTAATAGCGTGTTTGTTGACAAAATTCAAGTTTTTTGATGAGTTGCGTGCAATCAAACCCCGTGTGCCTCTCACATGTGTAAAGCATGTGTGTTGTCCTAATTTATAAAGTTCCCATGTCGTCGTGTCGGTGACTCGGTAACTTGTCACCGTGTCCATATTGGTGCAACATTCATCATGAATCTAGATCGATCCTTAGATCATCGAAAGTAAACATCTAGTCACGTATGTGAAAGGGTTCACATGTGACAATTCACGCATCAGATGCATGTACATATGTGAAGGTGTTCGTATTGGGTGATCTAGCGTAGTGTATCTGAACGCTTTCGCCACTGGTACGTATGTGTACTTACAAATCCACATTAGGAATGAACCCCTAGAATCCCGAGATTACCTTATGGAGACAAACTTCACCTTATAACCTTATGAGCCATTATGACATTATGTGCTAATCTGATATTGATTTACATATCATGCACATATCAAAACAATATGTTTTGAAAGCAACTACAGCCTAAATCCAGCTTGACTTGTAATTTTGAGTTATGATACCACTTGTTAGGAATGGAGTGAAATCCGAACCAGGGTTGAACCATGAGGCACGATATTGGACTTGACCAATATGACTTAAAAGGGACCTCCTTACTAAGTCCGGGAGCAATTACATATATCTACGTTTCATCCTCTCACTTTCTATTCGATCTGTTCTATCTAATGTGTAACTAAACTTTCTATACAACTCCCTTTATATAGTTACTGTCGGTCGTGAGTGCTCAACTGGATGCGGGATAGAACCCAACACAAATCTTCCTTGACATGTACTCAACCGTGGAAAGAGCCAAACGTAGAAGACCTTTATCTTAATAGTTGTACCTGGATTCAATGTTAAAACTGGATCCCTTTATTGGTTTTGTACCTTCATATCTGTATAAATTTTGGGTGCGGTGGAGGTCTCTATAATGCCGACTTCTGCAGATACTTCTGTTTTATTTTTGAGATGAGGTAAGTCAATGACCGTCCTTATCTGGGCTACTAGGACCATGACCTCCTCCCATTAATTATTATTTTCCTGGCTGGGATTCAAACTTATGCCCACTCCTCCCCCTCCTTACCATTGCTACCACGGAACCACCCCCTCTGGTGGTTTCTGCATATACTTCAAACCAGATTCTGGAAAACATGATAGTCATGAAACAAGATTCTATCTTCCGGAGGTGTATGGATAAATTATGATCTTCAAAATGATCGTAAACCTTAGAATCAATAATCTGTAACCTTACATGCAGTAATTGCATTAACTAGGAAACCCCAAAAATAACCTGGACACTTATCTGTAGACCGCTTGGTGTACCACTCGGTTGACAGCCAAGACTCGCTGAAGCATCTCAAGAAAAATGGAAAGAGGAAGAAAATCATTTCAGACTGTTGAACCTAAACATTTCAGACTCTGTTGAACCTAACTTGTCTTGTGTTTTAAGTTTTTGTTTTTGAGAGAAATCTTCTTGTAATTGGCTCTTCATTTTGTTAATTCATTAGATATCTCATACACTAGGGTAGAATTGAGCACGTTAACTAACATCAATGCGGTCATATTATTTGTTTGCTGCAAGGTTATAGAAAGGTGGAATGACTCCCTGTCCACGGTGCTCCCCGCCCTCAGGAAACTAATGAAAGCTGGTATCCGTGTCTGGGTCTAGAGGTACATTAAACATCATCTCTTTTCATCGACTGATAACAACAAGAATAGTGCTACTTTCACTCATAGGTTATATGTTCAGATGGTCGAGTTCCAGTGACATCCACTAGGTACAGCATCAACTCAATGCGGCTATGTAGTAGGAAAGGACGGTGGGGAGGGTGGAGAGTGTGGCTCCACAAGGAGGAGCAGGTGGCAGGGTGGCTGGTGGAGTATAAGGAGGGATTCACGCTTGTCACACTGCCAGTGGAGCTGGTCACCAGGTTCCTGTCTTCGTCCCCGATCAGTCCCTCACCCTCGTCTTCCACTTCCTCCAGTCAGACTCTTCCTGCCACACGGTTTCCCTGGCGATTGGAATAACCCGTCCATTATTGTTGTACCTTAGGCTGCTTCTGTTGTGTTATGACAGGCAAATCATGAAATGGCAAAGGCCATTAGGGTGTGTATTGAGATGAACGTTGTGTAATCTGAATTGTGCTAATGGTACTGAGCGGAATCCTCCTCTAATGCAAGATCGTGCCGTATATCTGCAGTCACTTGCTTTCTAATGGAAGCAACCAATTGGACTCGCGATGAAGTTAGGAAGAATTGGCATTGCATCCTCAATGTTCACGAGCCACCAAAGCAACTATGCGATCTTATCCTCAGTGACGCTAGAGGGATCCAGTTACATCAGAACGTAATGCTTTGTATGGATAACCGGTACAAGAAACGGAAAATAATTGTGCTTATGGTTGCTTCTCTGGCCTACTATTTGGTTGATCAGAAATGGCAAGAACGTTGAGTCTTTATATGCCACTTTCTTTTATTTTCTTCTTTTTCCTCCTCTTTCCTTTATCTTTAAGCTTGCAGTGCTGAATTCTAATCAAATACATGTCCGCGAATATTCAGTTTGTTCTAATTGGAACATACTATGAAACAATATTCCTTGCCATTTCGAAAACCTCTGGACGGTGTAGTGAAAGTATCAGAGCAATCGAACCTCGAGTCATTGTGTGATTATGTGAAATTCAAAAGAATAATGGTGCTAATACAGGTCTCTACTTACAAAGAGGACAAGAAGAAGTTGCAGAATCTGTGGATGAGCGGAATCTGCCACACCAAATTTATATTGCAGACAATGTCAGGTATATATTTTTTTGTCCAGGTTTGCACAAATTTCATAAGCTATATCTTTTATAAACTCCTTGTCCTATATTTTCAATGCCGTCCCAAATCTGGATAGAGTGTTGCGTCAGGTAGCCGACAACTGGAGTAAATTAAGCATTGTCGTATCTCTATAAAATGAATCACTTGTATCCCAAATTAAATGCAGTCTGCCTGGAGGAGTGGTTCATCCAGGCCCAGGGTTTGCTCGATGAAACCTAATCTTGAACAACCCTTGTGGTGTTAGTGCTCCAGTGAGCCTAACCATATGTCTCCACTCCTTCCGCAACTTTCTATCTGAAGTTAGGCGTATAGGATTGTGCACACAACTCTGAAGACAGTGGGACTGATATCAGTCGATATCAATTGGGTCTATCAGTCTAGTCAAGTTCATAATCTGTCTCTTATGACAGCAGTATAGCATCCCAGTGAAAGAGCAAAACCGTCGAAGTTTGTGGTATTGGCCTCTCAAAGAATGATATCCTCATTGGGTTGGACAAATATGTTAACCTTAATGAAAGTATAATTAGAACCCTGTAGTTGTGATTTGATCCTTAGCCCTATTAAGAAAAAGAAATACATAATATTGATAAAGCTCAAAGTTTGATAGGAAAAAGAAAAAAAGAGAGAGTAAAGGTGGAGTTTCTTGAATCAAATCTTGTTTTTTTTTTTGGAGATTCCTAATAGACGAGTTCGACTTAGATGCATAAATCTTATTCCTAGAAAGAGTGGCCATTGCTTTATACCCATCTGTATATTGATTCAGATTCGAAAATTGATGCGCAGTCATCTTTCTTTAACATAGAACTGTTAGATTATATTTCTAATGTAAATATGGCCCATAAGTCCAAATGTAGACACTATATATATTGTAACAAACCCTAGCAATGAGAACAAGCCATTATTATTTCCTACATGGTATCAGAGCCTCCCGAAAAACCCTAGCCGCCAGACTCTACATCTCCCTTCCCCTCCCGGTTCCGACTGAGCTGTCCGTCGATTCGCGACGTTCCGCCAATCCCGTGCCTGACCGCTCCCGCGCCGGTCAGCGCCGATCCGCCGCCGTACGCGCCCGCCACCGTACGCGCCCGCCGCCGTACGCGCCGCAGACCCGCCGCCGTACGCGCCCGCCACCGTACGCGCCCGCCGCCGTACGCGCCGCAGACCCGCCGCCGTACGCGCCTGCAACTTGCTGTAGTTGAGGTAGTTTTCCTTAATTGCGTAAGTGAGAGTGGCTTTCTACTGGGGCAGTTGGAAGAGGACGAAGATTCTATTGTCCTTGGTTCTGGTGGAGTTACCACAATGACTTCATCTCTATCAATTGATTTCTTTTCCAAACAGTATCAGAGTGGCAACTCCCTTCCTCTTCTTCTTCTTCGGCTTTAGTTTTAGATTGACATATTTACTGCTTCGGAAGATATTACAGGATTTTTTGGTTTTTTTTATATCACAAAGCAAAGCAAAAGCTTCTTCGGTTTGTGAGCAAGAAGCGTTGAGTTAGGTGAGTCGGAATTTTTGTACAAAGCAAAGCAAAAATTTCCTCACCGATCCCGGCGCCCGACTGCACCGGCCGTCCCCTACGCGCCTGACTGCGGCAGATTAGTCGGAGTTGTACAAACTTTTGTACACCCGACATCCGCTCGCCCCTACGCGCCAGATCCGGCGTCCCTGATCGCGGCCAATTCGCCGCCGACCCCGTCCATCAGCGGTCGATTCGTCGGAGTTGTACAAATTTTTTTTACACCCGACATCCGCGATGACAGATGATGCTGCGTCCAGCTACTCCGTCACGACTGGTGGTGGCGGTGCACACAACCCAAATTATCCTAATCCGAAGGATCCATATTTTCTGAGTTCTGCTGATCAACCAGGAAATATCATTACTCCTATTGTTTTCCGTGGACCGAACTATGCTGAGTGGTCTCGGTCGATACGTCTCTCCCTGATCTCTAGGCGAAAGATCACTTTTCTGGAAGGTACTGAAGTCAAACCTGTTAATGATGCTAGCAAATTACTTGATTGGAGATGCGTGCAAGCACTATTGGTTTAATGGGTTCTTAATACCATTGATCCGTCTATGAAGAAATCTTTGTCGTACTTTGAGGAGGTTTGTCCATTGTGAAACTTGTTGGAGAAAAGATTTGTTGTTAGCAATGGCACTCGGAAGCAACAAATTAAGGTGGCGTTGGCTGAGTGCAAACAAACGGCTTCGATGTCTGTGGAAACCTACTTTGGAAATTTGCAGTCTTTGTGGGATGAACAAGCTGCTTATTTCCCATGGCCTACTTGTACCTGTGGTGAACTTGCTGCAAAGCTACAGGTTATGTGGGATGAAGACCACTTTCAGGACTTTATGTATGGGTTGAATTCTGAGTTGTATGGTCATACTCGATCTAATCTTTTTGCTCAGGATCCTCAGCCAAGTTTAGATCGGGCATACCAGGCAGTCCGTGAGGAGGAGGATATGCAAAAATCTCAGGTCCAATCCGCTACTGAGGAGGTGATGACGCTGGTTATCAAGACTTCATCTCGTATTTCTACTGCTTCTAATAGTAGCACCTCAGATTTCAGGGACAAATCAGGTATGATCTGTACTCATTGCAAGAAAATAGGTCATGATGTTGCAACTTGCTTTGCCAAGATTGACTATCCAGAGTGGTGGGAGACTCGTCCTCGGCGTGAGGGCGTACGTGGTGCTGGTAGTGGCAGAGGCCCGACACCACAACAGAGACGTGATGGGGGACGTGGTGTTGGTGGCGCAGGGGTTGTTCATCATGTCGCCGCTGCTGGTCATGGTGTCCCTGCTAGTCTTGCTGGCAGTTCGGCAGATATGATGCATGGAGGTTATCCTTCACCACTCTCAAGTGAACAATGGCAGAAACTGATGGGCTTGCTGGGTAACGACAATCCTTCTAACCCTGGTCCTTCAAACTCTGATCGTCTGATGGGTAAGAATTCTTCTGTCCCTTGGATATTCGATACTGGGGCTACTCTTCATGCGACAGGTTCTCGTGATTGTTTAGTTGATTGCTTTGAGGGCCCTGTCTGTCCTGTGACTTTGCCTGATAGGAGCACTATTGAGGCTGTTCTAAGAGGCAAAGTATTTTTGACTGATTCATTGGTGTTGACGGATGTTCTTTATATTCCGACATTGACTTGCAATTTGATCTCTGTCTCATAATTGATTGGTGCCAAAAATTGTGATATGTTATTTACTCCTGATTTGTGTAATGCCCCAGTCCCAAAATATGTAGGACTAGAAATGTAGACATGCCAGCTGTATACATACGAAGTACACTCCAATATATGAAAACTTCGTATGAATACATAAGCTGTAAAAATGCAGTAGAACCATAACTAATCTTATCCACACAAAATAAATGAATAAAAGATTTCATATAATGATAATGATTTGTCTTGATACAATATGCTGGGCGGAGACAAATCCACTACCGACAAGTAAAGGAAAAATACATGAGAAAAGAAATAATTTTGGCGAGCGAAGCGAAGACGATCCAAATGCAATCATCCTCGAAGAAATAGCGATGATCACGGCTAGAGCTAGAACACCTGCGAAAGACAATAGCACACACCTGGCGAGATAACCAGGTCCTCAGAGGGACGTAACAAGACACATAATATCATGCCATATAAACTGAATAAATATTGCTCAAATAAATAAGGGATGCTTGCAATAGGGTACCTAACCGTACTATAGTGAATATGCAATAAAGAACAAACCTTTGACGCATGGGCCAGATCAGGAATATCAGGAATCAGGACCGTATCTCCCACTGAAGATAACCGGCAATCAGGACCGTACCTCCCACTGGAGATAACCGGCTATCAGGACCGTACCTCCCACTGGAGATAACCGGCTATCGGGACCGTACCTCCCATTGGAGATAACCGGCAATCAGGACAGTGCATATATGACCCATACATTAAGGAACTGTTCTTTCCACCCAATGCCTACTATGTTGTATCCACAACAGTAAACCTCTATAACCGCTAAGTCAAACTAAACATGCATCCTCTATTAGCGGTTAATCCCATCGCACGACTTGTACGTACCGGTGGCCAGCCAATCACGCACGTCCGTGTTCTACATGCGACACACAACTTCGTGGTACAACGTGTCAAGGCCAATGAATGCAACACACACAAGGTGGTCCCTTAAATCTAGGTTTAATGTGTAAGAAAATAATACATAGCAGAAAATATAAATGAACAGCAAGTTCTAACAGGTTATGCCATGTATCACAGTTTATTTGCATAAAGAAAATAATGAATGAAATATGAGCTAAAATAAATAAACAGCAAATGGCAAGGTGTCTTGCCTGAGGGTGGTGCGAGATGAAGCAAAATCCAACAGTCAGAATCGTCAACACAAAAGTCAAAATCCACAAGGAGCTCCGGATGCTGAAACAAACATCACGAACGAGTTTGGAATAAAAGATATGCTTAGGAAATGCCTGTCCAAAAGTTAAATTCGGGAACAGGGGCAAAATCATAATTTCGGGTCAAAACGATGTCCACTGTTGGACCCGTTTTGCACCGAAATGCGTGCCAGTACCTACAGTCTCTAAAATCGTCAAACTACATGTCTACGGGTCCGGTTTGAGGATACGAACTCAACGGTATGTCCAGTTTTGGATTCCGATGAGCTGTGCACAAATTCGCCCGTTAGAGCGGGTTGCGGGCCCGCCAAACAGGCGTTCCACTCGACCTTCTCAGAATCGGACCAAACTTGGCATACAGGACCAGAAAAATGATACGGTCCTGCTGGCACAAGTTTCGTCTCGATACGACGAACGTACACGAAGTTATGGCCAAGTTTGCAAAAGGTCGATACGGGGGTATCCTGACGGATACGTACTGATTTCGTCGCGCACACGTAACGAAATCGAGTTCCATCAGTTCCCACACGTCGGTAACATCCATATGCACCTTTCGATGTGTATAGTGCGCGACCGCGTCACCCGGTTTGTCGGGACGCACGGCATATCGATTAATTTTTCCAAAATTCTATGGGTTATAAAAACAGTTTTTATCGATTTTCAAAATTGGATAACTTGAGATTTATTACCTAATAAAAATTTCCAATTGAAGGGTTCTGTTCCTGGTTATATTGTCTTCAACGTTATTCAAAATGTTTCGAAAACCCTACACAGGATTGATCAAAATCAGGCATCGAACATGTGTTTGGGCTATGGTGAAACTGTCAAGAAATAGTTTTTTTTGGACTTTTTCGAGTCGATATACCGACTCGCTGGGTTGACACCATGGGGTACTGCCAGGGGGTCGTCTAGAGGGTCATGTAGGTTATTTGGGGCAACTCGCAGAATCGAAAGAAAGTACATATGCTCAAAGAATTTGGTTGGAGACAAGGTGTACCTCGCGAGCGTCGAAACAGAGTGATCCCTTTGTTTCTCTGTCGCGTGGGGTACCGGCGGTTCTGCGTCGATCAACGGCACTGCGTAGGGCACTGGGTATGCTCGCCATGGGCCAGGGAAGGTCGACGAAGCCCTCAGAGTTGATCCTGAGGAATTTTCTTAGGTTTTTAAATCTCTTAAGGATTTTCGAGCACAGGCCATATAAGGTTTTTATACGCGAGGCTCCCGATGATTTCGATCGAAATTCATACGAATTTTAACCAAAAATTTGATGAGAAACAATCTTATCTACTAGAGGTTGGGTTAGGATTTGAATTTGAGTTGAAGATTTAGATAGGTTTCAAATCCTATCGATCTCCTTTTGGTTCGCGGAAGGAGCTGTAGGGGTCTGGATTTTGTGGTACTGTTCCTTTAAAGGAACAGTACAGGGTCTTAATTTTTTTTTCATTTATATATATATATATATATATATATATATATATATATATATATATCTATATATATCTATATTTCTATATATATACCCAATAAATCTCTTTATAATTTAAATAAAAATCTACATCTTATCTACATATATATATTATATTAAATATATATCTTTATATATCCCATTGACAATAAAATTGACAACTAATAATAATATTAAATATCAATAATTATGACTATTTAATCATAATAAAAATAACCTTAATAATAATAGTAAAAATATTAAAATAATAAATGGTAGTCTAGGTGGGCTCACCCTTATCTGAGTCCAGAAAAATTGTACAAATGTTGCAAAATATTATTTAATAATAAAATACCAATAATTGTACAAATAGTTAAATAATTAGAAATTTTACATAAAATTCTAAAATACTTTAGAAAATATTTGTACATACATAAAATATGTTCACATGGCCACCTTGGTCCCATCACATGCCCACCTGGGCTTAAATTTGGTTCGGGCCCAGTTCGGACTGAATTGGACAAACCGGGTCATCTAAAAATCAATATATAAAATAATATTAATTAAAATAATTTAAATGAGTCAATTCACAACTTGGCCTGGTTTTCCTAGTTTGGACATCATTATGGCTAGGCTTTCCCCGGCATGGCTAGTACACTAGTCAAGGCACACTGTTACATCTTTCGTGCCAAAATTCATGGTAGTCTTGTGCCCCAAAATTCAACAATGGCTAAGGTCATTTCTAAGAAAAATCATAAATTTGAAAATTTCGGTGCGATAGCTAAAAATAATTATTATATATATTATTTTGAAACTATAAAAAAAATAAAAATGTTTTTTTTTCAAAATATGTACGCTCGCACATATTCGCACTCGTTGAGCAATTACGAAAAAAAACAAAATTTCGCGCACGATGTACAATACAACTATGCGACGTACAATAAAAATAATAAATAAAAGAAAATAATCAGTGCCAAATTTATATATAAAGAAAATAGTAGAAAAATTTAGTGGTTTTACATCCTACCCAACTTAAAAGAATTTCGTCCTCGAAATTAAGAATTAGTAGGGGGTGAGAAGACACAAGGGGGTATCGATGGGGGACAAACAGTGACAATGTTTCCACAAAATCATGTCGTAGGAAATCGTGATCTAAATCATAGAATTTAACACGGTATGGTTACAAGGGTCGCGAGTTAAGGCACGAGTAGAAGTTTAAGGGTTTAAAGTTTAAATCAAGAGTATCATGCAATAGAGAATGATATGGTATCAAGAGAAAATAAGTTAGAGACATAGTAGATATGGGTTCTTGAGAGTAGGTTGAGGCACGAATAAGAGATCGATTAGGTTCATGCCTAATTTAAGTGATTTGGAAGGTTCATGATAGCGAATATAGGGCCAAGAAAAGGACGAGTATTTTAAGATGAAGATATAGCAACATTGAGTGGTAATAGTCATAATTGGTAGGATAGCTGGAGGAAATTCAAGTATAAGTGCCTTCGTCCTTCTAAAATCGGTGAAGGCGAAAGCGATATAAGGATTTCAAAAGACGATATTATCGAATACGAATACGTGGCTCAAAGACGATCGAAAAGAATTTCAAAGGAATTGTCAAGGCAGTCGTGGATGGGATTCTAAAGGCCAAGTTTAATTATGTTCCATCCACGTAGAACGATAGGTAAAAGCGAACCAAAATGCACCTGGTTGATCAGACCATCATGCACCGGTTCTGATTAGACAATATGCTAGTGAGCGCTCAATAGCATATGTCATGAACAAGCTCGATAAAGAATTAGCTTGCAAATACTAGGCTATATTAGCATCATTAGTCTATATAGTAGTACATAGGCACGATGGTAGATGAAATAAGAACAAATATGAATAGTCTAAGAGTCATAAGAATCTAAGTCTTATTTATTCCTATGCAATCATTCTACGGTTTTATTGTCCAAGGTTTGGTTGGCCAAATGGGTTAAATTCCTCTAGTCTCTATAGTCAAAATAATACTATTTATATTCTCTTTAATGGTCAAGAGTGTGTGTCGGGTCATGGGATATTCTACCCAACTTAAAAGAATTAAGCTAAGGGTGTTTTGGGACATCCAACTAGTAGGGTCAATCTCTAGCAAGCACGAAGGGAAGATACGAATTATGATAGAAGGAATCAAGCAAGATGCAGTCGATGAGCCGAACGATAGTTCGAATATGGAATCGAGGAAAGAAGTCAAGTATGTGGATGAGATCCTAGACTTCTAATCCTATTCGCAGGCTTGCTTGGTACGGTAAAGTAACCAAACAATTTAACTTGACCTGCATGGGCCACCATAAAAACATGTAACGTTCCAGTCCCAAAATACGTAGGACTAGAAATGTAGACATGCCAGCTGTATACATACAAAGTACACTCCAATATATGAAAACTTCGTATGAATACATAAGCTGTAAAAATGCAGTAGAACCATAACTAATCTCATCCACACAAAATAAATGAATAAAAGATATCATATAATGATAATGATTTGTCTTGATACAATATGCTGGGCGGAGACAAATCCACTACCAACAAGTAAAGGAAAAATACATGAGAAAAGAAATAATTTTGGCGAGCGAAGCGAAGACGATCCAAATGCAATCATCCTCGAAGAAATAGCGATGATCACGGCTAGAGCTAGAACACCTGCGAAAGACAATAGCACACACCTGGCGAGATAACCAGGTCCTCAGAGGGACGTAACAAGACACATAATATCATGCCATATAAACTGAATAAATATTGCTCAAATAAATAAGGGATGCTTACAATAGGGTACCTAACCGTACTATAGTGAATATGCAATAAAGAACAAACCTTTGACACATGGGCCGGATCAGGAATATCAGGAATCAGGACCGTATCTCCCACTGAAGATAACCGGCAATCAGGACCGTACCTCCCACTAGAGATAACTGGCTATCAGGACCGTACCTCCCACTGGAGATAACCGGCTATCAGGACCGTACCTCCCACTGGAGATAACCGGCTATCAGGACCGTACCTCCCATTGGAGATACCGGCAATCAGGACAGTGCATATATGACCCATACATTAAGAAACTGTTCTTCCCACCTGTAGAAGCATGGAATTTCACGATCAGAAATCCTATGCGCCAAATACTATATGCGCCAGGGAGTTCAGACAAAGTACTTTGACACAGCAAAACAAGAATATAGACATTAAAAGAAGATTTTTATTTCATATAAAAGTCTATTACATGTCTTAAAAAAGGCTGTACAAAGAAGAACTTCTACAAAAAGAAAAGACCCTAAGTCTACAGCCAGGTGCAACAGTCATCATGTGTCACGACCCGCACCCGGATATACGGGTACGAATACGTGGGCCACGCCCAGCCTACGTCGCAGTATCGGCGGTATAACGCTGTCCAGTACCCAAAAAATATATACTACATCTAAAAGGCCTATAACTATAAATATACTCTAGTCACATCACAACAGCTAGGGATGATAAGACAAGAAAGATAACTAAAGCACAAGAACAGCTAGAAACTACTAGAAGGAATCATAAGATAGGAAAATAAAGAAGGGGCAACAAGACTAACTAAAGATAACTACCAGGCAACTCACATAGAAGACTAGTGAGATCCACCTCAGCTAGCAACATCATGAAGTCCAATACTGAGGGCACAACTACTAAAATTTTGTCAACATATCCAGTAAGGATGAAACGAGCACAAATCTCAAATAACAGTTCTAATTAGACGATATTGAACATGTAGCAGTAAATAGAGAGAATATACAAGAAATCATGAAATGTACATGTGAGTATCATGGCAAGGTAAGCTGTAAATCTAGAGCTAGAACAAGACAAGTAAAACTGATCATGGCATGTACAAGAATCAAGAATCATCTATCTAAGTGTATGAGTACTAGCTACAACATGTGGCCGGCTTGGGTCTGCACAAGGTCATGATCTAGCCAACCATACGTGTGGTGTATGATTGGCATTCACAAGGTTCAAAAGATATAAAAGGCGGGTATTGACCACACATCTACACTAATACTCCCCGTCCTCGACCAGTATAGTGGATCCAACCATGACACATCATGACACGCGATTCTCTGAGAGGGTAGCTAGCCTTCGCAGGAATTGTGTCTATACAATGCACAAGAAACAAAAAAGACTTGCACAAGATATACCAAGAAAAGTGAGGAATAATATCTCATGACGGGATCCAGAGAAATACCAATCCGTGTGAACAATGTGTCAAGAGAACAAGGGTATCTACACTAAAAACAAGAAACATAGACGATATCATAAAACAGAAATATTATCAGAGAATGTACTCGTCTGAGATCTGGTGGAATATGTCAACTGGTCCAAGAACAGTGCCTCGAGGACCTATAGGTGGAAATACTGTATCAATATAAGGGTTTGGAAGTAAAATCAAGTCATACTAAGTCAAACTAGGTCAAGACAAGTCAAGGCAAGTCAAACTAGGTCAATCGAAGTCAAGGGTTGACTTACAGTTGACTTCTGGTCAACTGGTCAACTCTGGTCAACCCTAGGTCAACTCGGGTCAAACTTGACTAGTGTTGACTAACAGTTGACTTTGGGTCCACTGGTCAACTTCGATCAAGTTCTGGTCAATCTTAGGCTACGGTTGACTTTTGGTCAAAATAGTCAACTGTGGTCAACCAAGGTCAAAACTAGTCTAACCTAGGTCAAATGTTGACTCTACTTCGACGTTCAGTCAAAGTAGTCAACCATGGTCAAATTGGATCAAAGCTAGTCTCTATAAACATCTACAAGGTCAACTTATGAATTTCAGTGATTTAAAAATTACTGAAATCGACAGGTCTCTAAAACAACCCAAAAGGAGAAAATATTATAATAATAGGATGACACAAAAAGGGAAAAAATCTACAGATGTTGTCGGATGGTGAAACAACCATTACCAACGTGTCCAGAATGGTCGAAATAGCTAGAATAGCCTGTCCATAAGTCCAATTTGGACACAGGGGTAAAAAGGTAATTTTGGGCCAAAATGGTGTCCGTGTCGGACCCACTTTGCACCAAAAAATGTGTCAAAATAAAAATGCACAAAACCTAACAAATTATATGTCCACGAATCCAGAATTACGATACGAACCCAACGGTATATCCAGAATTGGATTCCGTTGACCTGATCTCAAATTGGTCCATTGACCAGGATATTGAAATTCGATTTGCACGGAAAAGCGTGTCAGAGCCAATGCCATCAAAACTCAGCAAATTATATGTCAACGAGTCCAGAATGACGATACGAACTCAACGGTATATCCGGAATTGGATTCCGATGAGCCGATCTCAAAGTGACCCGTTGACCCAGAAAGTGGGATCCATTTTGCATCGAAATGCGTGCCAGGGCCCACGTTCTCCAAATCAAGCAAACTTTATATGACAACATGACAGAACGACGCCACAAGTCTACTGGTGGTGTCAGAAATTGAATCCGGAGTCCCGGGTTCAAAAATAGAATTTAACAAGTGCAACACTAAGAATTCGAACATCCAACTTTGGCGTCGAAGTCGACCGACCTAACAAGCTCAAACTGAAATGAAATCTAAAGGGGGGCAAGAAGAGGGTTATACCAGCTGTGCACCGAAACTGGTAGCGCACAAAACGGAGCTGCGACGACGAAGATAAGAACCCGCGAAGTTGGCATCACGAAACTGTCCAAAAACAGTTCAATTTAAAACGTCAACTTGGTGGCCAGTTTTGAGGTATCAAACGACGAATTAACGGAAAAAAATTGAGGGGAGTGAAGTGCTATATACCGAGATTATGACGGAGCAAAGAAATCGCCGATACAACGGTCGAATTATCCAAAAAATTGGCACAAAGTTGCTGCGACGAAACACGAATTCTGAAATTCGTCCGCGCGCGCGTCGACGGAATTCCGTACAAAATGCACGAATCGTCTAGACGGCGCGTCCCCGAGGACGGTGGCCGCCACTGGGTGGTGCGCCCAGCCCGCGTGCGGCCGTAGGGGGCTCGCCAGCGGCGGCGGTGGCCGGGGCGACGCGCGGCCGGCCGGCAGTGGCTGCTGTCGCGCGCCACTGCTACGGCTGCTGTTTTGCGCTGCTGCGAGCGCCGCTGCTGCTGCGCTGGCCGTGCTGCTGCTCGGGGTGGAAGCTCGTCGGCCTGGCGCGGCGGCGGCCATGCGGTGGCGGGGTGCCCGACGATTGAGTGATGGTGATGAAGGATGATGATGATAATGGTGATGGAGTTGGTTCGAAGTGAAAAAAGAGGAGGGAGTTGTGGAGTTCGGGAAGAGGAGACTGAGATGAGTTGCTCAGGGAAGAGCCGAGGTAAAGTCGGGAGGTTGGGGTGGTCGGCCATGGGGGCTCGACATGGAGTGGTGGTGATGGTGTAGTTTTAGGAAGAGAGTGAAATAAGTATGTGTGTGTGTGTGTATAAAATAAGACGGAGAGAGAGAAAAGAGATATTATAGAAGGAGAGAGGGGGGTGCTGTACGTGTACTGGAAGGGGGGTTGTTTGTGTGAAGAGAGAGAGAGAGAGAGAGGGAGTGATGTATGTATAATATATGTGTGTAGATATTAAAGAGAGGGAGAGAGTTAGTGAGAGATATTAATAAGATGGAGAGAGAGAGAAATAGAAAGTAGGAGAGAGGGGGAGAGGTGGTGTGGTGTGTGTGTTTGTTTATAAGAGAGAGAGAGAGAGTTGATATTTGTTTATATATATATATGTATATATATATATACATGAGATATTTGTAAAATAGAGAGAGGAAGAGATATTTTATATAAAATAAACGTATTTTCAAATAGGAAAAAATGCAGACACATCAGTGGGATGTATGGGCAGTCATGGTAGGGTCCATGCCAAACTGGGTCGGACGTTGGGCCAAGTTTGGGCAAAGTCGAAGCCAAGATTTAATTAATTTATAAATTAAACCAATTAAAATTACGGATGGAATGGGAGCACAAGGGAGATCAAATCGGTGGCACGCAAGTGGCACGTGCATAGTAGGCTCAAAACAGGCCAGGGCCATATATTGGGTCGACTGGATTGGACCGATGTCGGGCCCGGAAATTAAATTGGAAATTAAGTCAGGTTTTACGGTAGATAATTAATTGGCCTAAATTGACCCGAAAGTTGTGCGAAGAAAATGAAGCACAAGATGGTGTGTCTGAGTGGGACACGAAGGTCATGGGTGAAGAGCGTCTCGAGTAGATCATGCATGGCAAGTTGGTTCCAAGGAAAATACTAGTCTGGTGCTCCTAAATTAAAAGTCATTGTAACGCGCTTATGAGGATCAAGGAAAAGAGTGGAAAATCAATTAATAATTAAATGGTCTAAATTTACCCGAACTTGCGCGAAGCAAAAAGAGTACAAGGGAACAAGTTCGAGTGGGACACGATATATCAATGTGAAGATAATCTCGTCTACTATAAACTTCAAGAAGAAAGTTTCCAGAGACTGGCATCCCTGATGCTCTAGAAATCCAAGTCACGGTAAAGAGCATTAAATCAAATAATAAACAAATAATAATATCTATTGCAATAATTGATTTATAAAATTAAAAAAAATAAGCCCTAAATTCAGGGGCTTACATCATGCGCTCTTGAACAGGTGCATCTCACCATGCGCTCTCAGTCAGGCGCATCCCACCATGCGCTCCCAGCCGGGCGCATCCTTTCAGCAGCTCAGTTATGTGCATCCTTAGTTATGTGCATCCCTTTAGCAACTCAGTTATGTGCCACCCTTCTAGCCAGGCTCATGCGCCATCTAATGCTTCGACTAATGAAACATTTATTGAGCAGAACGAGGGTGGCAATCAAACCTTTAGCTGGAGGAAGAGCTCCCCAAACCGAGGAAGAGAAGAGCACCGCAAGTCAACCTGTGGCCAGGGGAGGCTTCGAAAGAGCCTCCAAAGACCAAGGAAGACCACAATCAAAACCGCAGCTAAAGGAGCAGCTTTCAACACAACCAGAATGGGCAACACCTATTCTGACAGAAGAAAGAGCCCCCAAAGCCGCAGCACCGCAATTCCGATCTGCGGCTCTTCCCACATAACGGAGACGAGGCTCGAGCATCCCGATCTTTGGATGCAACAGGCACCTTTCGCCTGCCTCAGAAGCCCTTGACTCTGACTCTTGGATGTAACAGTCACCTTCAAGTGCATCAACAAAGATAATGCATCGCATCTTCACCCTCGGGAGTATCTCGTCAACAGAATGTGCTCGAGCAAATAAGTTCACTTCGGGAGGACGTGAGAGAACGAGAAGCAAACTCTCTCCATGCCACTATTTATAGGGCGGGCAAATCAAACCCATGCGCCAAGTGGATGGCTCTCTGAATCCCGTGCCAGAATGGGCAACACCCACTCTGACAGAAGAAAAAGCCCCCAAAGCCGCAGCACCGTAATTCCGATCTGCGGCTCTTCCCACATAACGGAGATGAGACTCGAGCATCCCGATCTTTAGATGCAACAGACACCTTTTGCCTGCCTCAGAAGCCCTCGACTCTGACTTTTGGATGTAACAGTCACCTTCAAGTGCATCAACGAAGATCATGCGTCGCATCTTCACCCTCGGGAGTATCTCGTCAACAGAATGTGCTCGAGCAAACAAGTTCACTTCGGGAGGACGTGAGAGAACGAGAAGCAAACTCTCTCCATGCCACTATTTATAGGCCGGGCAAATCAAACCCATGCGCCAAGTGGATGGCTCTTCGAATCCCGTGTAATGAATTTCCATTAAATGGATGAACCTGACGCTTCGAATTCAGCCAAGTCAAAAACGGCTATTTAAAGCACTCGAAGAACGTAACAGTCGCACCAATAAAGACGTGTCAAGCGGAGCAGATGTGCCGGTCAGACAGCGCATCACATAGACGCACCTCAGCACCAAGCGCTTCACAAGCATGCGCCTCTATGTGGCCCCATGCACCTAGTAGAACGCTGATCGATGCGCCCACTCAACAACCCATCACCTGTCAAAGAACGTTAAATGTTGAAGTCTGACAGAGTTGGCAGCACGTCCCCCGAAGACTGCAGTTGACAGCTTTTTCAGAAAACGAAGCGTCGTCGACGTCAGCATCATTATTACTCCCCTCCGGCGGTTACAAGCCACGTGGCCGCCCAACCATCTCGCATGTGCCTCCGCAGCCATGCGCCCAAATCTCTGCATGTGCCTCAAAAGCCATGTGCCTCAGACTTTTCTCTGATCCCTAAAGACAGAAGTAAAGTCACTACTGAAGTCTAGCATGCGCCTCAAAAGCCATGCGCCCCAAATTGATTCGTGACTCCCAAAAGTTACGAGCCAAAGTCTCCTCATGCGCCCAATCCCAGGCGCATCCTACCAGATCATTCTCCACCAAATCTGAGATCTTCGAGCCATGGGCCTACGACACGTGTCATTTGACTCGATTCACCCAAGATCTCAGCAACAGAAAGATTCTCCCCCCTGCTACGTTCCAGCCCACAACAGCAGCATGAAGAATTCAACTCCTCAATCAGGGCGCGTCGTCCATGCGCCTCCATCAGTAATCACCACATGGCATCCCCGCGTCTAGGCGCATCCTACATATGCGCACTTGAGCAGCCAGCCTGCAGACTATAAATAGAGGGATCATCTCCTTCTTCCATACGAACATACATAGACAGACAGAGACATCGCACAACCACTGAGGCAGATACAGACACTCAACGTCTTCTTCCTCTCCGCAAGCTCCAGCACCCAGAGCAACTTAGACCTTCAGAGAACCGATAACCGTCGTCAGATCGTCAACGGAGTCAACGTATTACCACTCGCTCCATCGGCACAAGGGACCCAGATAAACAAAAGTGTACTCCTAGGACTACGTCTAAGTCCTACATTGTAAAACTGTTCTGTTTGTATTGAAATTTCCATCAAAAGATTTTAATGGCAAACAAGCTGGCGACTCTGCTGGGGACCTCTTTCTCCTCCACCGAGAAAGCTGTGTCGCAATCCGACGACGTGAAGGTGGGCTCCTCCTACAAGATACTGGTCGTACGCCTCAATCAACAGGCGTATGAGGAGTTCATCTCTGAAGGCAGTGCGAGCCCTTCGAAGCGACTGCCGAAGCCGAAGAAGACTCGCCAAATCTGGGTACGCAAGGTCGACGCCTCTGGCACCACCACCGAAGGGGATGCGCCGATCCAGCCTTCCCTTCCTGCTGACGTCCTCAGCAACCAAGATGTGCCCACCGGTGCAGCGCATCTCTCGGGAAAACGTACGACTGACCACATTCCCCAGCCATCTCCCTCTCAGGCGAGGAAGATGCATCGACGGAGCATGAGCGCAGCTAATGCCCCGCGCATCACCTCCGATGTGCCACAGAAGGTCTCTGTCTTTGACAGACTCACTCGCTGTAGTGGCGAGGAGAATTTGGATTCTGAGTACTACGCGCCCCAGCGACCTAGTACGAAGAAGTCCAAGGCAGCACGGGCCATGCTCCCCAAACGTGCTATGCCAGCAGTAAACTAGAAGTATGCGCTCACAATCATGTGCGCTGCTGATGGTAAGCTGTATAAGGTCGACTCAGGTGCTTCTGTGCCAGAAACGAGCCGACCTTCAAATTCCTTGTCTCACTTGGGCGCACCTGTGGCGTTTGCAACCAAGTCGAGCAGGGCAAACCCAGTGGTCTTGAACTCCCGCGCCTCCTTTGATTGTGCGTCTGAGGTTCGTTCAAGTCACTCTAAATGTTGTTCCCCCGCTACTGATCTGAGCGCCTGTTTGCTGTTGGATCAGGGGGCGCAACATTCACATGACCACCCCGGCGCTTGGCCTTGCCATGCGCCTGAAGGGGGTACAAAGGTGGCACTCTCCTCCAACAATCTGCGTAACGTGATCACTCACAAACGTCGGTCAGGAGAGTCGACTGACAAGCACGATACGCCCCCCACAGGGCACACTTGTGCTGTAGTCACCATCAACTGCTGTTACAAGTCAGCAGTCCCACCAAGTCAGTCGGTGTTCCAGCGGCTGCAATCATCGACATCCCTCCGACGTCGCCTCGGGAAGAAAGTGTCAACAAAAGAGGAGCCAGAACTAAAGGTTGCTTCATGCAATGTAATTTCTAACTCCTCGTCAGTCCGAAAGACGACTGGCAATTCCTCGTCCAAGAGCCAGCCGAGGAAAACTAAGACAACCGTCTCGTCCTCCGGAGTGTTCGAAGGCACTCGGGAGAGGAAGAAGATCTTGGAGGAAGCTGGGGGTAGTCAAGCCCTTGTTGATCCTCCTTCCGAAAACGAGGGTGTCCTCCAAAGCACAGCTGGGGTGGATCTTCATCCTCAAGGCGAAGTCAGCCTCCCCGACATAGCTGGGGGTCGTCTAGCCCCTGTGGATCCGCATCTCGAAGATGAAGAAGTCCTTCAAGACAGGACTGGGGGTAATCAGGCCCTTACAGATACTTTTCCCGAAGACGAAGACGTCCTCCAAAACTTAGCTGGGGGTAGTCTAGCCCCTGCGGATCCGAGTCTCGAAGACGAAGAAGTCCTCCGAAACATAGCTGGAGGTAGTCAAGACGAAGCCCCGGGAACAACAACTCCTCTACAGGAGAGTGAGGCTGAAAGCGAAGCCTCAACCGAGCCATCCGACTCCAGCCGTGTAATGACAGTCTACATGACTGGGGTGACACCGAGTCGGATGCGCCACCAGCGGACCTCGTTCAGCGCATGGATACCCTGGAGAGAGGTCTCAAAACTCTCTCTGCCTCCATGCAAACACTGACTCAAGCAGTATTTGAAATACGGTCAGCTTTGGCCAGGACACCTTCTACCGGTCCCGACCCAGGGGCCAATAGAGAGTCAAGTGTACCTCCTCAACGAGTATCCTTGGATCCGGATCACCGCGAAGCCCCTCGGACGTCGGAGCCCTCAAATGCTCAACTCCAGGTGGTACCACCTTCCCCGACTCCCAGCTCCACGGAAGACGTGGTCGAGATGATCAGGGACCTACGCGAACGCTTTGAGTCCAGGAATAGACAAGAGAAGCGCCAAAAGATGGGCATCCCCCAACCTTATCCCCTCGAATGGAACAAAGTGATTTATCCTCCCAAATATAAACCACAAATATTGATGCCATACGACAGAAAGGACTCTCCACGTCGCTATTTGACGTACTTCCAGTCCCAAACGGGACATCTTTCGAAGGAGGACACGCTACTCACCAGCATATTTGTCGGGGCACTGAAAGGGGTGGCGTACGACTGGTACTGCAGCCTCCCCGACAATTCCATATCTTCCTTCGACGATTTGATGTGCCTTTTCCTCGACCGTTTCTACGACGGCGGAAAGGATATGACAATGGTGTCCCTCATAGAGATACGCCAGAAGGAGAAGGAAACAGTTCGGGTATTCATCGAACGCTTCCGACAGGCCTGCTTCAGACTGCCCCCGGGCATGCCAGAACATGCACTCCTCTCCTCCTGCAGCATGAACATGCTGCCCGCAGTCAAACTCTAGCTCAATTCTACTCCTCCTCCCGACTGGAGTTCCTTGATCATCGAAGCTGAAGCAGCAGAAAAGAAGGCGTCCAATGCTCGCCTTCTGGGAGTTAGTTTCCCTGCCTTTGAGGACAAGGGGAAGCGGCCTGCAGCCAACAACCCCGGACGAAAGACGAAGGGGAAACAGGCATTGACTGTCAATGCCTCAAAAGGTGCATCAGCACCTACTCAGAAGCCTCCACTTGCACCAAGGCCAAAGGAGGTGTACTCTTTCAACGATGAAGACACCCTGCAACTCTTCGAGATACTGAAGCAGGGTGACAAGATCAAGTTGCCGGACCCGAAGCGTCCCGACGAGGTTGGGAAAGTGGACAATCCGAGGTACTGTTACTACCATCGGTTTGTCGGACATCTAACCAAGGACTACTACGTCCTCAAAAACTACATCCAGCGCATGATCAATGCGGATGTTATCTCCGTCGACTACGAGAAGAAGACGGTTTCAGCCAACGTGGTGTCACTCCAGTTCGGCACCTTGCCGCCAACTACAACACAAGATAGCGTCGTCCCCATCCCAAAGGCGACAATGGAGGTGGTTAACCTACCACCTACTCGTGACAACGTGAGTGGACTCATCCCACTCACCACATCTCGGGGAGAGGTCTTATGGGTTCATCCTGACCTCGTATCCGAGGTTACTCAACCAGAGGCACGCTCTGCCTCCAAAACTAAAGTCAGGAAAATCAAGTCTTGCCACATGGTCTCTTTCTCTGCGGAAGAGGCATTTCCTGTACAGATGCGTTCGCATCAGAACGCCCAACCTGCCGAAGCTGCCGTCGAGGTGGTACCTCCTTGCACCGTCCCTGCTGCCCAAGAAGAGGGCCCATCCAAGCCTCCAGCAGCCAATAAGCAGAAGAATGTAGAGGCTCGTTTCGACAGGCCTCTGCGAAAGGAGAATGCTTTGGGGCTAGCCAAGCCCCACAACTTCGACATACTGGCACAACTTGCCAGTACTCCTGCCCGTCTTTCTCTGTTTGAGCTCCTTCGTCTTTCCAATGACACTCGCGAAGCTCTCTGTGAAGGCCTAAAGGATGCTGAGTCCTTCATTAGCCAGGTCAAGCAGCCTGAAGATCTCCCAACTACATGTGCGCACTGTCATTGTGCGGATGAGGTTATCCCCAATATAACCTTCACCCAACAAGACATGCTGCTCAAGCACAACCGACACAATCGGCCGCTGTATTATACCGGGTATATCGGTTCTGTCTAGGTAAAGCAGATTCAGATCGATCCGGGATCTTTTCTCAGCATCATTTTGAAGACGCTGCTCTCAACACTGGGGATCCCAATGTACCGATTGGCGCCCTACAACACAACAATCAGTGGCTTTAATGCTAGCAAAAGCGAGCCACTGGGCAAGATACGGCTAAAGTGCCATATCGGTAACCTCAGAACCGAGGTGACCTGCTATGTCGTGGACGCCGACGTCAACTATAACCTCCTGTTGGGTCGTCCATGGCTGCATGAGTACATGGTGGTGCCATCCACACTCCACCAATGTATGAATTACGTGTCCACCAACGACGTCATCCGGACGGAGTTCGCGGACATTGACCCTTTCAATGGGGTTGAAGCCTACTTCACTGATTCCAACTTGTACAAATCACCTGACGAGGAGGAAGCCAATGATGCTGACGATGAAGCAGAAACGGCAGCAGAGCCCGACATGGAGCCAGAGACGATTCCTGTCGCTCCTTTAAAAAAATTCGACTCAAAGGGAAGCCGCCTCAGACGTTGCCTCCCATGAGCATCAAGCTACCTAGAAAAGCACCAACTGCTCTAGGTAGAACACCTACTGAAGCTCCCTTGAAGATACGGCTCAAGGGAAAGCCGCCTCAAACATCGGCTCCCCTTGTGGCAAAACTACAGGGGAGGGCACCAATTACTGAAGGCACAGTTGAGGCACCCCTGAAGGTGCGTCTTAAGGGCAAGCCGCCGCAACCATCTGTCTCATCCAAACTGCCGGAGAAGGCCCACATAGTCCTCTCGGACCCCAGGATCAAAGCTGTGGTAGACTCTCCCGATCCAATCCAGTACTCACAGATGAAGAGCTAGGGGAATATATCTCTGCTGATGTAGATGCACCCTCTCTGGACAATGTAATCCTGCGGGATAAAATCTCGTGTTTCATCAATAATAGAGTGTCTTTTAATTATTCTAGTCTTCCACATTGGAATGCCATGTATACATTAGATAACGCTCTACGGTCGTTGCAAACACAAATAACGACCGTCCATCATGTAAATCGAGTAGTCCTGTCCCAAGGGGTCTGTTTTGTAGTCCCGTCGCGGAGTCGAGACGAAGAATCCATCATCTTCGGCAAAGTTGAGCGTCATCAAGACCTCCCGCCACTTGAGCCAGAACCAGATACCGGCAGAATACAAGTCTATCGGTACACGGACAAGACAAAGTACCTCATCCAAAAGATGGGTTATGACCTAAAAAGCAACAAAGGCCTGAACTACGGCAAGGGTCGACGTCTTCCTCTCCGGCTTCCAATACCTAAAGGAAAGCCGCAGGACTACTATCATCGTACTCGACGGGAGGTAGGCTATGTCACACCGCCGTCAACTCCAGAGAGTTCGGAGGCAGAAGAAGAAGAACATTCTCACTCATCCGAAGCATCAACCTGGGATTCCGATACCAGTATCGGCTCAGTCTTCAAGAGAGTGTAATCAGCCAACATGACATCTGCACAATTTCAAGAAGATGAAGGTGAAAACCAAACGCCAGAATTCTTCGAAGAAGAACCCTGGGATCAACGCCTGGAAGAACAGTGGGAGTCTCATTTTGAATTTACGCGAACCCCCTACCGAAGACGAAGTCGAGCTGATCGACCTTGGGGATGGATCTTCTTCCAAACCCATCTTCATCAGCAAAAGCCTAGAAGGAGAAGACCGGAAATCTTTAATCCAGCTGGCTAAAGAGTATATCGATGTCTTCGTCTGGAGCTACGAAGATATGCCGGGACTTGATCCCCAGATCGCGATGCATAGGCTTAACATCTTACCTGATGCCAAGCCTATCAAACAACAACAGCGACGCTTTCGTCATGACATCATGATCGCCATCGATTAGGAGGTGGACAAACTTTTGACCAGCGGCTTCATCCGTGAAGAACAACACTCGGATTGGGTGGCCAACATTGTCCCTGTCACCAAGAAGAATGGGAAGATACGAGTCTGCATCGACTTCAAGAATCTCAACTCCGCTTGCCCGAAGGACGAATTCCTACTTCCAATCACCGACGTGATGATCTACAACACATGTGGCTTCGAACGCACGTCTTTCATGGACGGGTATTCGGGCTACAACCAGATCAAGATGTTCCCCGATGACGCAAAATACACGTCATTAAGGACTCCGAAGGAGGTTTTCTGCTACACAGTGATACCCTTCGGCTTGAAGAACGCTGGTACGACATACCAACGAGCTATGAGCACCATTTTCCATCAGCACCTTCGTCTGACAGTCGAATGCTATGTTGACGACATCGCAGTCAAGAGCCGTCTCAAAGGAGATCACCTTCAAGACCTGAAGACAGTCTTCGATCTCATACGAGCGCATCAACTCAAGATGAACCCCGCTAAATCCTTCTTAGGGGTTTCTAGTGGAAAGTTCTTGGGCTTCATTATCACGGCGAAAGGCATTCATGTCGATCCCGAGAAGACCAAAGCCATCCTGGACATGGATCCTCCGAAGAACCTCCGAGAACTTCGAGGCCTGCAAGGACGTCTGGCATATATTCGGAGGTTCATAGCAAACCTCTCCGGAAAGTGTCAACCCTTCACTCAGCTCATGAAGAAAGGAGTCTCTTACGTCTGGACAGAGGAATGCCAAAAAGCTTTTGATGACATCAAGGCTTACTTGACGAGCCCGCCAGTCCTGGTGGCACCCGTCGCCGGCAAACCATTTCTTCTCTACGTCCGTGCCATAGATCGTTCCTTCGGCGCTCTGCTGGCTCAGAACAGCGATACAGGTTATGAACAAGCTATCTACTACCTCAGTAGAATACTGATCGGGGCCGAACACCAGTACAGCCCCGTTGAAAAGGAGTGCTTGGCGTTGGTATTTGCCATCCAGAAGACTCGCCATTATGTCTCGGTCCAGACGATTCATGTCATCTCCCGAGTCAATCCACTCAGAGTTCTCATGACGAAGCCAGGGTCATTAAATTCCTGGCTAGCTATGTGGGCGATCCTGCTAACGCCATACAACATGGTGTTCGTTCCACAAAAAGCCATCAAAGGTCAGGCTCTGGCCAACTTTTTAGCTGTACACCCCATCCCAGAGTCCTCAAGACTCTATAAAGACATCCCGGATGAGGTCCAAGAATCAAACAGCACTGAAGAAAGCTCCGTCTGGCGGATGTTTTTTGATGGTGCGTTAAGAACTGGCCCCAAAGGCCAAATCATCGTAGGTGTGGGGGTAGTCTTGGTCTCTCCCGATCAGCTGGTCATCCCATGCGCCTATTCCCTTTCGAAGCCGTTCTCCAATAATGTGGCCGAGTACAACGCTCTTATCATGGGACTCCAGCTGGTGCAACAGCTGGGGGTGGATCATCTGGAAGCCTACGGTGACTCAAAACTCGTCGTTAACCATGTCAGAGGACAATACGAAGTTCGCCACGAAGACCTGATCCCTTACCATGAAGTTGCGTTGAACATCATTTCAACCTTCGCCGAGTTCTTCATCGAACATGTACCTCGTTTACAAAATCTGGAGGCTGACGCTCTGGCTGGCCTCACAGCCTCGTTTGTAGCACCCTTCGAGACTCAACACTACGTTACGGTAGTTGGTCGAGACTTGGTCTGTCCTAAAAACAACCTATGCTTATGAGTGGCCCATGCCATGTCAACAAGTGCTGGTGTTAATGTCCGAGACTGGAGATTTTCGTTCATCGACTTCGCTGTCTACGGAATTCTTCCAGAAGACCCGAAAGAAGCCGTCTCAGTCAGTAGGCGCTCCCTTCGATTCTACTACGATACAGCTACTAAAATGCTGTACCGACGCTCCTACGATGGACTTCTCATGCGATGTCTGTCCAACGAAGAAGCAGCCGAAGCCCTTCGAGAAGCTCACGATGGAACCTGCGGAGCCCATCAACCTGGCCCTAAGTTGCAGGATCGACTGCGACGTATAGGCTACTACTGGCCAACCATAGCCGCTAACGCTGTCGACTATGCTAAAAAGTGCCATGCGTGCCAGCTTCATGCAGACTTCATCCATACACCGTCAGAACCACTACATCCTACAGTCGCCTCTTGGCCCTTCGAAGCTTGGGACATGGACATTGTAGGACCGACCACCCCTCCGTCATCGAGGGGACACCGCTTTATCCTAGCCATCACCGACTACTTCTCCAAATGGGCAGAAGCAGTTCCACTGGCAGAAGTAAAGAGCTCTAGGGTGATCAGTTTCATCAAGTACCATGTCATCTACCGTTTCGGGGTACCCCGGAGGATTATCCATGATAACGGTCCTCAGTTTATCAGCCACGTTTTCAGCAGATTCTGTGACAAGAATTGCATTCAAAACGTGGCCTCAACTGCCTACAATTCGGTAGCAAACGGATTGGCAGAGGCGTTCAACAAGACTATCGTCAGGCTACCCAAAAAAGTCGTCTCATCCAATAAACGCGACTGGGACGAAAAGCTCGACGAATGCCTTTGGGCCTACCGCACAACGGTACGGACCCCGACAGGAAACACACCATTCTTCCTGGTCTATGGGAGCGAAGCGGTACTACCTCTCGAGATCCAGATACCCTCACTCCGCGTAGCAATCACAAACCAACTCACAGAAGAGGACAATCAACGTCGTCGTCTGCGAGAACTGGAGTCACTAGACGAAAAGCGTCTCCTAGCTCAACAACGCATTGAACTCTACCAAGCCAGTATATCACAGGCTTTCAACAAGAAGGTCAAGTAAAGGACTTTTCAAGTAGACGACCTGGTTCTGGCAGTCAGGAGGCCGATGGTGTTGACTTACAAGACACCAGAAAAGTTCGAGCCCAAGTGGGAAGGACCTTTCATCATAGAGACGGTATACTCAAACGGTGCTTACCGTCTCGCTAAACCCAATGGGGACTTGTTCATGATGCCCATCAACGGTAAGTTCCTAAAGAAGTACTACTCTTGACATCTTTCAGATATGTACTTCCACAAAGGATCAGTGGACCCAATCATCAGGACTCACATACAATTCACTTCCACAAAATCATACGCTTTCGGAATCCAGTTGTTCTGTGGCTTCCTCCAGTAGAAGGACAACCATGTCCACATCACCTCTGAGTTGTCCCCCTACGCCCCACAAAGCAGAATCTTATACTCCGTAAGACTACGCTACCCATCATGTTTACCACGTCCACATTACCTCTGAGTAAACATCCCGTACAGACAACCCCTGCGTTGTCGTACATTGATCGCAGAACTTCTACGTCCATATTACCTCTGAGTAGTTTCGCGTATCCCCCAGAATCATTCCTACCACGTCCATAACACCTCTGAGTAGGAAGATTCCGTCATTTGAATCCCATATTTGCCACGTCCATATCACCTCTGAGCAAACATGTTGGTTCTCTCAAACTTATTATCTGTACCTAAAAACCAAGGTGCGTAAAAGATAATAGGTCCACACAAATTATCAAGTTTATGACAGCAAAAATGAACACACCACAAAAAACTTTGTATTCTTTATTTTTTTAAAAAAGAGAGTAAAGGATTACACCCCCAGTAAAGAGTTGCAAAAACACAAAAAGAAGAGACTACAATCCATAAACATCCCCGGGGTTAGCCGAAAGCTCTTCAATTCGGCGCCTCAAGTCTGTCGCCTGAGTCTCCACAATCGCCAGGACCCGGCGTTCAGCTTCTTGACGCATCGCCTCTATGGCCTCAGGAGAAGTATCATCCTCATGCTTCTCATCCAGCTGTTGCCGCTGCTGAGCCAGAGTAAGAGCCCGGTGGGTGAAAGCTGCTTCCTCCTTCTTGAATGCTACATGTTCAGCCTGGACACGCTCGGCGTCTAATAGGAGTCGGGCCCGCTGGTCCTCAAGGCGGCGAATCTGGGCATCAACCTCCGCGATACTAGCGTCCAACGCAGCTCGTAACTCCACCTTCTCCTGCGTGGACTGAGACAACCGCACCACTGCAGCTTCAGTCTCAGCCACTTCGCATTCCCAGATGTTCACGGTGGCCTGATAAGAGGACTCAGTCTCAGCGATCAACTTTTCTTTTTCGACGTCTATCAGGACAGAGAGATCGTTTTGCTGGATACACTGAAACTCGGATAGCCGTTGGTCCAGCTCGGCCACCGAGGCCTCCAGAATGTCGGCCATATGATCATGGCCCTGGTGGAGACGGATCAGGTAGATGTGAGGCAGTGCCAGAGTTTTTGCCGTTGCAAAGCTCCCATTGGCATCCATCACCGCCGATACACCCCTCTGCAGCATTTTATACACCGCCTCGATGATGAACTTCACATATTCATCTGCATCCGCCAACACCTGCGGCATCATAGCAGGAGTCGGAGGAGCTACTCTAGACAATGGACAGAAAGAAGGCCCGCCTGCCTCAACCTGTGAGGTTGGAACCTCGGCATCAACAGGCTCTTCATCAACCGGGGCTTGACTACTTGCCCGAGGAGCCAAAAGAGCAGAAGGAGCTGAGAGAAGCATCGATAGAGTACCCCAAGTAGAAGGAGCAACAGAGGGTTCCGGCAAACCCTTACCTTTATCAAGCTTGAAAGAACCACCGACGTCAGCGGCTACCTCATCCGTCCCCAACGCACTATCAGTAGACAGTACGGGACGTTCCTCCCTCGGTAGAACAGTGAGATCAACACTTGCCTCCTGACTCGACCCCCTTAAAGTCAGGATTGGCGGACGACTTTCACTTTCACCATCAAATCCCTCCGCGTGGATAGGATCTGTCGTTTTCTTCCGGTCGGGAGCCACCTCAGCCTCCGCTGCTGAGTCTGGGGTAGGGCTCGGCAACGCTGCAGCCGACCTCCCCTCATCATGACAGGGAGGGAAATCAACCCTCTCATCTGTTCCAATCACGTCTGTTGCCCCTGCAACAGACTCATGCAACTCTGGAGGAACGTCATCTGAAGACGACGAACTCCACCCCACTTCATCATCAGGAGGCCCCGTATCTGTTGGACCTTCAACGTCCAAGGCCCCCACGACAGCTTGCACTATCCCGGAAGCTGCTGCATCCTCAGCCTCCCTCCTAACATAATCTGGAGATGCCGGAGTCTCCACAACAACGACATCATCTAGATTCTCCTCCATGGGAGACATCATAATCGGCGGAATGCGCTCTTCAGATGAGCCCGCCATCGCCTTTGGCCTGCTGCCACCAGACTTTGGAGTACGGGGTCTCCTTTTGAGCGGCTCATACAAAAAGAAAGCATAAGTCACACAAAATGTGGAACCTGAATTGGACTATATGGGACATCCTTACCTCCATAGGTGCTGAGTCCGATGACACAGTCGGTGACGATGACTTCTTCTGCCTCTTTGACGCAGAAAAGCCAGCCTCTGAATTCGCACGTCTTTTCGGTTGATCAACCGAGGGTTCTGCTTGACCCCATGTGGATACAGCAGGGGCACCTCGATAACCCACCTCTGGCGGACGGTACGATCGAGCCCTCGCCAATATATTTTCGGTCACCGCTAACGGGGTGCCTACAACAAGACTGGTCTCCCTATCATATCCGGGAGGCATGGCAGCCATAACACAGTAAAATTTGGCGGCCGAAAAAAGAATCGACGGTCGCAAATTCTGGACGGACAGCATAAAACAAACTCCGGTACATCCGGCATTGTAGTAATGCCAAGCTCGTGCACCATCCAGCAAGCTTCCAGTATACCCCAGGTTGATACTGGGATTATCCAACATCAACTGAGCATAACCAAATTGCCGTGCAAAACGGCTCGGTAAATACGGTTCCAAGTAACACTGGTTCCTGTTCCGGTACACCAGATGGGACGGCCGGATACTTTGCAACCAGCGGAATCCCCATGGAGGCAGAGTGGTGGCATCTTCACCCGAATCCATTAAGTCTTCATTGGCCTCAAAACCCAAAAAGATAGGACCTACTTTGGTGATCTTCCACCCCTGAAGGCGGGATAAAACCTTCCTGCGAACAGGAACGCCAGAATGCAACCAGCTCCTCTGGTGGAAACGGCGGAGGAATGCATCTCCGGCCCTATGATCTTCTTTCGAGCCCGGACTTATTACATTTGGATGGTGTAAAATTAACCACCCCATCAAATAGTAAAATAGCAGTTCGGCACATGGAAAGTTGTCATTTCTACCGTGATCATGAACCACGTTTCCCGCAAACTCCCGTAAACCTCGTAGCAGGTTACACACCATCGCGGGGAGTAGAGCCAGGCGCCGGCCAAAAACCAACTTCAGTGCTGGCAGGATTAGGTTCCGGGTCACCCTCTCTACAGAGCCTGACCCGCCCGAGAAGACGTAATCCCGAAGTCAAACCATCAGATACGCAGCTAACACTGCTTTCGACGACATCCGGTGAGTAAGGTACCAGAAACAGCTATAGGAGCGTTCATCCGACTCCCGATCCTCGTTTTCCCGAGGATTTTTCTTACCTAACCTGCTCATTTCGGAGAGCACTTCGCTACAAAAAAGCGCTGGCAGAGTGGTTAATTGAGAGGGATCCTCCTTGTCTTGCTTGAAGACGTAATCCCTCCAGGCGGTCACATGAGGTTGCGACCCGCTCTTATCCCTCTTCTGCATATAGTAATGATGACTCGCCACTTCCTTGAAGACGGCCATCATCTCTTCATCTTTGTCCCCCAGGACTTGGAACTCCTCATTGGTCGGGAAGTATTCCTCATAAGGTTCTGACCCCCAAGGGAGCTTTGACACCTCGAGCATTTCATGAAGTACGAGTCCCAGCTCCCCCACCGGAGTGAAAAAAGTCCCGGTCTGGGTGTTAAACATCTCCAGAAGCGCGAGAAACATATGCCTGTTAATGTCAACGCCTGCCTGAGTAGTACGGATTGCGGCAATCAGCCCAATCTCTCGGAGTTCAGTTTAAAACCGCGACAGGATCCAGAGTGTCAGTTTGTCCCATTTGGAAACATAACGACACCAACCCTCTACCCGAAATTCATCTTTCGGGTATAATCTTTCCATCAACAGAATACGACTTGCAAAAGTCGAGGCGCCAAAGACAAATGTATTGATGAGAACATCACTATAAATGCTCCCAGGACGTAGAGTCCGCTAGGTGAAAGATGGCCCAGACCGCACGGTGGCCAAAGTATCCCTTTGATCGGAGGTAGAGTCGATCTTGATGATACCTGTCACCGCTCCCCCCTGGGATGGGGTTAACTCCCAAGACATCCTCCTCTTGGAAGCAAGACGACAGAAAGCCGTCAAAGGCCATTGACGTTCAAGTTGCTTAACAGTCATATGCACTCCTCTTGCTGTAAAGAACCAATCTTCCTTGACCTTCAACACTTTTGCTTTAATAGAAGTAAGGCGGTCTCCAAACAGGAACTTGGACTTCAGGAAAGTCACTTTATCAGAAGTGGCAGATTTCAAAATGCCACGCTCCATCATCCGTTTGAGGAACCCATGCGGTTGTTTCCGGATTTGAGTCATTCTTTCGGGAGGCTGATCCAGCATAATAGCAGCTCGAGCAGGATTTACCATCTCCTTATCGTAATCTACTCCCATCTGGCGGAGGGCAGCATCCAGAAGCACTTCATTCAAGAGTGGGACAGTCATTGACACTGATGATTCAACAAAGAAGGCAAAGATTCAGGGATGTTAGAAACAACAAAAAAATCTGAGCTTCGTTTTCATCAAAAGCGCATCAGGCTCAGGCACATCTAAAAAGGAGCTTCGACGCATCTTCAGGGCTTAAACCCATGCGCGTCAGCGGTGGAGCTTTGGTACAGCTTCAGGGCTTAAACCCATGCGCGTCAGCGGTGGAGCTTCGGCGCATCTTCAAGGCTTAAACGCATGCACGTCAGCGATAGAGCTTCGGCTCATCTTCAGGGCTTAAACCCATGCGCGTCAGCGGTGGAGCTTCGGTGCATCTTCAGGGCTTAAACCCATACGCGTCAGCAGTGGAGCTTTGGCGCATCCCATGCGCGTCAGCAGTGGAGCTTCGACGCATCATCAGGACTCAAGGTCCATGCGCGTCGACGTATGTATGGTACAGGAACAGGATGATAAAACTCACCAACTACCGATGGCCGAACGTCGACAGACGGACGGGGAACATCAGCTGCGACAGCCTCTACAAGCTCTTTCCCTTTGCCCCGTCCCTTGCCAGCACCGCCGCGAGGAGTCTTGGGAGCCATTCCTTGAGGGAAAAAAGTTAGGGTTTTTCGAAGAAGAACTCTAAAAGATAAAAGCAAAGAGAGGAATCAGGCTAGAACTCTCTCTCTTCTCCTCACGCCTATTGATAGGCTCAGTCGTACGCGTGAACCGATGAAGTGTGACCTCAGCCGCCATCTCGGGTTCTGTGAGGAGATAACTGCAGATAAATCCAAAAAGATCATCATTAATTTTCTTGGTTATCGAGGCGTTATCATTTGCATTAACTGAGAGGAGCATGCGCCCCATCACTGATGCACGGAGTATCCATGTGCCCGAACAGTCATGCGCCCCAACCACCATGCTTCTTATTCAAAGTATTCCAAAACTTGACAAAAAAGTTTTGAAAACTTTGAAGGGGGTCTTGTAGAAGCATGGAATTTTACGATCAGAAATCCTATGCGCCAAATACTACATGCGCCAGGGAGTTCAGACAAAGTACTTTGACACAGCAAAACAAGAATATAGACATTAAAATAAGATTTTTATTTCATATAAAAGTCTATTACATGTCTTAAAAAGGGTTGTACAAAGGAGAACTTCTACAAAAAGAAAAGAACCTAAGTCTACATCCAGGCGCAGCAGTCATCATGCGCTCTTGAACGGGCGTATCTCACCATGCTCTCTCAGTCAGGCGTATCCCACCATGCGCTCCCAGCCGGGCGCATCCTTTCAGCAGCTCAATTATGTGCATCCTCAGTTATGTGTATCCCTTCAGTAGCTCAGTTATGTGCCACCCTTCCAGCCAGGCTCATGCGCCATCTAATGCTTCGACTAATAAAGCATTTATTGAGCAGAACGAGGGTGGCAATCAACCCTCTAGCTGGAGGAAGAGCTTCTTAAACCGAGGAAGAGAAGAGCATCATAAGTCAACCTGTGGCCAGGGGAGGCTTCGAAAGAGCCTCCAAAGACCAAGGAAGACCGCAATCGAAACCGCGGCTAAATGAGCAGCTTTTAACACAACCAGAATGGGCAACACCCACTCTGACAGAAGAAAGAGCCCCCAAAGCCGCAGCACCGCAATTTCGATCTGCTGGTCTTCCCACATAACGGAGACGAGGCTCGAACATCCCGATCTTTGGATGCAACATGCACCTTCCGCCTGCCTCAGAAGCCCTCGACTCTGATTTTTGGATGTAACAGTCACCTTCAAGTGCATCAACGAAGATCATGCGTCGCATCTTCACCCTCGGGAGCATCTCGTCAACAGAATGTGCTCGAGCAAACAAGTTCACTTCGGAAGGACGTGAGAGAACGAGAAGCAAACTCTCTCCATGCCACTATTTATAGGCCGGGCAAAACAAACCCATGCGCCAAGTGGATGGCTCTCTGAATCCCGTGCAATAAATTTGCATTAAATGGATGAACCTAACGCTTCGAATTCAGCCAAGTCAAAAACGGCTATTTAAAGCACTCGAAGAACGTAACAGTCGTACCAATAAAGACGTGTCAAGCGGAGCAGATGCGCCGGTCAGACCGCGCATCACATAGACGCGCCTCAGCACCAAGCGCTTCACAAGCATGCGCCCCTATGCGGCCCCATGCACCTAGCAGAACGCCGATCGATGCGCCTACTCAACAACCTATCACCTGTCAAAGAACATTAAATGCTGAAGTCTGACAGAGTTGGCAGCACGTCCCCCGAAGACTGCAGTTGACAGCTTTTTCAGAAAATGAAGCATCGCCGACGTCAGCATCATCATTGTAGCATTTGGGTTCCTAGAATTTATTTTCAATTTTGGAGATTTTTTTTTTTTTTATTTTAGTTAAAATCAATGATTAGCTAGGATGTTGATATGGGATCGTAAGATTTTTGACCTAAGTCTATAAGTTAGATATAAGGATATTAGGTTGTATAAAGCCTCTAGGGCCTCTAGATAGTCCCTAGAATATTATTTTACCATTTTAGAATTTCTGGGATTTTATGGAGATTTTTAGAGAATATTTATATATTGTTTTATTATTTTCTTAAGCTTCTAGAAATTTATGTGAGTACACCCGAGGGTATTTTTGAGGCCAAGTAATTTATTTGGGCTCTAGAACCCCTAAAATATTTTCTATATTTTTCTAGGAATTTTTAGAAATTTTTTGGGATTTATTTGGGATTTTTAGGATTTTTATTGATTTTTATTTAATTTTCTGCATTTAAAAACCTATTTTTAATATATACCCAGTCAGCCCCACTGGGGCCCATACGTCAGCCGCTGGAGCGGAGCGGGCGGGCCCACGTGGCAGTGTAAGGGGGGTGCAGAGCTCGGTCTCCGAGCCGCCCCATATTTCCTAAGCCGAGCTGGATTGGCTACTCCCAATCCGAGCCAAACTCGGATTACCCAGAGCCGTTGGATTCGGGGCGGGAGGCACTGGATGGTGACACGTGTCCCCGCCCAAGCCGCTCAGCCACCGACTTAGCCGACTATATATATGTTTATATGATTTAGTTTTTTTCCGAAACCCTAGTTATTTTTCAGCAGCTTTTTGTGGAGAGTTCAATAGGGGTTCTTCGACTTCGCGGGGAGATTGCCGTCGATCTAGGCGTCCTTTTTGCGCGCCGTTTTTTTTATTAGAAGCGTATTGAGGTTAGGTTTCGGATTATATAATTTATTTTCTGGTATTTTGTCCTCGAATTTCTGAATAATTATTTGAGTGTCGGTTGTCCAAAAATCAACACGTCGCACGGTTTTCGAGATTCCGAGCGATCCCGAACTCCGTTTTGCGATCCGTTTGAAGTTTTGGAAAGCTGACATAGAGCCCTACAACATATAAATTTTCCAGAAATTCAGAGTTCCATCTAATATTTTATTTTATTCATAGAAGTCAGATTTGGTCCACGGTTCATCGATTTGGTCATGGTTAGCCATAATGGCGATAACTTTTGACCAAATCGTGATTTTGCGGCACGGTCAATTCCGGTGCACTCATGGCGCTGAAATCTATCATGTTGCACACTCAACTTTGAATTCATAATGTTTGACTATTAAGTCAACAGTATGTTTCGGTTTGCGTGCTACGGGTCTCGAATTTGGGTCCGTGACTTTCCTTGGCCAAATATTTTTGTGTAGATTATTATTTCAGAATTAAATAGGTTAAAATAGGATTTTAGATGATTTATTTCAGAATTAGAATAGTATTAATTGATTTAATCCATTAGCCACTTTCTAGGATTTTTAGAGTGGGATTTGTATATCTAACTTGTGGTTGTTTGTGCGACGGGTTTCGTGGGATGATGGCTTGATTTGATAGCTTCTAGGCCGGAGTTCATATTGTCTTCAACTTGTGAAATCAATCCATCCAAGAGTTCAGGCAAGTACTTGTTGACACCTTCATGTGCATTTACTTTATATTGTCGTATTTCACTTATACATGCTATCTTCTGTGTCTTGACTGTTACACACACGAGAGTTGAGTGTTTGACTATTGATCTTGTTTTCTCATTGTTATCTTGATCGTTATCATGATCGTGTTTTCGTGATTGTGAGGTATGGATATTGGAGGGGTACAATTACTAGGCACGTGGACAAAGCCCAGATGGTATCGTTGGCAACTCTCCCGGTTACGGGGGCGGGCCTTATAACCTCATCGTTCGCCCAAGCCGTCCATGTGTAGGAACGTTGTACTTCTCATGACACGTGCACTACGAGTGTTTACATGAGTCTCTTTACTTTTCATGCTTGTTACTTTTCTTATCAGTTTCTTCCATCTCATGATTTCTTGTTCATATTGTTCATTATTTCCATTGATTCTTACTTTCCATGTTTAGTGTTTTATTACTTTATATTGTACTTGTATCATGTTGGTTTAGACTTGTACTTGTTCCAATCCTGACTGGATAACCATTTTTCAGTTGTAGACGACGTGATCTGTCCAGAGGTTTACGGTGAGTATGTTGGAGACACTGACGTCACTGGCGTACCCGGTTCCAGCACTGATGCGAATTAGCATATTTTCTTCCTTATGGATTCGCATTAGTTAGTAGTTATAGTTATGGAGTTAGTTGTCTATTTTATTTTCTATTATCCGGGTTTGTTCCCGAGACTTTCTGAGTTGTAGTAGATTTTTCATATTTATAATATTGAGACTATTGGATATTTTAGTGATTTTTTGCTGGCTTAGTTGTGGATGATATATATGCGTGTTGTGCTTGTTGTGGACCATTGTTATCATAGACAGCGTACTACCGCCGATGCTGCGGCGTAGGCTGGACTTGGCCACGTACTCGTATCCCAAAAATGGGAGCGGGTCGTGACAATCATTACTCCCCTCCGGCGGTTACAAGCCACGTGGCCGCCCAACCATCTCGCATGCGCCAACACGAAAGTCAAAATCCAACAGTCAGAATCGTCAACACGAAAGTCAAAATTCACAAGGAGCTCCGGATGCTGAAACAAACATCACGAACGAGTTTGGAATAAAAGATATGCTTAGGAAATGCCTGTCCAAAAGTTAAATTCTGGAACAAGGGCAAAATCGTAATTTCGGGTCAAAACGATGTCCACTGTTGGACCCGTTTTGTACCGAAATACGTGCCGGTATCTACGGTCTCTAAAGTCGTCAAACTATATATGTACGGGTCCGGTTTGAGGAGACGAACTCAACGGTATGTCCAGTTTTGGATTCCGATGAACCGTGCACAAATTCTCCCGTTAGAGCGGGTCGCGGGCCCGCCAAATAGGCGTTCCACTCGACCTTCTCAGAATCGGACCAAATTTGGCATACAGGACCAAAAAAAATGATACGGTCCTGCTGGCGCAAGTTTCGTCTCGATACGACGAACGTACACGAAGTTATGGCCAAGTTTGCAAAAGGTCAATACGGGGGTATCTTAACGGATACGCACTGATTTCGTCGCGCTCACGCAACGAAATCGAGTTCCGTCAGTTCCCACACGTCGGTAACATCCATACGCACCTTTCGATGTATATAGTGCGCGACCACGTCGCCTGGTTTGTCGGGACACACGGCGTATCGGTTAATTTTTCCAAAATTCTATGGGTTATAAAAATAGTTTTTATCGATTTTCAAAATCGGATAACTTGAGATTTATTACCTAATAAAAATTTCCAATTGAAGGGTTCTGTTCCTGGTTATATTGTCTTCATCGTTATTCAAAATGTTTCGAAAACCCTACACAGGATTGATCAAAATCAGGCATCGAACATGTGTGTTTGGGCTATGGTGAAACTGTCAAGAAATAGTTTTTTTTGGACTTTTTCAAGTCGATGTACCGACTCGCTGGGTTGACACCATGGGGTACTGGCAGGGGGTCGTCTAGAGGGTCATGTAGGTTATTTGGGGCAACTTGCAGAATCGAAAGAAAGTACGTATGCTCAAAGAATTTGGTTGGAGACAAGGTGTACCTCGCGGGCGTCGAAATAGAGTGATCCTTTGTTTCTCTGTCGCGTGGGGTACCGGCGGTTCTGCGTCGATCAACGGCACTGCACAGGGCACTGGGTAAGCTCGCCATGGGCTAGGGAAGGTCGGCGAAGCCCTCAGAGTTGATCCTGAGGAATTTTCGTAGGTTTTTAAATCTCTTAAGGATTTTCGAGCACAGGCCATATAAGGTTTTTATACGCGAGGCTCCCGCTGATTTTGATCGAAATTCATACGAATTTTAACCAAAAATTTGATGAGAAACAATCTTATCAACTAGAGGTTGGGTTAGGATTTGAATTTGAGTTGAAGATTTAGATAGGTTTCAAATCCTATCGATCTCCTTTTGGTTCGCGGAAGGAGCTGTAGGGGTCAGGATTTGGTGGTACTGTTCCTTTAAAGGAACAGTACAGGGTCTTAATATTTTTTTTTCATATATATATATATATATATATCTCTATATATATCTATATTTCTATATATATATACCCAATAAATCTTTTTATAATTTAAAGAAAAATCTACATCTTATCTACATACATATATTATATTAAATATATATCTTTATATATCCCATTGACAACTAATAATAATATTAAATATCAATAATTATGACTATTTAATCATAATAAAAATAACCTTAATAATAATAGTAAAAATATTAAAATAATAAATGGTAGTCTAGGTGGGCTTACCCTTATCTGGGTCCAGAAAAATTGTACAAATGGTACAAAATATTATTTAATAATAAAATACCAATAATTGTACAAATAGTTAAATAATTAGAAATTTTACATGAAATTCTAAAATACTTTAGAAAATATTTGTACATACATAAAATATATTCACATGGCCACCTTGGTCCCATCACATGCCTACCTGGGCTTAAATTTGGTTCGGGCCCAGTTCGGACTGAATTGGACAAACCGGGTCATCTAAAAATCAATATATAAAATAATATTTAATTAAAATAATTTAAATGAGTCAATTTACGACTTGGCCTGGTTTTCCTAGTTTGGACATCATTATGGCTAGGCTTCCCCCGGCATGGCTAGTACACTAGTCAAGGTACACTGCTACATCTTCCGTGCCAAAATTCATGGTAGTCTTGTGCCCCAAAATTCAACAATGGCTAAGGTCATTTCTAAGAAAAATCATAAATTTGAAAATTTCGGTGCGAAAGCTAAAAATAATTATTATATATATTATTTTGAAACTATAAAAAAATAAGAATGTTTTTTTTTCCAAAATATATATGCTCGCACATATTCGCACTCGTCGAACAATTACGAAAAAAAACAAAATTTTGCGCACGATGTACAATACAACTACACGACGTACAATAAAAATAAGAAAAATTTTGAGTGGCACCCCACTTATATTACCCGTATTCGTAGCGCACCCCACATTGTTCCACATATACATAAGTTACCCCACTTCTAACAGAAAACGTCAAATAATAACGTTAGTGGCCTTTAAAACACTTTCCATGACCGTAATACCCCTCCTCCCTTTCATGTGGTGCTCTCGACCTGTCCTGCCTCGGCCTCTCCGGCCATCGCCGGAGCCGACCCCTTTGACCACCGCACCATCTACAGCCCTTCTGTCGTAACCCCCACCCTCTTCCCGAGCCTACCAACCTACCATTTCCGGCCATTCCCGGCAGCCCCAGCCATCGACCTAGCTCCCCCCAAGGACCCTCCGACCAATACAACCGACCTCATCCTCACCACCAGACAACGCCGCTCCATAATTCCCACCGCCTCCCCTTTCTTCTATATGTGGAAATCGTTCGTACTGCTACCAAAGCCAACACCAGTTGCATGTTACATCTCTCATGTTCATAGCCACCCTTCAGCCATCTGATTCATGAGTCGATGAGAGACTGCATGGAGAGAGAGGGAGAGGGAGGGAAATAAAGAGGAACTTTTCTGAAGTGAAGCTTTCATGTGAGAAAGGAGGAAGAACCCATTTTGAAGGTGCGTCAGAGTTTTTCTTCTGTGCTAAAAAGTTCTTTTTCCGGTTTAAATTGCTACATGAACATGTGTTCTATCTGTTTTTTAAGGAAAAAATTGAAGCTTTTTTTTTCCTGTGAGTTTTTGTTTGTGAATACGAAGACAATAATCACTATTAAATGTGCTATTTGATTTAGTATTACCTCCTCTATGTAGCCCATGAAGTGTTTGATTGTTTGACCACAATAGCAAATCCTGCTATTTTCTTTTTGTATCAATTCTAAGCGTTGGATCCTTGAATTGTAGGTGTTTACTCATCGATCTGAAGCTTGTGGCCGATGGCTGGGTTGACAATGGAAGGCATGGGATATGCTCGGAACCTCGACTATCTCCACTCGGTGCCCAATTCCTACGACAAGACCAGCGCCGCCTTCGCGTCGTCCCGTTCGCCCCTCGAACAGCCCCCCGCCGCCCGCTGTCCCCCCGTGGCGGACAGAGATGCGGCGGACCCTGCGCCGGAGGGCTTCCCCGACGACGACGAGGAGAGCGACGAGGACATGGACGTGGAAGAGCTGGAACGTCGCATGTGGCGCGATAGGATGAAGCTCAAGCGCTTGAAGGAGCAGCAGCAGCTGCAGCCTGGCCGGAGCGCGGTCCCGATCGACGCGCTGAAGCAGAGGCAGTCCCAGGAGCTGGCGCGGCGGAAGAAGATGTCGCGTGCTCAGGACGGGATCCTCAAGTACATGCTGAAGATGATGGAGGTCTGCAAGGCCCAAGGGTTCGTGTACGGCATAATCCCGGAGAAGGGGAAGCCGGTGAGCGGGGCTTCGGACAACCTCAGGGGCTGGTGGAAGGAGAAGGTCCGGTTCGACCGCAACGGCCCCGCCGCCGTCGCGAAGTTCCACGCCGACAACGGGATCCCAGGCCCGGCCGACGAGCTGGGTTCCGCCCCGGTGAGCCCCCATTCGCTGCAGGAGCTCCAGGACACGACGCTCGGCTCGCTCCTCTCGGCTCTGATGCAGCACTGCGACCCGCCCCAACGGAGGTTCCCGCTGGAGAGAGGGGTGCCTCCCCCGTGGTGGCCTAACGGAGAGGAGGAGTGGTGGGGCCAGCTGGGCTCCCCGGAGGACCAGAGGCTGCTGCCGTACAAGAAGCCTCACAGGAAAGAGGGAGGGGTATTACGGTTATGAAAAGTATTTTAAAGGCCACCAACGTTATTATTTGACGTTTTCTGTTAGAAGTGGGGTGACTTATGTATATGTGGAACAATGTGGGGTGCACTACGAATATGGGTAATATAAGTGGGGTGCCACTCAAAAATTTTCTAAAAATAATAAATAAAAGAAAATAATCTGTGCCAAATTTATATATAAAGAAAATAGTAGAAAAATTTAGGAGTTTTACAATTTGTGTTTTTTCCAGGACCGAAGTACGAGGATGGTGATTGGAGCAGGTGAACAAAGGGGTGGACTTTACTTCTTGGGGGAGGTTCCAGCTTCTTTGGCTTCGGTGATCCTGGCATGCAAAGAGAGTGATTCCGAGGTTTGGCATAGTAGACTGGGGCATCCTTCAGATAAAGTAATGCAGACTTTACCTTTTCTCTCTGGTAGTAGTGTGTTTTCTCATAAGGCTTGTGATATTTGTCATCAAGCTAAACAGACTCGTGATGCTTTTCCTGATAGTAGTAGTCGTGCTTTGAGATGCTTTGAACTTATACACTGTGATCTGTGGGGACCATATCGTGATCCGTCATCTAATGGGGCACGATATTTTTTGACTTTGGTGGATGATTTTTCTAGAGCTGTTTGGGTTATTTTATTAACGGATAAGTGTGATGTTTATTCTATGTTCCTTAAATTTATTGCTATGGTGAAGCGTCAGTTTGGGGCTGATATACGTTGTGTGCGGAGTGACAATAGAAGTGAATTTAATTGTTTACGAGATTATTTTTCATCTCAAGGTATATTGTTTCAAATATCCTATGTTGGGATACCTCAACAGAATGGAAGGGTGGAAAGAAAATATTGACATATTTTAAATGTAGCCAAGGCATTGAGATTCCAGGGTTCTTTTTCCGTAGATTTTTGGGGGGAATGTGTTTTGGCTGCATGTTATTTGATAAATAGAACCCCTTCTAGTATCTTGCATTTTAAGTCTCCTTATGAAGTTTTATATGGTTCGGCTCCTTCGTATGATCATCTATGCATTTTTGGTTGTCTGTACTATGCGTATGATTTGAAATCACGACATGATAAATTTGCTAGCAGGAGCAGAAAATGTATCTTTGTTGGGTATCCACTTGATAAAAAGGGATGGAAACTGTATGATTTGGAGACTGGTGCATTTTTTGTGTCCCATGATGTTACTTTTTATGAAAAAGAATTTTCTGGGTGTGGCTCTGCTAGCGAGATGTCTTCTGCGACACGCCATACATCTGTTGAGGTACCGGAAGACGATATAGAGGCTTTTGGGATGGTGCCGGCTACGGTTGCTGAGGCCGGAGTGGTTGATGGTAGCTGGGCACCGAGTGGCGAGGATGCACAAGTGGATGCAGAAGTATTGACAAGAGAGTCTGCTAGGGGTGATACGGATACTACTGATGATACAGGGGATACAGTGTTGCCAGAGGTGCCCAAAGAGGTAGTATTGGAAAGAGGAATGAGAAAGAAATCACAGCCAGTGCGATTACAGGATTTTGTGACGAATGCTGTTCGAAGTAAAAGTCCCCCCTTCACCACAGTTCATCTGTTCCCGTCACTTCCTTAGGTACTTCGTATCCTCTAACACAATTTCTAAGTTATGACATTTACTGCTGGATACAGAGATTTTCTTGCAGCCATCACTGCAGGTGTTGAGCCTACTTAATATCGCCAGGCCTCGCGAGATTCAGGCTGGCGCGCGGCTATGCAAACTGAAATACAGGCTCTGGAAGATAATGGGACATGGAGTCTTGTCGATTTGCCTCCTGGAAAGAAAGCATTGGAAAGTCGATGGGTGTACAAAATCAAGTACAAATCCGACGAAAGTGTTGAGCGCTTAAAGGTACGACTGGTTGTGTTCGGTAATCATCAGGTTGAAGGGATCGACTATTCAGAGACATTTGCCCCGGTAGCTAAGATGCCTACAGTTTGGGCGTTCTTGGCTGTTGCAGCTGTGAGAGGCTGGACTTTGCACCAGATGGATGTGCACAATGCTTTTCTTCATGGAGATCTGACAGAAGAAGTATATATGAAGTTGCCGCCAGGTTTTTCGCATAGTGAACCCAATAAAGTGTGTCGCCTACGTAAGTCTCTATATGGATTGAAACAGGCACCACGTTGTTGGTTTGCTAAGCTTGCTGCTTCTTTGATATCCTATGGATTTGTTCAATCTCATTCCAATTATTCCCTTTTCTCTCTTTTTAAAGGGAAGGTAGAGTTGCATGTTCTGATCTATGTGCATGATATGATTGTGTCTGGTAATGACTCAGGTGCTTTAGATGCTTTCAAAAAGTACCTTAGTTCTTGCTTTCATATGAAGGACCCTGGTGTGTTGAAGTACATTCTTGGTATATAGGTGGCTCAGAGTGCAGAAAGAATTTTCTTATGTCAAAGAAAGTATGCTTTGGACATCATTTCAGAATACGACTTGATGGGGTCTTGACCTGCTGGCTTTCCCATAGAGCCCAATCACAAGCTGGCAGAATCGACTAGTCCAAAGATGGCGGATACAGAGCCTTATCGGAGGCTGGTTGGGAGGTTGATTTATCTATCATTTACTCACCCGGACTTAGCCTATGCTGTGCATATCCTGTCTCAATTCTTACAGGAGCCTCGACAAGATCATTGGAATGCTGCTTTGAGAGTTGTCAGATATCTCAAACCTGCATCGGGATAGGGTATTCTTTTGAAAGCTGATTGTGATCTCCGTCTTTCTGGTTGGTGTGATTCCGACTGGGCCAGTTGTCCCATGACTCACCGCTCCATTACAGGCTGGTTGGTGTTTCTGGGGGGGTCTCCTATTTCTTGGAAGACCAAGAAGCAACCAACTATTTTCCGATCTTTCGCTGAAGCTGAATACCGATCTCACGCTGCGCTTGTTTGTGAGTTGAAATGGTTGAAGGAGTTATTGGTGTGTTTGGGCGTTCACCAGGAGTCTGCTATGTCGGTGTATTGTGACAGTCAGTCAGCCCTGCACATGGCTCAGAACTCGGTGTTTCATGAGCGCAGTAAGCATATTGAGGTGGATTTACATTTTGTTCGCGATGCTATTAGAGATGGCACCGTAATAGCCTCGCATGGTCCTACTTCTACTCAACTGGCTGACATCTTCACTAAGCCCCTTGGAAAGCATGTGTTTGATTCTTTCCTTCCCAAGTTGGGTATTTGTGACTTGCATGCTCCAACTTGAGGGGGGTGTTAGATTGTTAGATTATATTTCTAATATAAATATGGCCCATAAGCCCAAATGTCGACACTATATATATTGTAACAAACCCTAGCAATGAGAACAAGGCATTATTATTTCCTATAAGAACACAAGACATCTGTTAATATAAAGCCCGAGTTCTCTATGAGTATAAGTTTGTATATGTTGATGTCATGGTAACTAAGACAAACATCACCATCATGTTCATTTAAAGGAAAAATATTCATGAACGTGTAATTTGAAACCACAACATAGATGATACTCCGATACAACATAAAACTTTATTTCCTATTTTGAGAGAGAGTTAGCATATAATGACTTTATAAGGTTTAGGTTAAGTACAATGAAAAAGTTTCACAGTTAACCTAACCCACTATTATCCTCTTCCATTTCCGTGTACACTATAAACCTACAACCTAAGTTACAGTTTTAGGTTAATAACTAGCTAGTATGGAAAACCTTGCATCAGAAAACTTCTTATGAAACTCATGAGAGTTGGGGGTGGCCTGAAATAGTTAGGCATGCAAAAAATATAACACGAATTATGGAACGGCATAATTATACCAGTTGGATGTAAGTACGAATGAGTAGATTGTGAGTAAATAATTCTGACAGAATTTTAAGAGGGGCGTTTACAAGATTAAAATAAAAAGCAACCCCCTACATATATATTGATATATTGTAACTCAATAAATCGTCATAGTTCACCATTCCTCCTCAAATCATCCACATCTTGATATCCTTGATTGATTTAGGTAGCACACCTTGATATCCTTGATTGATTTAGGTAGCACAACTTGATGTCCTTGATTGCCTTTCGTTAGTGTTATGGAGGACATGACCCTTAATTCAGCTGAAGGGAAGAAAATGATTCAAATAGTCCACCCCAAAAATAGAGGATGAAGGCTTTGTTGTTGTTGCTGTTAGGGTTATATACTAAAAGCATCACTTTTGTAGTAACCTTATTTCCTTAAATTTTGAATGAGAATCATATGGGTAAATGTTTGCATATTGTATTTGTTGCAAGTGTTAATACAAATGTCTGATATTCTATATTGTAGATAATATGGTGTGTGGTATCACATAGAAGATCTTATTATCAGTTCCCTATGGAGTATATAAATAGTTCACAACATAGATGGACTTGGACAATCTATTGGAAATGTTATAATGTAATCTGGTATTAGTCTATCTTGACTATAGGTTTATACTAGTACACTTTGTGTGTATTGAACATGACCACTTGAGGTTGTTATCTTTGTACTGACTACATAAGTGAACAAAAATCTATATTATTATGGATGCTTGTGCTCTTAATCTAGATATAATAACAGACATGTATATGCAGTATGCATTACTTTGACTTATGAAAGAGTGAGATTCATTATGGGGTTAACAACATCTATGAATTGGGTAATAATATTGTATGTATGATAGGTTGTTGATTATAAGGAATCCATGTCCCGATACATCGGGTTGATGATGTCCCCTTAAGGAGCTCATAAGGATTGTCATGTAAATCCTGCAGGTGGATTATATCCGACATAACAAATAAAGTTGAGCGGTACTACTTAAGGATAAAAGATGTCGAATCAATATAGTTGTCAGTAACTTAATTTGATCGACGGACATTTGATATCTTAACATAGGGAGCCAAACGAACATATAATAAAAGGAGCCCACAAATATAATTTGGGATTAGGGAGGTAGTACAACAATAGCTCATTAGTGGACCGAGCTATTGTTAATGGGCCTGGATTGTGTGTTCGGGCTGAACACGGGATATCTAGATCCGTTAGGAGGCCTAACCCTAATTTCTCCTCATGGTCCTGCCGTAGCCTATATATATCCTCTATTCTCTGGCCTCCAAATGACCGATCAGAAATCTGAAGCTTTCTCTAAATTTGTGATTCACGTAAGAAGAGAAAGAGAGTGCTTCCAAGGAGAAGAAAAGGTTGGAAGATCGTCACCCACACGATGTCCATCTCGAGGAAGGAATACATGTAGAAGATCTTGGGGTCGTCCGCTCGAGATTGCCAGAAACTACTTGTCTTCTTCCCGCCACAGGTATAATTCGTGAACCCTAGTTTCAGCATATGAAGGGTTAGAACACGTATTAAATCTGTTTAACTTTCTATCGATCAATACGCACACTAAAGTAAGGGTCATGGGCCCAGTTCCATCAATTATTATCAGAGCCACTTTGGATCTGCGTATTGATTGACACATCCATGTTGTCCAATAAAACCTATGCTGTGTAATAGTCGGTAGATGTAGATCTGTTCTAACTCGATTTTGTAGGCATCTTAGATCCAACTATTATGGTCCAATGTATATTTTTTATTGTGTTGTTTAAACCACGGATATGTCATGGATGTTCTTGTTGCTGTGGATGTAATTAAAATCACGAGGATTGATCGTGCTTATTATTTTAATTTTTCAATCTAGATTATATGTGAACTCCTTCGGGAGGCATAGAATTGATGTAATTTTAATTATTTTTGATCAATCGTGATGGCGGTGGTAGTTGTTTCTGACACCGGACGAGATGCTGGTTTTAAGCAGTCCAGAGGCAGACAGATAATTTTCGATGAAGGAATCGACAACCAAAACCATAAAAAAAGGGACGCTGCCTCGAACCCCGTGACCTAACCGGGCAGGTCGAACCCCGAATAGATCTGCGCAGCACCAGATTTTTATTTCGGATAGTTGAGGACGGAGCAGGAAAGATGACCATAATATTTAGATATTCTCTTATTTGTTGTCATTTTGCTTTTTCTGATTATGCATGTTTATTATTGTGTGGATATTTTTTGAAAAACTAAGCCTACATTAATAATGGACAACATGGCCATAATATCAACTAGTAGAAAAACCCTCATTGTTAAATAACTAAGTGGGAGTATATTTGTTTAGTATAAATCCTATGGTCTCCATTACTGGTTTGTAGGTGATGTAATTATACTTGCGCGTTGGCTTTAGTCCCTTCCTTTATATCGGATGAGTATAATTATGGATCACCAGTACAAATTTTCTTAGGGATAATTGTAGAAATTTATCTAGTATGTATTCACTTCTCCATCTGACGGAACTCATTACAAGGTAATGGACTTAGTATTAAGTAATGGTATACACTTAGATACAAATAATGGTATCCTCCCCATCGGAGTCACTGCTATTATTTGTATGACCAGAGCAAGACCAACATATTAATTTTATTTGTCATATAGTTATGTTGATATGATAGTAAAATTAATAGGTAGTACCTACTTGAACAAAGTTGAATTTGTATACGTCCACACTATCGTGGCATGCTAAATTTATGATGTTCAAGGTGTTGGTAAATTTCTATTTAATTAATTTAAAAAGTTTTTGCCCTATATAATTTTTATTTATGTGATTCTCAGGATTTCAAAAATGGGTTCTTTCAGTCCACTTATGGTGATTCTTAAAGAAAACAAATTACTGGACCTAATTATATTGACTGGAAACATAATCTGGACATTGTCTTGACTGCTGAGGAGTACAAATATGTACTTGTTGAGGAATGCCCACCTAAGCCTGATGCTAACTCTGATGAAGAGGTCAAAGAGGCTTATAAGAAGTAAAAAAAGGCAGATGAGATGGCGCGATGTTACATTCTGGCATCTATGTCAAATGTACTACAACATCAACATCAGGTCATGGCCACGGCTTATGACATGATGTATAACCTCAAGCCATGGCCACGGCTTATGACATGATGTATAACCTCAAGAAACTCTTCGGATATCAGAGTAGAGCAGTTAGGCAGTTTGCTATGAAGTGTTTGATTAATACAAAAATGGCTGAGGGTACACCAGTAAGGATCATGTTCTCAGGATGATGGGTCATCTGAATGAGATGGAGATCCTTGGAGCTGAAATTGATGGGGAATCCCAGGTCGATATCATTTTCGGGACTCTACCTAAAAGTTTTGAAAATTTCTTCCTTAATTACAACATGAACAAAAGGTTGTATAGTTTGGCAGAACTTGCAAAAAAGCTACAGGATGCAGAATCTCTCTTTATGCAGAGTGGTCATGTTTTTGTTTCTAAAAATACTTCTACTTCTAAGACAAAAGACGGTAAGAAGAAGAATAACATTCAGAAACAGGCAAACTCAGCAAAGAAGGGCATGGGACCTCAAGGCGCGGTGAAAAAGTCGAAAGGCAAATGTTTCAAGTGCAAAGGGTCAGGACATTGGAAGACTGGTTGTCCACTTCTCAAACAAGAGAACAAAGAAGGTATATCTCATTTACTAGTAGTTGAAACATGTTTAGCGGTATTATCTACCGACACCTGGTGTGTAGATACAGGAGCTACTAATCATGTCTGTAATACATTACAGGGGTTCCAGAAAACCAGACGGTTAGTGATGGAGAGATATGCTTGTTCATGGGTGATGCTACAAAAGTAGCGGTCGTTGCATTAGGAGACGTTACTTTATCTTTTGGTAGAAATAAGTCTTTGACTTTGAGAGATTGTCTTTATGCACCTTCACTTAGAAGGAATTTAGTTTTTGTTTCTATGTTAGTTAAGGATGGTTATTCAGTTTATTTTAATGACAATATTGTTATTAGAAATAATAAACATTTTATCTATTCTGGTGCATTGGTTGATAATATGTATGTCATTAATCCTATTTCGTCCACAATACAACTTATGGAAATGAATAATATGTCATCTAACTTAAATAAGAGAAAAGAACTTTCTTGTATGAACCAAACATATCTTTGGCACTTGCGATTGGGGCATATTAACCTAAGAAGGATTCAAAGACTGGTTGAAGATGGACCTTTGAGTTCATTGGAATTGGAGGCACTACTAGTCTGTGAATCCTACTTGGAAGGTAAAATGACCAAAAGGCTTTTTACGGCAAAGGAGTATAGGGCCAAAGATGTGTTGGAATTGGTTTATTCTGATTTGTGTGGACCCATGACTATCTAAGCTAGAGGTGGCTTTGAATATTTTGTTACATTTATTGACGATTATTCAAGGTATGGATACATTTATTTGATGTGTCGTAAGTCTGAGTGCTTTGAGAAATTCAAAGAGTACAAAGCTGAAACGGAGAAACGTCATGGAAAATATATCAAGTCATTACGATCAGATCGTGGTGGCGAGTACCTCTTTGGAGAGTTTAGAGATTATTTATCAGAGGCTGGGATTACATCCCAATTGACTGCACCTGGAACGTCCCAGCAGAATGGTATAGCCGAAAGAAGGAATATAACTCTTATGGAGATGGTTAGATCAATGATGAGTTATTCGGATTTACCAGATTCGTTTTGGGAATATACCTTAGAGACTGCAGCATATATTTTGAACTTGGTTCCTTCTAAGTCAGTATCTCTTACTCCCACAGAACTATGGATTGGGCGTAAGCCTAGTCTGAAACATGTTGGCATTTGGGGTAGTCCAGTACATGTGCTGAATGGAAAAGCAGATAAGTTGGAATCTCGTACAGAAGTACTCTTGTTTGTAGGCTATCCAAGAGGAACGAAAGGAGGTTTATTTTATAGTCCTAAGGATCAGAAGGTTATTGTTAGCACCAATGCACGATTCTTAGAGGAAGACTATGTGATGAACCATAAACCCACAAGTAGAGTTATTCTAGAAGAACTGAGAGGTGAGACACCAAGTACTTCAGTACCAACAGTACAAGAGGAATCATAAATAACTGCACAACGTGTCACAAATGTTACACCACAACCGATAGTGCCTTATCGTAGTGGGAGGGTTGTGATACAACCTGATAGATATATGTTCTTGGGAGGGTCATCAGACTTCGTCCCTGAGGAACAAGATTATGATCCCTGTACCTATAATGAAGCACTCCAAGATAAAGATGCAGAGTCTTGGCAAAAAGCAATGATATCTGAAATAGAATATATGGATTCTAATCAGATCTAGGAGCTTGTAGAACCACCCGTTGGTGTAAAGCCACTGGATGCAAGTGGGTCTATAAGTGAAAAAGATGATCAAACGACAAGGTTGAAACCTTTAAAGCTCGGCTTGTAGCAAAAGGTTTTACCCAAAGAGAGGGTATCGATTATGAGGAAACCTTTTCTCCAGTAACCATGCTTAAGTCTATCCGGATTATTTTATCTATTGCAGCTCATTTCGATTATGAGATTTGGCAAATGGATGTCAAGACAGCTTTCCTTAATGAAAGTCTTGAGGAAGACATCTATATGAAGCAACCAAACAGGTTCATTAAAAATGGCCAAGAGCATCTTGTTTATAAGCTCAAGAAGTCCATTTATGGACTTAAGCAAGCTTTCATATCTTGGAACATATGTTTTGATCAGATGATAAAATCCTATGGATTTGATCAATGTCAAGATGAATCATGTGTATATAAAAAGTGTGACGGAAATGTGGTGGTGTTCCTAGTACTTTATGTGGATGACATCTTGCTCATTGAAAATAATATGAAGGTGTTATCTGATGTAAGGGTATGGTTATCCAAACAGTTTGATATGAAGGACTTGGGAGAAGTAGGTCACATCCTTGGGATCAAAGTTCTACGAGATCGCAAGAAAAGGATGTTGGGCTTATCCCAAGCTTCCTATATCAATACTGTACTAACTCGTTTTAGTATGCAAAATTCTAAGAAAGGTTTCTTACCTTTTAGACATGGAATTGCTCTATCAAAGGAGCAGTGTCCGAGGACACCTAAAGAGATAGAGAACATGAAAGCAGTTCCTTATGCTTCAGCAGTAGGAAGCTTAATGTATGTAATGCTATGTACGAGACCGGACATCTGCTTTGCCGTAGGTATGGTCAGCATATATCAGTCTAACCCAGGACAAGAGCACTGGACTGCTGTAAAACATATTTTGAAGTACCTGAAAAGGATTAAAGAGTATATGCTAGTTTACCAGGCAGATAGTTTAGTTCCTTTGGGGTATACAGACTCAGATTTTCAGTCAGATAGGGATTCCAGGAAATCTATCTCAGGTTATGTGTTTACTTTGGGAGGTGGAGCCATTGTGTGGAGGAGTATCAAGTAAAAATGTATTACTGATTCCACCATGGAAGCCGAGTATGTGGCAGCCTCTGAGACAGCCAAAGAAACGGTTTGGCTCAGAAACTTTCTGTTGGACTTGGATGTGGTACATAGTTTGCCTAAGTCTATTACACTTTATTGTGATAATAGTGGTGTAGTTGCAAACTCGAAGGAACCACGAGCCCATAAGACATGTAAACACATTGAGCGCAAGTACCACCTGATACGAGATTTCGTAAAGAAAGGACAAGTTGCTGTGATCAACATAGCATCAGTCGACAACCTAGCTGATCCCTTTACAAAGAGCTTACCAGCTAAGGCTTTTGATAGTCATGTTGAGGGAATGGGAGTCAGATGTGTAGCAGCATGGCTTTAAGTATAAGTGGGAGATTTGTAACAGTATACTGAAAAGCAATGCTTTGAGTATAAGTGGGAGATTGTTAGGGTTATATACTAAAAGCATCACTTTTGTAGTAACCTTATTTCCTTAAATTTTGAATGAGAATCATATGGGCAAATGTTTGTATATTGTATTTGTTGCAAGTGTTAATGCAAATGTCTGATATTCTATATTGTAAATAATATGGTGTGTGGTGTCACACAGAAGATCTTATTATCAGTTTCCTATGGAGTATATAAATAGTTCACAACCTAGATGTACTTGGACAATCTATTGGAAAGGTTGTAGTGTAATCTGGTATTAGTCTATCTTGACTATAGGTTTACACTAGTACACTTTGTGTGTATTGAACATGACCACTTGAGTTTGTTCTCTTTGTACTGACTACATAAGTGAACAAACACCTCTATTATTATGGATGCTTGTGCTCTTAATCCGGGTATAATAACAGACATATATATGCAGTGTGTATTACTTTGACTCATAAAAGAGTGAGATTCATTATGGGTCAACAACCTCTATGAATTGGGTAATAACATTGTATGTATGATGGGTTATTGATTATAAATGAAATCCTCGTCCCGATACATCGGGTTGATGATGTCCCCTTAAGGTGTAACTGTCGATTTTCAAAAATGAGGGTAATTTTAAACTTTTGTAAAATTGATTATTTAATAATAGGTTTAAATCATGTTATTGATTTATTAGTGATTTTGATTATTTTAATATCATTAAATTAGTGTTTTGTGATTTTGTTCTTTGACTAGTGTAACCTTAGAGCTGTTTAGCCTAGAGACTAGCCATGACCATGGAGGCCTAACCCATGTGATTAGATTAACTAATTACCACTTTTAGCCTAAGGGTATTTTGGTTATTTTTGACTTATTGGTGAAAATAAATTTTGATTGATTATTATGGTGCTAATTATTTATTAGAGACTAACCTAGTTTTGACTTAACCTAGATGTTAATGATATTCATGGAGGTTTAGTTAGAAGGTTAGGGACTTAATGACAAGGTTAGTAATATCTAGATATTATTGTAGTAGGATATTTTCCTTAAGATATTTGTAGAAAGAAAGCCTTAAGACTAAATTGGACCAATGAATGGACTTGAATTTATGTGGGGAAGCCTTAGCCACCCATCTACATCTAAACCTAACCCTAATTTCTATTTGGCCAGCCACAACATAGTATTCCCCTCATATAAGTATGACATTTAATAGCCCTTGCCTCTCTTTATTTCAAATAGAAACCCTAGTTTAGTGTTCTTCCCCAAATCACCCAATTTTATCAATTCAATTCCAAATTGAGCCTAGTCTTTTGAATTGGACTCCCCTACTGTAGTAGAAGCCATTGGTGGCTAGCTAGCAAGGGTTGGAAGCTTCGGGACCGTTGCAAATTGAGGGAAAACATCGATACTAGGCTCTTTACATTGAGAATCCAACTCTCAATAGGTAAACCTATTTATACCTATTGAAATCATGATTTTTCTTCATAGATGCATTCATTTAGGGTTCCCCTAGGTGTAGCCCATGTTTGATAGGATTTTGTGTCCGTTTGATATGAGTATCGGACACGTATCGGAGGGTAGATAAAGGTGTTTGGTGAAATACCCAAATGGAGTGCATGTTAACCAAATTCGAAACAAATTTCAGATTTGGGTAGCCTAATAGGTGGGGTTTTGATTTGTGATAGACTGAGTTGGTTTTGGACCCCTGTTCGTATCCAAAATTGGACACGAACCTGCTGTTGGACACAGCACAGGGGAGTACTGTGCTCTCCGGCTGCTCGTGTGTCCTACAGGACACGACACGGCATCAAATGCCATGAAACTTCATGGGCACGTAGGGGCACTCTCTGACAGGTTGATCCTCAAATTTGAGGCAATTTCATCGAGTAGTTTTGGAGAAATCTCGACTGCACGGGTCACACACCCACACGCGTGCGTATGAGCCCACTAATACGCGTTCTAAACTTGGACACGACACAACTTAGACACGATTTAGGCTACCCTAACCCTAGACCTAGACCTAGGCTACCCATTCAACACCACTACTTGGTGTCTTAGTGGACACACGTGTCCCTGGATGAGCCGATACGCGTATACGAGACAGTGCATTACACTGTCTCTGGCACCGATTCGACCAAGTGCTGGGACACACTGTGGACACGTTTGTGACACTGAGAAGACACAAATTGACCCCCCCAGTGTCAACACACATCCCCCCCACCTGACACGATTAATTATTTGGTTTTCAAATAGATTTTTGGGTTCGTTTACTACTGGTCTGGTACATGCTGTTGTTTGGTTTAAAAATCAGTTAAGAGTCAAAAACTCGATTGGGGATTTCAAATTGAGTTTATACATTTACCTAGGTTTTACAGTGGTTTTCAAGGATTGGGTTTCATGTTTTGTTTTGGTTTTCATTTTGTATTGGGTTCAAATGTTAAGGACTGATATTGTTATTTGGTTTCAAAATGAGTTCCGTTATATAAACCTGGGTTGTTTTGTTTTCAAATTGGTTTCCAGAGTTTTGGTTTTCAGGTGATTAGTTCTATTTGATTTTTGATACTTGTTTCCCATATATTTCAGTTAGAGGTTAATTCACAAATGTATGTTATGTGTATATAGTAATGTATCTTATAGGATAGTAGATATATATATCTATTGTATATATATATGTGATGTAGGAGTGTTAAGTATATTGTGTATGCATATATGGGTATGTTAGTAATAGAGGAGAGGCATACATAAGATGGAGGGGCTGTATGAGGAAGGATGTGTGTGAGTGAAGAGAGGGGTGTGAACACTTGAGTATAGGCTTGTATGTTAGAGGGAAGGGGAAGATTTGAACTGAAGTGAAGTTCAGTTGGAGGTTCAAAATTCAGTCAGTTGAGGCATGGGGTTTTATGGGTGTGAGTGGATGTCACTAGAGTAAAGGGAAGCCTTTTCTTCCAGTTCAGTCCCAGGTTGTTGTTTGTCTCAGATGTTAGAGTAAAATGTGGGAGCAGTAGAGTGAATGGGGAGTTTAGGGTTCAGTTGAGAAGTGAAATGATAGGGATCCAGTTCAGTTGGACTGGTGGTTAGGGTGTATGAGTACCAATTTTTGACTGATACATAAGTGGAGAGGTAAGGAAATATGTAAACAAATGTAGGTAAGGATTTGGACATGAAGTGCATGTAGGTAAAGTTATAGGTATAAGTTAAGGTAATGCATAGGGTAGGATAATGTTAAGGTATTACATTATATGGTAGTATATATATATATAGATGAGTTTTATTTGGGAATACCTAGATAGACTAGAGGGTGACCAAGTTGGACTCCTAGTTGACCAAATTGACTAGTTGACCTAGTTTGACCTAGACAGTTGACAAGGTTTGACTTAGAGTTGACTTTGACCTAGATTGACTTAGAAATCATGTAGATTGTATCGTATACTTCATTTACCTTATTTCTGAATACATCATAACCTGTAATTGCTGTAACTAGGATTTTGAGATTCTAGTTCAGACATCTGTTTTCATCAGTCATTCAGGATACCAGGCGAGTACATTCTCTGATAATATTTTTGTTTTATGATATCGTCTTTGTTTGTAGTATTTAGTGTAGATATCATTGTTCTCCTGACACATGGTTCACACGGATTAGTACTTGTTTGGATCCCGTCATAAGATGTTATTTCTCTTATATATATATATATATATGGTATACACTGTGCAAGTCTTCCTTGTTCATTGTTCATTGTATAGATACGATTCCTGCGAAGGCTCGCGACCTCCTCAGAGAATACGTGTCATGACTGGATCCACTATACTAGTCAGGGATGGGGGGTATTAGCGTAGATATGTGATTAATACTCCACTGTATCAGCATTTGTATCATTACTGTATCACCCTTATATTATCACAAAATAGTGTTAATCATACACTCACGTATGATTAGCCAGGCCAAACATTGTATCAAGTTCTAAGTCGATCACATGTTGAAACTAGTGCTAAACTCACCTAGATTGTAGTTTCAGATATTCTCGTACATGTTATACAATGTTCTCTTATCCTTCTCATTTACAGTTTTGATATACCCTACCAGGATGCATGTACGTTCTACTTTACCTAGTATATTCTCTCTATCTACTGCTATATTTTCAATATTGTCTAACTAGAACTGTTGTTTGAGATTTTGTACTCATTTCCGTCCTGATTGGACCTGTTAAAAATATTACAGATGATGAGGAGGAGTGTCCTACCTATTACGGTCCTCATGACGTGGTTGGTATAGAGTTGGAGGCCCTAGTGCAGCAGGGACTAGCTCTAGCAGATGAGGCCTTGGTATAGTTTAGCTGATTTTAGTATAGTACTGGACTTTGTCTCCAGATTACTTTGGCTTGTTAGTTATTTGTTTTGAGATTGTTGACTCAGAGATTTTGGACTTGTATTATTCTGTGTTGGATTTTTAGGTTGATATTTATAAATCTTGTTGTCTTTATCTTTTCGTACTATCTTTCATTCTTAGAGTTTGTGATTTGAGTATATTATATTATCATTGCTTGTCCTCCATTCGGAGTTGACCATTCTCGACAGGTTTTGATATTATAACTATTGATGGATAGTAGACCTAGACAGTGTTCTACGCCGTTTCTGCGACGTAGGCTGGAACGTTGTTTCGCACTTGTGCTCTTACTCTGGGTGCGGGTCATGACATAAGGAGCTCATAAGGATTGTCATGTAAACCCTGCAGGTGGATTATATCCGACATGACAAACAAAGTTGAGCGGTATACCCCTTAAGGATAAAAGATGTCAAATCAATATAGTTGTCAGTAATTTAATTTGATCGACGGACATTCGATATCTTAACATGGGGAGCCAAACGAGTATATAATAAAAGGAGTCCACAAACATAATTTGGGATTAGGGAGGTAGTGCAACAATAGCTTATTAGTGGACCGAGCTATTGTTAATGGGCCTGGATTGTGTGTTCGGGCTGAACACGGGATATCCAGATCCGTTAGGAGGCCTAACCCTAATTTCTCCTCATGGTCCCTGTCGTAGCCTATATATAACCTCTATTCTCTGACCGCCAAATGATCGATCAGAAATCTGAAGCTTTCTCTAAATTCGTGATTCACGTAAGGAGAGAAAAAGAAGGCTGCCAAGGAGAAGAAAAGGTTGGGAGATCGTCGCCCACATGACGTCCAACTCGAGGAAGGAATACGTACAGAAGACTTGGGGTCATCCGCTCGAGATCACTACCAAAATATAGTTAATTGGCGACGTCGTTTTAGCGACGGAATAAATCTGTTGTCAGTAGCGACGGACGACCGACAACCTGGCGACGACTTCCCGGCTAATCGTGCACTAATTGTTTTTTTAAGGGTGAACATTCGTCGCCTATCCGTCGGCACGCCGTCGGTTATATAGCGACGGAATAAAAATACGTCGGCAAGTAGTCACTCAGTAGTCACTAATTGGCGGGAAAATGTTAAAATAATCGCGGAAAAATGTCACTAGTTGGCGGGGGAATTGACGACTACTTAGCGACAGATAATCCGTCGACCAGATGATGGGATATTAGCGACGGACATACTGTCCGTCGCTAAGTGGTCACTAAGTGGTTGGAAAAATTAAAAAAAATTGCGTGAGATTAACGACTAAGTAGCGACGGATTTTACCCGTCGATAGTCCGTCGCTAAGTTAAAAGCCTAGCTTAAGTTGAACCGACGGAAGGAAAATTTCATTCCCCCATTTTTTCTCTCTCCTCTCTCTCTCTTGGACGCGTACGATCGAGGTAACTCTATCTCTCTCTCTCTCTCTCTCGGGCGACGGTGGGGGCGAAGGAGAGCCGCATGGTGGGAGGGAGGCAGCGGGGGGTGCTGGCCGCGGGGGTGGGGTCGTCGCGGGGTGAAGCTGGCGGTGGTGGGGGTCGCTGTAGCCCCTTTCCCAGAATTTTAATAATATATTTTATTTATTTATTTATTTGAATTAAATGGTGATTTTTAATTATTTAAATAATTATTTAGTTAATTATTACGGTAGATGAATTTAGCCATGGTGAGATTTGGAGTACACGTTGACTAGAAATCGTGGCACGGATAGTGCGATGGCGTGCTTTTGACTACAGTATTAGCCCTGTAGGGAGGGCCGAGCCATAGTGATATCCTAATTAGGAAAACCAGACCAAGTTGCGACTTAACCCTTACCGAAGATTTATTTATTTATTATTATATTATTGAGTTTAGGGAAACCGGTTATACCATTTTAGCCCGGACTGGACCCGAACAA